>NC_061161.1:40871941-40904441 GCF_022113875.1 Hydra vulgaris | reverse complement strand
TACAACTTTCAGTTTACAAAACGGTCGTTCACCCTCAGCAACTGACTTAAAAATGCTGTTGAAAATTCGAGGCATGATGCAAATATATGGAAAAAGGCTTTCAAACTTCTAAATAATTAGATCAAGAAACTGCATTAGATTGCTTGCTTGAAAATTGTTTTGCGGGCATTGGTAAAACGGCTAACTTCTTCTTTTTGCTTACATCTCTCGGATGGAACCGTGCGAGTTCTCGTGCTTTATTTTAAACGAAAAGATTATTATTATTCAATCTGAAGATTGAAAATATTGCCAAGCACCCTGCTCGTTTCAAATATTAAATCAATCTGCTGGATCTTATTATCTAAACCAACATTGAAAATGTTCACTTTAAATTCTTTTGTTTGGCTTTCATGGAAATGGACTGTGTTTGATGCCTGTTCACAATAGCGCTTTAGCTCACGCTTTCTTTTAGGAGCGAGTTTAGTTTCAAATCCTAGCGGTCAACTACAACTGCAGCCTCTTAGAAAACTTGCAACCAAGAGTCCTAATCCGTTTAAGACTTTCCAGCAGCTGTCCAATCAAACGTAGCATGTCATCAATGGTAACGTTTCATATTGTAAAAGATGACAAACATCGTTAACAGAAGTAAGAGTTTTGTACCGAATTGTATCGAGCGAAACAAATTCAAAAGATGATAATCATTTTTTTAAATCTCTTGTTTGGCTGAGCTGCTCACTGGTCAGATCAAGATATGTTTAAATATGATATGTTTAAAAGCTGCCAACATTTCTCTCGGCTTCTTAGCAAGTGGTTTGATCAAGTTGGTATGAGACCTCCATCTTGTCAGAGAAAGTCTATGCAGTGAAATTCCAGTTGCCTTAGTGAAAATCTTCCATCGGGTTAGACTTTGACTAAAAAATACGCTCCAAGATTCAACATTTTTGAAGAATACTTTGATCTCAATGGCTGATTCAACCGCGAGCGCGCCGGCCAAAATCAGTGAGCGCTACAGGGAATGTACAGAGCTTCTGAATAATTTAGCCTTATCAAGCCCTGATCTCCCTTGTAAGCACTTAACCTACTGGATCCATTATCGTGTCCCTGACCACGACGTTTTTGAATATCCATACATACCCTTAAACACGTCGTTCTTTGATTTTCCAGCAATTAATTTCTCTTTCATAGAGGAGAAAACAAATGACAAAGATTTTCCGCTCAGTATGAGATATATTAGGAGTACCATCAACTATGGTTGTGAAGTAGATACCATCCTGAAATTCTTCGGCAGCTGCACTTTGGATAACACCATATTCTTTGGTGAACTTATTTTGAGACGACGGAAAAAAATAATTGGTACTCGTTGTGGGGTCTTCTTGTTGGTGTTGTCATTATAAAGTTTTCTCAATATCAACTCTAATTATTTATACAATTATTAGAATAAATTAATTATAACTATTGTATACATTTTCGAAGTGGGATGTTACAAATTATTGTAATAATTATATAAAAAATTAAAATTGATATTGAGAAAACTTTATAATGAGCTACCTAAAAAAGCTTCTTGTCACAAAGAAACCGCAATTGAAATATTAAGAAGATTTTTTTTTTTTATGATTTTTTCCTTTTGTCATGGTGTTTACGGCTTGGATCAATTAAATTACTGTGTCTTCCGAAGAGCTGACTCATGCGAGCAATAATGTCCATAATTTTCAAAAATATATTAATTACCGTTTTCTCCTTGACGACATAAAGTTCGTAATATAATATTATAAATTAAAATAAAAATAAACATACAAAATTACAATAGAAGAGTTCTTAAACTTAAAAAGTAAAACATGTTTAATATTTCACTAAATTTAAACATATAATATTTTTTTTTATCAACAAGCAACAAATAATTACAAATTTTGACTAGTTCAATATTCATGTTGCTAAAAAGTGTAAAAATGTTATAATTATAAGGAAATAAGTTAAAATCATCAGCAGACATAACTGTCATTAGGTTAGAAGCTTTTGATAGATCATTAATATATATAAGAAATAGGAGAGTTCCTAATATGGATCCTTAAAAAAACTGCACATGAAATATTTAACAAACTAAATGATATGTTATCATCTGCATAAACAAATTGTTTTCAATAATTTAAGTAACTTTTTAGCCAAATTAATATAGATTCCAGTAATTCCGTACCACCTTTATTAAAAGAATTACGTGATCAATAGTATCTGAAGCTTTCATCAAGTCAATGAAAACACCTAAACTAAATTCCCTTAAGTTAAATTCCATAGAAGCCAGGAAAACAGTCACATTCAAAATTTCACCAAGAATTGTCAGCCATTTAGCTGTCTCAGAATTTATTCACTTATGGAGTTCTAAATATTTACCAGTGGAGTTGGTAAGACAAATTTAGGCCTCTTTCCAATCATTGTAGAACCTTTAGTGAAATGGGCTGCATTGATGGTGCTTCACACGACTTATGAGTTTCCTCCGTTGATCTCTAGCTCCTCAGTTTCAATGAAGAAGGGACAATTAGCCGCTTCTGAATACTGCTTTTGTGCTGGAGATCTCTTTAAAATAATTACATCCTAATCTTTTTGACTCAAAACAACTGCCCACAAAGAAGGGTTAGCATTAATTATTGCCAAGTTAACTTGAATCTTGCATTTTCCACTGTTAGATAAAGTTCCTTTTTCTGACTTTAATGATTTGCTTTGAAATTCATTAAGCTCAGCTTGAGGGAAATTGTTTAAGCCCCCATTGATCCACAGTCCTTCGAATAACATATTGAGTGCAGTAAATTACCCATATTGAGTGCAGCCAAGATGCAAAAACTCAAATATTTGATAACTGGCCGGGTCCTGGTAGAGTCAAGGCCGCTTATTTGTCTGAAAAATGCAATGCTATGATTCTCTCTTTTTCCTCAACAGCAAATACAACAACAAAAAAAACAGCGCTTTTATTGTGAAATCGACCACAACTGTCTCGTTCGCTTCAACTTCTTCAACAACCGTATAGTTAAAGAAGTTGAAGCGAACCCATCGAACGCACTACCTATTAAAGTTTTCAGTGCTATCTGCATCAACTCCTTCAAAGCAAAGTTTAATGAGTTACCATTATTATAACCACTGCACATAATCATTTCTAAATAGCATTGCTAAATGTTCATGGGCTTATGGAACACGCCCGCTTCTGTCTAATTCTACAAAAAATCCTATTTTTTTTGTAAAAATTAGTTTATTACTAGTTATAAGAATAGAATTTAAAACTTAAATTATTTTTTTTCATGTGCAATTTATTCCAAATACTAAAGTTTCAATCTCAAATGCAAAAATTAAGCAGATTTGAGATTGTCAGTCATTAAAATGTTTTCTATTTATTCTATTAAAAAAAAACGTAATGTCCGGCGCCCCTTCAAGCTTGGCGCCCGGGTCAATTTGCCCCTCCCTCTAGAAGGCCCTGCTTAAGGTGGTAGTAGTAGTAGTAGTAGTAGTAGTAGTAGTAGTAGTAGTAGTAGTAGTAGTAGTAGTAGTAGTAGTAGTAGTAGTAGTAGTAGTAGTAGTAGTAGTAGTAATAACACACTTAGACAACCGTTTCAATATAAATTTAATATAAAAGCAACCAATTGTCTAATTGTGCTTTAAAACTGTTTACTGATTTTGCATTAACCACTTCTCTTGGTAGTTTATTTCATGTATTTGCTATTCTGTTAGTAAAGAAAAAGTGTCTTTAGTTGCACTTTATTTTTTCGCGTTCAAACCTTTCCTCTCGATAATTGAGAATCATTTGGCTTGAAAACGTTTATAAATTCCACATTTTCAATCTTGTTTAATAACTTATAAGCCAGGGTCAAATCTCCACGAATTCTGCGTTCATATAGTGGGGTGAGGCCAACGGTTTGAGTTTTATAGTGGTTGACCACTAATAAACTCAAACCCTTCAAAAATTACATTTTAGCATTTATTTACTTATAAAATGATTAAAATTTACATTTTAATGACAAATTAACTTTTTTTTTTTTAATTTTATGGTTTGGGAAATTTGGTCCTTGAAACAAAATAGGGTCATTACATTGCGATGAAAATCTTTTGATGATATCGACTTAAAATTTTTTAAAACTTGCTTATAATAAAATTATGCAGATCATGTACTAAAATCAAAAAAAAAATTAGCTAATTTTTTTTAAGACAAAAAACTCTTTGAGAAAAAAAAGGTGTTTGTGACCATATTTGGACATTAAAATCTTTAAAAAATTTCATAAAAATTGGTCAACAAAATAATGAGATATTCACCGCAAAGTCTTGAATTTGAAAGAACTGAGAAACACACATTTAAACAAAAAAAAAAGCGTAAATTCCTTCAGATAAATATAAAAAACTCACTTAAAAATCCTGTTGACAAAATCTTATTATAAATGTGTTGTGGAGTAGAAGTGAAGCAAAATCTACAAAAATATTGATAATATTATTAGACAAAATAATTTTACCAAAGTAATTTAGTTATTAAAAAAACGAGAAAGTCTTTTTTTTATTTAGTTTTAATCTAAAACTTTAATAAATTTTAAGTAAATAGTACCTTCTATTAAATAAATATAAAGTAAATTTAAACTAAAATTCTCCAGCACCATAGCTTAAACTCTCTTCATTCTCCTCTATGTCCGAAAAGCCTTTACGAATACTTCGTAGTTGCTTTTGTCTCTTTTATTGCTTTTCGTCATATTTTTTCTCCATATTTTTTATTCTTTTTAAATCAGAAGATGCTAAAAAAAACTGAACAATAATGTCCTAGTTTTAAATAAAGTTTTTCAAAAATTCTATTGATAAGCCCATTCAAATTAATGATGGCAGAACAACAACTTAAATTTTATTTGTCAGTTCCAACATAAACATCTTTAGGACAATGTTTCCAAATCAAAGCATTTAAAAACTTATCATTATTTTGATTATTATATTTACAAATCCATTAGGTGAAGAGTAACCTCTTCCAGGCCCCATCACCTGAGATGTCCTCATTGACTACTGTATGCTTGTCATACAGTATATAATATTTTCAAACTTATTTTCCATACTTCTTCAGCTAATCATGTTTTTATGCTAGCTTCTGCTATGTAATTGTAACAGTTGGTAATTTCTTTACATAACGAGTTAAAAGAAGACTTGTTCATAGGATCGGGTATGATCATTAAACCACAAAACTTTTATATACTATCCTTTATTTCTCGAAAAGGTACATTTTCTTTACCAGTAACGTTTTTTAATTGATAACGGTTTCTTCTAAATAGTCTACGTTTCTTACTACATCTTATTTTATTTCTTATATCTTTATTTCCCATTATTTTAATGATTTTTTTTTTTTTTTTTTTTCTTCATTACATGATTTAAAATACAAACGTTTAAGAAACTAATATAAAAGAGAAAAATTACACTTGGAAAAGTTAAGGATAGATATAAAGAACGCGGACACTCTAAGAAGACCTTAAGGTCTTGTCACAGAGAACCGCTATTGAAACTTTGAATTTCTTTCGTTACAGTTTTAAGTTACTTGCTTAAAGGTGCTTGAAACGAAATTACATAGTCTTCTTAACGACTGTCTCATGTAACTTTTTTCTGTGATTTTTAGATAAATTTCAACTGTACAATGCTATTTTCTGGTATAAAGGTTTATGAATATGCACATACACATACAAACGCACATATATATACATATACACGTACACATATCCAGATATATACATACATACACACATACATTCATACCCATATGTATACATACATACATACATACATACATACATACATACATACATACATACATACATACATACATACATACATACATACATACATACATACATACATACATACATACATACATACATACATACATACATATACACATAGATTCATGCACACATACATGCATGCATACACAGATATACATACATATACACGCATAAACTTTTTTTTTTTTTTTTCTTTTACAATTTAGAGCGTTCGTAATGCATATACAAAATAAGAAATGTATATACATGGTAATAATACAAGTTTAAATAAATCAAAACCAGCGCAGCAATTGTATTTACATTTAAAGTCGTTCAGTATAATACCGTAAATAAAATAAAATATATAAAAACCAAATATTGTAGTCAATGCAACTTTTAATTATATTCAAATAAATATATATAAATAGTAAATTTAAATTAATATTGAATAAAATAAATCAATATTTAGGTATTTAAGAGCTAGGTATAATTTAAAAGTATGTAAGTATATTATCAATTGAAAAAATTACTTCTTTAAGTTTTCTCTTAAATAAAAAATAACTCCACTCATGAGAAAAATCAAAATTTTTTAAAACAATATTGTTCCATAAGAAAGCTCCGCGAAAGGAAATACGAGTTTTACCAAAGATAGTTTGGATAATTGGTTGTTTAATTGAATTATAACTTCTTAAAGAATATATATATTTTTTTAAAGAATATAAATTAAGAAAGAGGGTTGGAGAAGAGTTGGTTTTACCCATGAAAATAAAACAAAGAACATTAAAAACATTTACTTGATATATATTAAGAATATTCATATTAATTAAGAGAGGCTTTGAGTATCAAATATGATGATTTATGAATTATAAATATATATATATATATATATATATATATATATATATATATATATATATATATATATATATATACATATATATATATATATATATATATATATATATATATATATATATATATATATATATATATATATATATATATATATATATATATATATATATATATATATATATATATATATATATATATATATATATATATATATATATATTATAACAAATATGAATTAAGAGAGGCTTTGAGTATCAAATATGATGATCAAATTTGAATATCAAAGTAATAAAACCAATGTGCTTGATACTAAAGAATATTAGAGTATCCATTGAAAACAATGTCACCACTAAAAACATCAATTAATAAACAAAAAGTAATTCTAGAGTAACAATCGACATATGTGAAGTTTCTTTCATAATTTTTACTGGAACTTTGTTGTATAAGCTCACTTTTAGGTGCAACGGAAAAAACAAAGCGTTGCTATGGGAAAAATAAACTAAAAGCTATTACTATTTTATAGAAAAGTGGTTTTTAATGAGGTTAGCTTTTTTTTTTATAAAATAAACTCGAAATACGCAATCAACGATAATTATATTACTTATACAAATTATAATTGAAAAAACAATTATTTTAATTTTTAATAGTAGTCTACCACCTTAATTAGTTTAGGTTCATAAAATACGAGTCAACCTAATTTATGTTAGAAAAATTTAAAGTTAATAATGGTGTGCAGAATGATTTTCCTAACGGCATTAGGGAACTCATTCAGTACATCTTTCTGGCGTATAAGTAGGCATTTCAGTCACGTGACTTTTTCCGTGTGACAAGTTTAGAATATAAACTTCAGCGAATTTATCGCCAACTTTTTCGGGAATTATTTTCATAATACCTAATTTCAAGCTTAATTGCCTGTTATATTTTACTTGCAAAAGTTAAAAAAAAAATGTTGATCTGCGGAGATTATTCTTCAAAGTTTCTTAAAAAAGAAGCTAGAAGATTTTTCAAGTCATTTTCTCGATAGTTTATTTTATTTACATTTTTTGACAAGTACATATACTGTTATAAATTGCTTTTTTTGGGTTCTAGTGCATCAAAAAAGATTATTTAGCTTATTAAATTACAATATTTGATACTTGTTTTTATAATAATTTGTTTTCGATATTTTTCTTGACGCTATTATGGTATCCTAAATAACTAGCTATGTAGGTTGAACGTACCATAATGGCGTCAAGAAAAATATCGAAAAAAATAAAATTAAAATGTTTGAATGTAATAAACATTAAAATTTATAAACAGAGAGAAAGAGAATAACTAACTTAAATTACTTGATACATGTATATGATATAATCATAGAAAATAGACATTTATTTTTAGACAGTCATAACCATTTTATAAATTGAGTTTTTAGTTTGAAAATGCCCCAGAAGAAAAAACGAGGAGTGCTTCAGACAGTGGTTGGACAAAGCAAGTCATTGTATTTCGATGGTTTACAAAGACATTTTGTTCCGGAAAATTTAGATTTTTAAAAATGCATATGAATTTGTTTTCTCATTTAATATAAAAAAGCTCTTGTTTTTAAACTTAAGTTTATTTTTTTGGTTTTTACAGAAATTTCAAACTCGACCGAATCGCTTCGATTTGGGGAACAAGACCTGAACTTTTTACTCATACTTTTGATATTTATAAATGTAAATGAATTTGTTCACTCTTACTTGTAAGAGTGAACAAATTCATTTACATTTAAAATTGGGCCAAGAGTACGAAAAAGCTCTGTTAATGCCAAAAAATTTAATTTTATTATTATTATTAACCCAATTTTCTCCAAAATGGGAAAACGGGCTCTGTATATTTTTACATATTTTCCTTATGTTTATAAATAAAAATGAATTTGTACATTCTAAAAGTTTAAAAAAGCTCTTTAAATAAAATTGATTTTTATTGTTTGTACAGAGCTTTGATTTTTCTTGGCCCAATTCTCCTGAATTGGAAAAACAAGCCCTAAAATTTTTACAAATTTTCTTGATATTTATAAATTTAAATGAATTTGTTCACTCTGACAGTTTGAAAAAACTTTTTTTCTTTAACTTAAGTTAATTTTTTACGGTTTTAACAGAACTTTTTGTATTCTTGGCCGAATTTTCTCCAAAATGGGAAAACGGACCCTGTGTATTTTTACATTTTTACCTAATATTTATATGTATAAATAAATTTGTTTATTCTGAAAGTTTGAAAAATACCTTTTTTTAACTAAAATTAATTTTTAATGTTTGTACAGAACTTTGTTATTGGACCGATTGCTTTTAATGGGGAAAATAAGCCCTAAGATTTTTACGAGCAGTGGAATCCTTACAAAGGGGCTCCTAATATGAGAATAATAATTTTTAGAATTGAATTTTTTGATTCTTTTGTAAAAAAAACAAATAAAATAATTTAGCATAAGTACTTCAATGAAACTCGTTCTCATTGATAGCATTTAAAAATAAATTTTTTAATCAAAATTTGGTGCCGTAAATCCATAAGGAAAACTCAACAAATCTTGTCGCAAAATAGGCGTTATTGAGCCTAATATAAACTGTCATAACTTTGGAAACAGATATCCAAATTTTAAAATCGAACTCATTTTGAAAACATCTTCCCAGGAGGCACACAACGTTGTATTAACGTATTATTTACGTTAGATTTTATGTTAGTATAACGATGCCGGTTCGGCAAAATGGAAAGGTTTTGTAACGTAAAATTCTTATGTTAGATATTAACGTTATATTAACGTAAAATTCTAAAGTTAGATTAACGTTATACTAATGTTAATACAAATTGGAAAAATATTGGTGTTTTATTTTAACGTAAAATAATGATTTTAATTGTGTAATATTTAATGTTTATATAGCTATTGTTATATTCATATAACTCTGAGCCAAAGCCCTTTATACGCGGCTTCGTGTCATAGTTATTACATGAATATAACCGTATATATTAACATTAAATGTTAAACACAATTACAATCAATATTCAAAGTTAATATAAAGGTTTTTAACCCCTTACAAAAGGTTAGAAAAATAGTTTTAGGGATATTCAAACTAAAAATACAATAAATGTTTTTAAAGAGTTTTTTTAAAGATGTATTATATATTCTTTTGTACTATAAGTTTACAAAAAAACTCAAAAATAAATAATTGCTTAATGGAGAGAACTTTAAAATGCTTCCTATTTGATCTTTTGTTTGCTTCCGTCGAACTCTCGTGCGTTAGCTGGATGACTTCTAAAATACAACATGGGATACTTTAAACGGCATAACAATTCAAAATTTATTTTGTTTAAAATTGACTATTTGTTTGATTTTCAACGCTAACATTCAAGGTTCAAGACTTATATATATCTAAGAATAAAAAACATATGTAAGAAAGAAGGGATAGATATAACAATATTGAGCTATTATTAACGTACCAAAATTATTGCTTTACACAACTTTTTATTTTCGAATGATACCTTCTTTATATCACCACGAGTTTTGCTTTTCATATTGAACTTGGGCTTAACATGATGCTCCATAATTCTATAAAAACGTAATAGTTTTTATAGAATTATGGAGCATCATGTTAAGCCCAGGGCAGTTTTTGTAAAATGCTTTTATAAAGTTGCTTAATTTATACATTGAAAATTATTTGATAACCATTTACTATCATACTATGTGAGAGTTATTGGTTAAATTTACAAAAAGCTCAAAAATAAATTAAACTTAACTTCTCGCACCAAAACAAAAAAAATGTTTCCATAATTCCAAATGTGCTATTAGTTTCTATTAATGCAACATTTCTAATGTTATGTTTAGCCCATCATATTCAGACCATGATAGGAATAATGATTAAGTCTGTAAATGATGAGTTTTTTAAATTGTTGTGTTTAACATTTCTTACCACAGGAGTTTGGATATCTAACTAACCTTAGATGCTTGTATGTAAATTTGATTTTGTAACATTCAATAAGCGTTAAGGTTCTCCCCAAACATTAATATTAAAATAGTTTATTTTTCTAAATTACTTTTCTTGGGCTAGATTTTTCTATAAAATTTACTCACAATTTAAACAGTATGATTATTCAGAGTTAAACAAAAATACATACCTGACCATAACATTTTTTGTATTTTCTTTAACATTTTTCCACCTGCTTTTATGAGGTGACCAAGCTAAAACATAAATAAATGTTTAGAGAAAATTTCATATTGGAATAAGACAAGATTAGATTTATTTGGTTGGTATTCACAGTTATTCTATAAAAGTAACAAAATAATAATGGCTAAACCAAATATAAGACAAAATAGTTTAACAAAAATACAAGACTGTAAAAAACTCTACAGAATGTAAATGGTTATCAGGTCACTAAGTTAATTCTCGATTTATAAGAAGGAATTTACTTTTTACACCATATTGTGGTAAAATGTAAGAATGATTTAAATAGGCTCATCAAGAAAACGATGAACTTAAATAGCATTCTATTAAACAGACAAATTTTAAAAATAGAAATTATAAATATAAACTACCAATTTACTGTTCTCCCCGTTGTCTTTTAATCTGGTTTCAAGCTCATAAAATTCCTCAAGGGACTCTATCTTTTTGAAAATGGTTATGCTTACACTTTCTGACTTATTATTGGCACATTAGCAACACCTTTTCTCAAGAATTAATTGAAGTTATATATATAATACTAAAAACCATTTGCAAATATTAACTCATGCAAAAAATCATATTAAAAATCATCACAATTATTTGGCTTGATATCACTAACAAATAATGCTACAGTAAATGGTGTCACTTTGTCAAACATACATAATATAGGCCGAACCTGTGTGTTTGATGACTTTAATAAAGGAATGCCATCTACATTAACAACTAAAGAAATTGTATTTGACTCAAATCTATAATGCTGGTTGATTGCTAAAGTTCTTGATTTGTCATTTGAAATACCAAGGTAAACATATTTACCCCCACATTTTAACTTGCTTGGAATATTCCTAGGAGTATTTAAATTTTTCCTTGTACATTTTGGTAAACCAACATTATAACTATAGTGGTGTAAATGGTTAATAATTCGTCACTTGCATTTCTAGTTATTCTGTGTTTTAAAATCCATTTTACAATCTCTATAACAAGTACTCCGTTATGAAGATAACGGACAGACATTATCATCACTCACAGAAGACATTATTATCACTCACAGGAACCTCAGAGTGTAGATTAGAACTCTCAGTTCCAGAAGTATATTTATGATCAGAGACAAAACAAAAGTCACTATAGTTCTTAATTTCAATGTTTTTGAAATCAATTCAACTCTCGACTCTATTAATATTAGATTTGACATGTGATGTGAGTCAATTTCTTCATTTACAAGTACATTGTTTAAGGCTCGATTACTTTGGTGCCGTTCCCTCAAGAATTGATTTTTCTCTTGTTTATTCATTTTTATTATTCTGAAATAAACATAAATTTTAGTAGTTTTAACAATAACAAGATAATAATGAAAACTAAATACAATGAAAAATAATAACAATAATAAGAAAAATTAATTTTTATTAATAAAAAAACAGGATAAAATTATTTATAAAAGTTAATATTCATATATTTCTTAAACTTTAACGAGTTAATATTCTCATCCTCTCATCATACTACAATTGTTGTATGTAAGTTTTTTTACTCGCTAGCTCATTAATCTCATATAGTTAAATGTTTGTATATAATTGTCATAATTAAAATCATACAGTTGAATGTTTGTATTATAATTAAAATCTTAAAGTTAAAAGTCTTATTAAATAGTAATAATTAATAGTCATAGTTTTGCTAGAAAATAAGCTGAAAACAATTTTCGGAAAAACAGTTAGAACATTTGCTAACCTTTATTAGCTATAGTTATTTAGACTAAAATAAAAAGTAGCTTAAAATAAAATCTGAAAATATACATTAGGTATAACAGGTTTTTTAACTAACTAACTTTATGTTAACTAAAACATAACTAAATAAATATACAAATTAATACTAAAAATGTGAATATACAAGAAGATTACAGGTATAGTATATACTATAAATATATAAAAAGAACTGCTTAACAATTGCTTGCATTCTCTATACATATTGTTTGACATTTATTTACCAATGGAGAGGCCTTTTCAATATTTGCAATATGATCATTTACTTGAGTTCTTGTTGAAGACTCTCTATGCTTTCTATGAATGAAAATTTTAAAATACATTTTATTTTACTTACTTAACAATTTGATTTTTTTAAACACTTAATGCATAACAGATGCTTAGTGAAGATATTTGAAAAATTAACATTCCGGTTTCAAATTAATAATATACTTATGTTGTTTGTCAAAATATAAGCAAAGCAACCAGTTTATTGAAATTCATTTTCTGCAGGTTATTTGATTTAAAATATTATACTATTTATACTATTATACTATTTTTTTGTTGCATTGATTTTATCGTAAGCGGATGTGTTTTTTTAGCAGCGTAATAATTAAAGGAAAAATTGTACAGTATTTTAAATTCTTATTACTAGTTTAGTTATTTATGTTTTATGGATATATATAATGAATTTACCATATAAATTTGTTACTTAATTTGGTATTATATTGTCACCATAACTGATTTTAAAATACGAATATGGCACCGCGTTTGGTCGGTGAGACAATTTCTAATTTGATATGTGATTCATATACGTTTGCAGATAACTATCTGAAAAACTTAGATGAAATATGCTCTCACCCGAAAGATTTAATTATTGAAAGTTTGAGCACAGTTTCTGAAAGCTTGATTCGAATTCTTTGCGAACGTTTATTTACTGAAATCTTGGATATATTTGACACAAAACAATTCAGTGATATTAATATAATGTTAGACATTGAAAATCCAGCTGAAAAGAATCTTTGCAAAAGATATAAAACATTATGTTTAGAGGATATTTATCTATTTTCGATCGCAATATGCAAAAAGCAATTTCATAAAGATATAGTTAAGGCCTTAATCTCAACCAAAAATGTTGAAATTATTAGTGACAAGTTTTTAATCTCGTCAGTTAAAGAGTTAATTACTATTGCAAAATCGATTCAAAAAGAAAACAAAGAAATAAAAATGGAGCTTAGTCTGATGCGAGAAAAATTATTTCATCAAAGTAAACTAATTAAAAACCTTAAAGTATCAAACGAAAATACCCAAAACGTAAAATACGATTATTATGCACAATGTGAAAATAAACTATTTAACTATGACAAGCAAAATGAAAATAAAAGTTCCGAAGTCACCACAAATGTTATAAATAATAGCTTTCAACAATCTTGTGGCAAACAGATTGCAAAGGATTATACAGAAAGCCAATCTCAAAAGGTCAAAACATTTGCAAATGTTGTGGCTCAAAAACAACAGACCATAATTACAACTGATAAAACTAAACAACCAAATTTTGAAATTAAAGAAAAATCATCAAAAATTGATAATAATCCAAATACTTTTATTTTAGTTAACAAAAATAGTAAGCCTGTCCGCCAAACAAAAATTTTACCTTTAGAAAAAAAAACATAAAATGTTGGAACCTATATTTGGAACAAAAATTCATGGAAATAAAACTATTGCTGGTAATAGAATAATTCGTAAATTTGAGGTCTTTATAGGTGGTGTAAGCAACCAAATTAATGAAGAACAGCTTAAACTGCATATGGAAACTGAGCTAGGCATTACGCCTATATCTATTACTTTAAATAGAGAAAACGAATACAATAAATCTTATAGAGTCTCTGTATATAATTCAGAAAAAGGAAAAATATTTAACTCGTCTATTTGGGATAATAATATAATTATTAAACCGTTCCGAAAAAAGCATATTTACTCCATCGATGACCAACATTTCGAAACTAATGCAGACCGTAGAAAATTATATTAATCAAAATGGCTTCAAACAATATATTAAAGAAAGAATATGGTGCAAAACTGTTTAGTATGTGTACTTTTAATTGTCAGGGACTTAAATCAAATATTTAATATACTGAGACCTTAATAACCTCTCATGATAAAACATTTCTATGCGAACACTGGGTATCAAAACTCGAATATTATATAATCAAAAATATTTGTAAAAACTCCCACTCATTACTTTTCAGCAAGGCAAATAAACACGAACAGGGTCGACCTTTTGTTGGAAATGCATTTTTTATACGAAAAAATAAATTTTAAAATATCATGCTTCTGTATGAAGATGATAATATAATTGCAATAAAGTTACAAAAAAATAAAATTAATATTATTGTAATTGGCATATATCTAACCTCATCACAAAACAATCAGTCGTCATTGGAAATACACAAGTCAATTAGACATACTAAAAGGAATTATAAATAGTCATGCGGATACTAGTGAGATAATTATACTTGGAGATTTCCAATCATTTCCTTACAGAATATAGGATCTACTAGAAAGATCTAGCCCCAAGAGAAACAATTTGTCTAAGGTTTATTGGAATTTATTGATTCAAATGAATTAGAATTAGTTGACATAACTAAAGGTTCTGGTCCTGCAATCACATATCGACATCTAACATTGCCAAACTCTTCTTACATTGATCATATAGCTATATCAAAGTATACATATCTTCTCTTTTATAAATGCATTGTTATTTCTCCTTTCTTTCAAAATGTTAGCAATCATTTACTAATATCGATTTCATTTGGAATTGAAGGTCAACATCATCAAGAAAATGTAAAAAATTTAACAGAGGACTATAGCATTCCAAGTTATGTCTGGAACAATTACGACTTTATAAACTTATATAATGTTCACTTAAATTCGAGTTTCATTAATTTTAACCCTAGTGGTAATTTTGAGAATGAACTTACCCAAATTTATACAACTATAACTAACAGTGCAACATCAGCTCTTAGAGAACACCTAAAGTTAAAGAAACGATCTATACATTCAAAATCTTGGTGGACTCCTTTGAATTAACTCAAAGTAAAAACGTTCTTTCCTTTCATTTTTAAAAATGGAGTGAAGTGCGATTCGTAAAAAACACTACTTCTTCTATCTTTAATCGCTACCTATTTGCTCGGAAGAATTTCCGCAAAGCCATCAAAGCAGCCCAAAACAATACGCTATATCAACAATACATAAAAATTGAAAAACTTAAAAAATCTAAACCAAAAAACTTCTGGAATACTTTTAGAAGTATGAAAAAGGATTCAAACTCAAAACTTTTTACTATAAATAATAAAAAAGATAAAGAATCCATCACCGCAGAGTTTGCTACTATTTTTGAAAAACAGTTAAACACTGAGAGAATAACTGATCGAGTTACTAATCTTCGAATTCCACCTTGCAAAAATCCTGATGAGATTTTAATTACTGATGAAAATATTAAAACAGCTATTTCATGTCTAAAATCAAATAAGTGCAAGGATTATTACAATATCTCTGCAGAACATTTAAAACATGCCTAATGTGAAGCACTAACACAATGGTTAAGAAAGTTATTTCACTTTTCAATTAATCACGGATGGACCTCTACATCAATGTCAACATCAACTATCATACCTTTAGTTAAATCCTATAAAAAATCACTTACCGATCCAAACAATTACCGCGGTATCAGCATTATTCCAATATTTACTAAACTCTTAGAATACCTTATCTTACTGAATTTATTGTAAGCAAAACAATTAAGCATTATAATCGTAACAATTCGCCTGTTTATTTATGTTCACTAGATGCAGAAAAGGCTTTTGACAGCTGCAACTGGGATGTTTTTTTTAATAAACTTTATTTTGATAAAAATCTCCAAATAGTTAACACTATATCTTCTTAATACCGTAGCGGCAGTGCAACTGTCTTATACCTAGGTTGCAAATCAGTCTCATTCGATCTTTAGCAAGGAGTGAGACAAGGATCAATTCTCTCTATATATAAGATATACACTGAGAAGCTACTCGAAACTATAAAAAATGATGAAATTGTTGGTACTACTATATATGGAAACTTGACTTGTGTTGTAGCTTATGCTGACGACATCATTCTTCTCAGCTCTACTCTCTCGGGCCTAAAAAAACTTATTTCAACGTGTAACATATACAACAATTTAAACAAGATAAAACTTAATGCTTTCAAATCGGAACTTTTGCTCTCTGGGAAAAGACAAATAATGAACTGCACAATATCTCTAGACAACCATCAAATAATACTTCGTGAGAAACTTAATCATCTAGGCTTTATTTCAGATACAAAAAAATCAATTTTTGCTTCACTAAATAGAATGAATATTGATAGTAGGGTATCAAATTTTAGGGCAACTCTTATTCAATCTGGAATCTGATTTGCACATCCAAGTTCTATTATCCAATTATATAAATCATTAGCAGTTCCGATGTTAACCCACGGTCTAGAGCTCTATGAAAATAAAGATGCAACAATGAAAAGGCTCGACACATTTGGAAGGAACGCAGTTAAATCAATTTTTAATGTCTCCAAGTATAGTAAAAACTATATACACTCTCTATTTAAAATTAAGGAGATGTCAAATTATAAACACCAAAACAAAATAAATCTATTTATCCGCCTTTTAAACAATAAAGTAACCTTTGAAATCATTAACTCTCAACTTAACTACTGTTCAGCTAAATTTTCTTTTTTAGATGATATAAAAGAATTATGTAATAATCATAAACTGAATATGAAAACCTTAATGCTGGTTAAAAAAAAAGTAAAACTTAGAGGATGTAATTCCTGAAGCTACTCTTCATATTTTGGTACACGCGGTTCAATGTTGGAATGTAAAAGAACAGCGAACAATTTTTAAAAAGACACTTGAAGAAAACATTCCTAAATAATACTTTTTTTTATCTCTTTTTCTAAGTTTGTGTTTTTACCTTGTAAATTTATTTTACAGAGCCTCTGTAAAATAAATTTTATTAATCACCCTCTGTCAGAGGGTGATTAATAAAATAATAATATTAACTACATTGCTCAGAGTGAATAACTATCAGATTCAAAGGGTTGCCATGGCAGCTTTATTTGCATGAGCATTAGGTTCTAACCGACTTGATATTCGTTTGTAAAATATTCGACATTTTAATTCTTATTATTATTAAAAAATCTAAACTTAGCTATAAATTTTGATTCTGTTAAAGCAATATAAAATAGTTGCACAACCCTGCACAACCCACAAGCTTAAAATGAGATTAAAATAAGAAAAATTATACTAATAATTACCTAAATACAAATGTTTCACTCCAACACTGATAATAATGTGAAAATAATTTTCTGTGTAATTATCTCAGCATTAATTATCATATTTGTATTATCAAAATTATATCTTTAAGGAAAATATAAATAATTATTTACGGCAGATTTTTTTTATAGTTAGCAGAACTTCGTTAATATTTCTTTATTTTTTTTACGATGCCCGTATGTAGCTCAACGTTAGAATGTTAACGTTGTGTCAACGTTAGCTTAACCTAAGAATATTACGTTAAAAAGATTACGTTGACTCAACGTTGAATTAACGTAAAGTAACGTAAAACGCAATTTTAACTAAATTTAGTACAACGTTGTGTGCCTGCTGGGTTTATTATCTGCATATTTTGGTATTAATTATAACAAGAGATAATAATAATAGTGAAATCGAGTGAAGTGCCTATTATAAGTGAATACATGAAGTTTTCCATGCTTCAAAAATTAATACATATCAAATTATCTGTTAATCTACACGTAATAAATAAATATTAAAAAAGGTTATATAATATATATTATATAAATAAAGCTTATATAATATAAAATAAAGTTTATATAATATATATTATATAATATATATTATATAAAAGTAAATAAAAAAGTTAGTTTACATTCGTAATGACCACGATATCAAAATTAGAAAAGACCTCTCGATCTCTAATTCAGATAGCGAGGTCCTAACAATTGAGATAATAATTAAAAATACAAAAAACGTTGTAGTTTCTACTTGTTATAGGCCACCCGACGGCGATGTTATTCAGTTTTCAAATTATATGCAACAAATATTAATTAAAAGCAATAATGAACAAAAAAGATTGTTCTGCATCGGTGACATCAACATAGATAGTTTAAAGTACAATGAACACCCTAATACTAAAATCTTTTTTGACAATATATTTCAACACGGCATAATCCCAATCATTAACAAACCAACTTGTGTTACAACAACTTCCATTAGTGCTATAGATAATATTCTAACTAACTCTTTTATAGATAATTCTATTAAAACAGGAATAATTAAAACTGATATTTCGGATCATTTTCCTATTTTCTTTTCTTTTGCTGAACATGCAACCACAAATGATAATTCTAAAATCAAAGTCTTGAAACGAAAAATGAATGAACATTCTATGCTTAAATTTAAAGAATCTTTATCAACTATAAATTGGATAAATGTATACCAAGAATGTAACCTTGGACACACAAATTCCGCTTATAATCTATTTCTCGACATCTTTCTTGAATATTATAACAAACATTTTCCAATACAAGAAATAGAAGTCAAAACAAAATATTTAAAATGTCCATGGATTACACGCGGAATAAGAAAATCTTCAAAAAAAAAGCAAAAATTATACATCAAATATTTAAAAAACAGAAACGAAGCTAATCTTAATGCCTATAAAAATATAAAAATCTGTTTGAAAAAATAAAAAATAAATCTAAAAAAAGATATTATTCTCAACAATTAAAAAATAAAAATGGTAACATAAAGAAAACGTGGGAAGTTATGAAAGAAATCATTGGTAAAAATAAAATTGTATCTGACATTTTACCCTCCACAATAACGGAAAACGATATTGAATACAAAAACAAAAAAGATATATCAGAAATATTTAATCATTTTTTTGTAAACACTGGTCTAAACCTGGCATCAAAAATAAAAGGCTCAGAAATATCGTTTCAAAATTATTTTAGCGATTTTGAAAGCTCATTGCCAGATAGTAATTTAACTTTTGATGAACTAGAAACAGCAATCAAATCAATTAAAAAGAATAAGGCCCCAGGTATTGATGACATCTCTGGCAATGTTGTGCTTTATATTTTTTCTGTAATAAGAAAGCCTATTTTTAATATCTTTAGGTCTTCAATCAAAAACGGAATTGTCCCAGACAAATTAAAAATAGCAAAAATTGTACCTATATTTTAAAGGTGGAGATACATCTGCAATTAGCAATTATAGACCAATCTCAACAACTTCCTATATTTTCTAAACTCCTTGAAAGAATAATTTACAACAGACTGTATAAATATTTAATAGAACACAAAATCTTAAGTGAAAATCAATACGGGTTTCAAACGCAACATTCAACAGAACATGGTATCCTAGATCTCATTAATAACATTACAACTTCCTTTAATGATAGAAAATTTGTATTAGGAGTCTTTATTGATTTTACAAAGGCGTTTGACACAGTAGACCACACAATACTACTAAGAAAAATGGAAAAATATGGCATAAAAAATCAAACTATAAAATGGTTCGCCAAGTACCTGGACAACAGACAACAATGTGTTACCATAGATCACTATAACAACTCAAAACAACTAAAAATCAAATGTGGGGTTCCTCAAGGATCTATTCTAGCTCCTCTTCTATTTTTAATTTATGTCAACAACCTCCCTAAAGTCTCATCTAAGTTAGATTGCATAATTTTTACAGACGACACTAATCTGTTTTATTCTTCTAGCTCAATCAGTGACCTCTTTATAACCGCAAACTTAGAACTTATTAAACTTAACACATGGTTCAGAGCTAATAAATTGTCATTAAACTTAAACAAAACTAAATACATCTTATTTCACCCCAACCAAAAAAAAAAAGGCTATCCCATCAATTTTACCAACTCTTAGTATAGACAACACAATTATTGAACGAACTCAATCATCTAAATTTCTTGGTGTGCTTCTTGACGAGAAGTTATTTTGGAACTCTCACATAAATACCATTAATACAAAAGTCTCAAAAGACATTGGTCTACTCTATAAAGCAAAAAATTATTTATCTTCGAAAATTTAAAACTTCTTTTGTTTTTCCTTTATACACAGCTATCTATCATATGCCAATATAGCATGGGCAAGTACCCATAAAACTAAGTTAAGTTCACTCTATAGACGACAGGAACTCGCCTCAAGAATTTTTTTTTATAAAAACAAACTTACTCACGCAAACCCATTACTAAAACAGATGAATGCTTTAAACATTTACCAAACTAATATATATCAAAATATTTTGTTTATGTTCAAACATAAAATGGGAATTATTCCAAGTCGATTTATGAATAACTTTTTTAAAACTAATATAAACAAATTTAGCACTAGAGCAACTGGAAACTATATAGTACTCCTTAAAAAAAGAAAACTGTCTCAAATAGCATATCGTGGTCCTTACTTGTATAACAAATTAATACCAAAAAATTCCTCAACATCTCTCCTGAAAAATATAAATTCCTTAAAATCTTATCTTAAAAAACTTGTCTTAAATACAAGCAGTTATATGGAAGTTTTCTAATAACTTATGAGAAATTAAAATATCAAAATCATGTATAAAAAAAAAAAAAAAAAAAAAAAAAAAAAAAAAAAAAAGTATGAATATACATATATAAATACTAGTTTATGTTATGCTTCTTTCTAAAAACACGACTGATTATATTGAAAAATGTAATAAGTAATGAATAAAATATTTATGAGTATCTCATGAAATTGTTTAAAAAAAGGGTTCTCGATGACAAGACTTTACACAGTTTTCTGCGAGTTTCCCTTGACTTCATAACTAAAGGTTTAATTTTTCTTTTTTTAAGACTTTTTTTGTCTTTTCAAAATATAAACTGAAAAACTATTTTACATTATTTTATTACTTTGTACATCAAATATATCTTAGTATTATTTCAGTTAATTTTAAATCATTTTGACTGTATTTGTAATCAAAGTATATATTGTTAAAACTATTTGTAATAAAAGTATGTATTGTTAAAGCTATGTAGTTGTAAAAAATATATGGAAAAAAAAAAAAAAAAAAACAGTTGGTTAAATAGCTACATTAAAAAGTTATCAGCCATCAAAATAAACAACAAAAGGGTGCTAAGTTCCTGAGCTGTTATTCCAGTTAAAACATTGCACTGCATCCTGTAAGTCGACTTTCTATAGTTTTCTAATAAAGGATTTCTATAGTTTTCTGTCAGTTATAAAAAATAATTTAAAAGAAAAACGAAATCTTTTTTTCTTTAAAATTAGTTTTTAATTATTGAAAGTAGGTGGCTTGACTTTTTGATGAAAAAAATCTAACCGTTGATTGCACATCAAAGTTCTTTAGAAATTTGATTTTTCATTGTTTAATGAAAACTTAATTTTCATTAAACAATAAAAATTTAATCAGACAAAACCTCTTTTCCAGGACATTTATTACAGCTATGCAGTATACAATCTCCATTTTCAAATCTACAGACCATTAATTTCAATAAACTTTGTAATCAACAATTCCAGAAGTTTTCTGGAAGAAAGAAGCCTTAGATTTTGATGGTACTAGCAAACACAAACTGCATGCAGACAAGAAGCACCACCCACAGAAGTGCACCACTTACTCTTGGCTCACAAAAATTTAAAAATCTAATTTCTTTTAAAAACTCAATTTGAAGTTCTTTCATATTAACCAAAAGAAGTAATTTTTGTATATGTTGCTTTATATCTACTTTAACTGACACAATCTGTTTTTTTCCTGAACGAAGCCTTGAACTACAGTTTTAGAATTTAGCTACTTATATAATTACATCTTTGCTTAGTTTTCTACCCAATTTTAGAGAAGGTTTCGATAATATTCCACTTTGTTTTCCTTATTTTCTGGCTTGATTACAAATCTTTTATTTTTTTGAAGTAAAAAAAGCTGCATTTTCTCTATTGACCAACTGTTTGGAATGAGTATAAGAAGTGTGATTTTTTCGGATTTTGACAATGTCTAGTCAAATTTTGACTTGATTTAAGTCATAATATTGTCTAAATGTTTGTTGAAGCGGAATCAATTTCACCTATTTCGAGAAACACCACACCTTGTTCTGCAGCTATTTCCACACGATCCGAAATGATGAAGCCAAACATTGTTAATTTGATTTTTTGTACTTTATGATTGTGTCGGTGATATTATATCAAAATAAAGAAATAAGCAGATACCGTGTCTAGAAAATCTTTAAAATAAAACAACTCTGCAGCAACAGAATTACAGCACTTCTAATGAATAGAGTCTTATTAGTTATAATAAAAATAAAAATAATTTTTTTTTTTTTTAATTTTTAATACGGCTACTTGACAAGCCTGGGTTGTGGGTTGCTGTTATAAAACAAAGTTTTTTTTTTTTCACTTAGTCAATTTTGAATTGTCAAAGTCTCAGCGTAGTTAATATAGAAGGCAGACAGAAAAAAACGGCATAGACACATTTTAAAAACTTTAATAATATAATGGAAGTATAAACTGATGGAAGTTCAACCACATTGAAATTATTCGGGACTATGCTTGTAACCTTTTGTTTCGTAAACGATAAGAAAACGACATCAAGACTGTATTTAAACGTTTAATCTTTATACGTTGACTCAAATAGGTATGTTTATTTAAAAAATACGTAAATTTAAAAATATAGTATTTTAAAGGTTCGCCAATAATATTCAAGAAAATGGCGCAACGAACGGCATAAAACAACTTTTTTTTATAAACTTCATATTAAATGAATAAAAAATAAGTCAGGCGCGGATGCAGCATTTTTTGATGTTTGAGATACTTAACTTCCAGACATGGAGCAAACTCCAAAAGTTTATATGTTTATGCTTATATCAAATAAGGATGCTTTGCAAAAAATTGCACCGATTAAAGCCTTAGAACAAAAAAGCCAAAACTTTCGCCTACCCTTCCCCAAACGTGAGAGCAACAAGTTGATGAAATATTTTTTCTACTATTTTCAACTAGACTTATATTCATCCATAAATTTTAAGTTTTATAGAATTATCTCTCAGTGTTCAAAAATTATAATCATATAAAGTGTAAACCCCCCTCAGTTTGACGGGGTTGCAAAAAATTATGACAATATATGTCATAATTTTTGATCGCTGAGAGATAACACTATAAAACGTTATATTTATCGATGAGTATAAGTCTAGTTGAAAATAGTACAAAAAATATTTCATCAACTTGTTTCTCTCATGTTTTAGGCAAGTGTAGCTAAAATTTTAGGGCTATTTTGTTCCCAGGCTCCAATCATCGCAATTTTTTGAAAAGCATCCTTATTTGATTTAAGTATAAACATATGAATTTTTGGAGTTAGCTCCATGTCTAAAAGTTAGGTATCTCAAACATCAAAAAATGCTGCATCCGCACCTGAGAGTACTACAAGAATAAATGAAATTATGATATGCAACTAATAAAACTTTAAACTTTAGTTATTTAGAAAACAATTTTTTCGATTTTTTAAAAATTGTTTAAGTTGCCTTTTTAATCGAATGTCGTGTTATGATTTGAAGTAAGAAAAAAAGCTTAAACTAACATATGCTTTCAAAGTCAAGTGGCTCTATTTAATAACCGAGTTTTAATAAACCTTTTGCTGAATAATTGCAATTACTAATCGTTAAAACTTTAAAGCATATCCCTAAAATAATTAATTTATTATTTATTGTTAAAATAAAAATGTTAATTTCGTTGTTTTTTGTCCAGTGAAACTTGTATTTTTTTTTATTGTCGGTTACAAGCATACTCCCGAGACGACTTAAAATTGCTTTGATGTTTGCGGCTCGATGAACTTCCATGTATTATATACTTCCATGATAATATACACATTGATTACTTATAAAAGTCTTATTATAAAGCAAAGATCACACACACAAAAAAGAAAAATTATCGTTTGACTTAAATTATTTAAAGTTTAATTTATAATAAAATTTTGTAATTTATAATAAAAATTTATACAAAGACTTTTATAAATGGTCATTATATACTTTCTCAAAACTTTTTAAATGTGACTATGCCGTTTTTTCCCGATCTTCAAATGTTATTGGCATATTAAAATTATAATGTTAAAACAGTTAACAATTTTTTTAGACCAGTTAATAAACAATTAATAACCCTGTTAGGGGTGTCCATAAATTACGTCACGCAATTTTTGACCGTTTTTCAACCCCCCCCCCCCTCGTCACAAAATCGTAACACTTAAGAAGCGAGTTTTGAATGTGTCGTCACAAAACCACCAACCCCCCCCCGTTATAGCGTGACGTAATTTATAAACGACCCCTTATCGTGAATCCAATTGACTTAAATGACGTAAATAACATTTTTTACTAGGAGGTGTCATAAAATTGTTAACTAAATAATAATAACTTATAATAAAAAACAAATATAAATAAATAAAAATTAATAGAAAATTAAAATTAACTTTTCAAACAACTAATTGGAAAAAAGTTTTTTATTTAAAATAAATTTAATTTAAAAATAAAAAAGTTTAGTTGTAAACGTCCCCTTTAAATTCAAAATATCAGGAAAAAATAAAAAATAATTCATAGGGTTTTAATTTTTTTAAAAGCAATTGCAAATAATTGAACTTTTGAAAAATATTTCATAATAATATCACCGTACCCTTCATTACAGGTGTTCAATAGTAGACTATAGTCTCAGTTTGCAATTGATTATAATTAAGGAAACATTTTCTAATTTTTGGGTTTTTGTTTTTAACTCCATGATTAATTTACTTTTTAAAATCTAAATTTTTCCAATTTTTAAAGTATGCTAAAAAAATGAAAAAACTTAATTTATTAAAAAAGACACCTTAAAATATTAGATTTGATTTGAGAAGTGACATAATAGGAAACTGTTAATAAAACAGTGACATCAATAATTTTTAACATGCACTTATAAAATTTAATTTGGTCATTATGCATATTTTTCTAAAAACTATACAGTTAATTTATCTTAAATTGCAACTATCAATATAAACATGGAGCTGCCTAGGACAATATCAGCAATATGATATTACTGAATTATATTTATTAACTGAAGATGTTGTTGGTTATACTTTTATATAAACTAAATTTGATATAAAACATCAATAAATAATTTCTATATAAGTATTTTAGATAAAATAATCCTAGTTCAATTTAATTAGCAATTATAACTAATAATTAGATTTACAACTTAGTTGCAATTCCATTAAGAATCAAATATATAAAATATAATATGTTAAAATTTAGTACATTTAATAAAAATGTATGAAATTAGTTATTTTATTTGCATAAAGAAAAATTGTCTGCTTACATAAATGCAGATATGCATTCATATAAGTAGATATAAATTCATATAATGCAATATAAAAATGAAAAATAAATTGATTTTTACACAAAATTGATTTTGTCAAAATCAAATTGATAAAAACATTAAATGAAGGAAAAATTATGGTAGTTATACTGGTTCAATTGGTCTAAATTTCATATAAGTTTAATTTAAGGGTTTTTCAAAAATGATTTTTTCATCTTTATTGTTTTTTGTTTTGTTTTCAATTAACTATTAAAAATAAAACAAGTTTGTTATAAATTGATTCTTCAATCTATTTTTAATTTAAAATATCAACATTTCTTTTAGAAATGCAGCACAAAAATGAATAAAAAGAGAAGTTATAGAAAAAAAAAAGATGAAGATGAAGAAGATGATATAGATGTGGCTGCTTCCATTGAAGATCGCAAAGAGTTGCAAAAGTTTCGAAGTAGGCCTAAAGGTGTTAGTGTGGAAGTCTTAGCAAGTTTATTAGATACAGTATCCCAAAATAAAGAAAAAACTAATGATGACCCATTTAAGTTGAACTCAGGTGGAGGTTTGGTTGATAATGGAAAATCTCGAGATTTGTCTAATTTTGGAACCAATTTTTCCACTGAAACAAATCAGCGCGATGAAGATAAACAGTTATTAAAATATATTGAAGAGGGACTCATGAAAAAAAGAGGAGTAAATCAACAAGAAAATCCAGATACAAAGTAAGTTTGTTTTATGTGTAAAATTAAACAAAATTGACAATAATAATACATTAAAAGTGTTTCCCAATTTTGTAAATGATAAATGTTTATAAGTATTTACATTATTTTATATATCACAATGTTATATATTAAATTTGTGTAATATATGTTTTATGGTAAAAAGAGTATTATCAAAAGAAGATCTTTTGTATCAGTTACCTGAAAACCTAAAAGTGCAATCAAAAATAATGAAATCAGAGGAGATGTTATCAAGCCAAGTGTTATGTGGTATCCCCGAAGTTGATTTAGGTAAATTTGAAAAATACGACTGTATTTCTTTTTTTATTTTCAATACTTTAACAGCTAAGTTATTAATTTTTAATTTTTGTTTATATTTTTAAATTTATAAAATTTTGATATTATAGTTCTAATCAAAAAATAGTTTAATTAAAACAAGAAAACTAATGTTTATTTTTAAAATCATTTTCAAGGAATTGAAGCTAAAATTAAAAATATTGAAGCAACAGAAGAAGCAAAAATGAAGATGATAGAAGAAAGCAAAAATCGTAAGCAACAAGCATCTGAATTTGTACCAACTAATATGGCATCAAATTTTATGCATCATAGCAGGTTTTATGATGAAAAGAAAGCTATCGAGAAAGAAAAGAAAGAAGAAAAAGAAAGATTAGAAAATGCTGTTGTTATTGACAAAGGACCTACTGTGGGTGGTGACATTATTGAAAATGCCGAAGACTCCAAATTTATCAGAAATACAATGTCATCTGGAGGAAAGCGAAACAAGAAAGGTACATCAGATGACTTTATGTTTGAATCGTTTAAAAAGAGAGCCAGGGAAGGTAAATGGAGGTGATAGAAAGTTGTTGTGAAGTGTCAATTACTCAAAAATTTAAAGTTTCTGTTATTGCTCTTGTCTTTTAAGCATTTATCTTTAAGAAGTTTGGAAAACAAGTAAATCAATAAGAAAAATGGGGGTTGCTTGATAAATTTGATGCAGAATCAGAATGATGCAGAAATTTGAAATTAAAAAAATAATATGCATTTTAAAACAATTTATAAAATTAATTATTTATGGAAAATATATGCATAAAATTTTATGGCTTGAAAAATGTTTTTTTTTTAAAAAAAAAGCTAAATAGCCATGGTCCCACACTTGGTTTGGTGGATCTCATAACTTCATTTTTTAATTTTGAGTAGCACAGAAAAGTTAAAGCAATTTTTTAAATCAAATTTTATTAAATAAAAGTTCATTTTGTTAGTTTTTAGTTAATCATTTTATATATTTTTAAATTTTAATAATTTTCACAAAAAGTATAAATGGGCATAAAAGTTCTTTGTTATAAAGTTTTTAATGAAGAATTAAGGAGAATTTGAATTTTTAAAAAAGAGTTTCAAAATTTTTTTTTATTTTTAACAATGCTTTTTTCTTCACTTTGCTTTTTGACATTTTTAAATCACAATCTTATTAAAGTTTTTAATGTTAAAAGCTCTAGAGTGATTGTTATTTATATTAACAACATTAAAGTACTAATTATAGTGTTTATTTTTACAACATATCTATCACGTTTATTTATATTATATATAAAATATTTATTTTATATATAAAATATCATGTTATATATATTATAACATTATGTTATATTATATATAGCATAACATAACATTTGCAACATATTTATGCTGTATTATATATAATATATATTTTATTTTACAATATATCACAGTATTATGTTGGTAGGAGAGAGTAAAACTGTTTTAATTATATAAGTTGTCTTTCGTAGATTATTAAAATTAACAAAAATTTTATGGAATAAATGTAATGAATGACTTCTCTTAATGATTTTCTTCCACTTCCTGGTTCAAATAACTGGAGAAAAACAAGATCTCTTACAACTGATAGCAATGAAGATTCTACTGTTGTGAGACATGTTATTATAAGAGAAGTTTGGTTAAAAAAACATCCATGGCCTCATGCTGTAAGTAGTTTATAATTTTGTTTTCTGTTATGTTTCAAGATGTATTGCATCTTTCACTAAAAAAAAAAAAAAAAAAATCCTATTTTTATTATTATATGGTTGCCAATAAGGTTTGAAATATATGTATATATATATATATATATATATATATATATATATATATATATATATATATATATATATAAATATATATATATATATATATATATATATATATATATATATATATATATATATATATATATATATATTTATATTAAAAACCAATAAGATTTTTAGAAAATAAGCTAATTGATTCAAAGTGAGATGTCAAAAGTTGAATGAATAAATATAAAAACAAAATTCAAATAAAAAATTTTAAAAAAGTTTCTAGAGTTATGGCAACCTTTTGGCATAATGATGACAAAAATATTGTCAGATGAAAAAGATTCTACTAAAAACGAAATTGTTTTTATGGAAACATTAGTGATTAAAATGTATGACAAAAGATTTTAGTGTGTTAAAGAAATTTTTAGTATTTTTTTGAATTTTATGTTTTAATCTTTCAATTATAATTATAAGTTTTCTTCATTGTAATTTTTTTCATTGTCAATCAATTAAGATTTTTTTTTTCAAAGATATGATAGTTTAAAACTATTGAAACATGGCTTAAATTAATTTACACTATATCATCTATATGGACTAAACTGATTTTTTTCCTTTTTCAAATGAGGCATAATATAGCCCTTGTACTCAAATGACTTTTTCAATAAGTATGATTTAGTGAAGAGGGTTGTTTTTATTACATGTTTTTTGATTCAAAACACCAAGAAATTTTCAGATAAAATTTAAATTATATCAATAAGCTTTGACTTAACTTAATATTTATTTAAGTTTAAGATATCGAAAAATAATATTCCCTTAAAAAGGAATGTTATTATTTTTTCTTTATCCACAAAGGGATATTTTTTTATAATATATATTCTTTTAACATCTTCACTTCTAACTAGGCTGCAAGCAGCCACTATTAGAGTTGGAAGTTACTGAAAGAGAAAAGACAAAGTGTATAAAGCAAGATAACAATTGACAGACGACTTAAATGATTGCAAATTATATAAATCAGGTAAGCAAGTTTAAGGAAGTGAATTCAAAAGAACTGATATTTAAAGAAAAAAATTAGTTGAATAAGAATTTTTGGAGCACTTAGGAACAGTCACAGTAAAAAAACTTATTTGAATGACGAATAACATAAGAATGAATTTTAGTAGATGGCTCTAGAGACGCTAGCTCTTTAGAGCAGTGTCTATTATAGTATTTACAGAAAAGAGAAAGAAAAGCAATATTACAAGAATGCAATAATGGTTGGCTGCAAAAGCAGACCCAAATATGTTTACAATGCATTTTTTCACCTTGTCTAAAAGAGAAAGGGAATCATTAAAAAATCCGACCCAGATAACTTAGCAGATGCTAATTTTCCAATGGATTTTATATATGGTTTCCAAGAAAGATCAGAAGTAAGAGTTAATCCTAGAAGATGAAGGGTGATACAAACGGGAAACAATGGATCAACCTGTTTGTTGGCTGTATCAGATAGGATGTGATTAGTGGAATCAAGAGATGAGGTTGAGAAGAGGTTTTTAGCAAACAATTCAACTTTATCTTCAGGTGGAGGTTATAAAAACTGAACCATGCAAGAGAGAAGGAGTAAAAAATTTGCCCTTATTAAAGATACTGTTAAAGATTCTCAAGTCTCTATAGTCTAATTTTTGATATAAAATACAAGATTTTGTGACCTGAGAATAGTGAATAGCTTTAGCATTAAACAAAATCTTTTTAGAATTGTTTTTAGAAATAATAAACAGAGGTCTGTTTTATGCAGAATTGTTTTCGTGATAGATATGGAAATAATGGAAAAAATTGCAGCATTACGAGTTAAAGGAAGATAATCATCAACATCAAGATCACAAGATGAGACAGCTAAAATTAGTCTCACAAGGAGCAAAATATTACATATTATTTTATATTCATCAATCTTTTAAAAAATATAAAAATTTTGATCAGTATTTAATGAATTTCCATATATTGATAATGGGATATGATCTCCACTTTTTGTAACAGAGTATTGCAATTGATTTATACTACCTTCCAGACTAGCTGTAGCTCTAAAAATTTTGGAATTTCTGTACTGCCAATGAATGTGCATGTTTAAATTGGTCCCGGTCCCTCCTAATTAAGGCATTAGGGGGGACAGGGGCAAGTACTTTTTTTGTTATGGAATCTTGGGATTTTTCACTACTTTCTAGACAAACTGAAGCTCTGAAACTTTCAGCATTTGTGTAGTTCTAATGAATTCGTGTTAAAATTGTTTCCAGGGCAGTCAACCAGGGGTTTCACAGCCTGGGGCACTGGGGCCATGCTCCACATATTATCTCAATTTTTTTTTTTTTTTTTGCATTTTCAATAATGTAATAATTATTTTGAAAATACTATCTTCAAAAAATTTTATGAATTGTACTTTTTTCTATTTTATTTAATTATTTACAAAGTACAATAGAAAAATTTAAGTAAAATATATCAAGATTGAGTTAAGATTTGCTTAGATGTGTCAATGGTCAAAGTATACAATCATCCAGTTATTGTTACAGGTGCATCAATAATACAAATTGTTGGTACTATGTCACATTCCTTCAAAACTAAATTTAAATTTTTGAAATCATATTTAATTCTAAAAAAGTCTTATAAAATTAAATTTTTTTTTATAAAACAATTTGTTTCTTTCTTTTAAAATTCTAAGTTGCAGTTAAATGCTTTTTTTTTACTTCTTAATATATTCTGAATAAATGTCATATAAATGATAATAAATGATAATTTAAATAATCCAGAAAAAAAGTTTTTGCCTATCTGAATGCTTTTGACATTTATATTTTACAAAAAAGTTTTTGCTTAACTGAATGCTTTCAACATTTATAAAAAATTTGAGCTGCATAACACTTCTTAACAAGGCCTGTCAAAGTATTTTTTTTTGGACAAATTTAGTTCTATTACTTCATCTCTAAACCCTTAAATAAAATTTGTGAAAAAATAAAAATAAAGCAGTATTTTTGTTTAAACAATAAAACTTTTTAGTTTTTATTTAGAAAGTATTTTATTAAATATGTTTAAATGCTCATACAATTTTTATATGTTCTAATTAATAATAGAAAATGCAGAAAACAAACTTTGACACTGTGACTTTAAAAATATAGTTTTATTAAAGTTTTAGATATTTACTGTTCTTTTTTATAGAATTCTTGAATTGAAAAAAAAACAAAAAACAAACTAGAGCTGCTGTTAAAAATCAATAGTCGCCCTTTTGGGCGACTTTATTGCATCAAAGGAATAATTTTAGTTGCCCTTCACAAAATTTGATTGTCTGGTATCTTAACCATGAGTGTACACCTCTAAATATGTCACAACCTCCTCTGCAACCCTGACCTAGAAGTTACAAGAGTTAATTTATAGTGTTTAGTGACTAAAATATTCCTATAATCTTATTAATTAATCTTTCTCTATCTGAGAAACTGAAGTGAAACTGAATTCAAAACTGCTACAGGGTACAATAATCTACCAGCATTTATTTTTAAAAAATTTTCTGTAGCTATTTTGCCAAACATAACAGTAAGTATTAACATAACATCTAAGTAAAGCATTGAAGATAACTATTTTCAAATAATGTGTAAAAAAGCAAATATAGTAGCATTCTGGAAAAATAAGGGATCAAATCAAAACCAGAGAATTATAGACCTATTTCAATACTTCCTGTGTTAGGAAGAATGTTTGAAAAGATAATAGCTAGACAACTGTCTACTTTTTGTGATGTGAATAAGGCAATTCCTCCAGAACAATATGGATTTAGAAAGAAATGGAGTTGTGAGT
>NC_061161.1:40746941-40866941 GCF_022113875.1 Hydra vulgaris | reverse complement strand
CAAATACTATCTACAATATTGTTGCTATTTATCGATCAAATCCAATCATTCCAACAAACGTTTTCTTTTTCGAATTATCTGAACTCCTAGAGGAACTTCAAACATTATCTGGAGAAATACTTCTGTGTGGTGACTTTAACTGTCCAGGTACTACTCCCATAACCTGCAATTCAAAACTTAATGAGATTTTAGAGACCTACAACATGATACAACGAGTTCAATCTCCAACTCGCATATCATCTACTACTGGTATAGCCAACTTGCTTGATCTTATAATAAATCGACATGATGATATTTCACTCAAGAGTATCCAAGTAACTGACGAGGGTATTTCAGATCACTATATGATTCGGGTAGAACTTTATCATCAACCTTCAAATACTAAAACTGTTTGGTTTTCAAAACGAAACTTTAGAAAACTAAACTTGTCATGCTTTATAAAAAAATTGCAAGTGATGCCATGTTGCTTATCACCTGAAAACAATGTGGATGATTATGCTGAACAAATAAGATCAAATATAACAACTGTTCTTGATCATTTAGCACCCATTCGAAAATATTCAATGCGAATTGGTAAACACGATGATCAATGGTTATCTTCAGATGCCAAGAATAAAAAAATCAGGCGTCGTAAACTGGAACGTTGTTATAGAAAAACTGGTAGTTTATCAGATAAAAAATTATATCGAACTGCATGCCGTGAGGCTGCAGCAGCAATTCACGAATCCAGATGTAGTCATTATAGGGCGAAACTAAATTCAGCATACGGTGATCAAAAAGAAACATGGAACATTGCCAAGAAATTACTACATTCGAATAGTTCTAAAACTAATAACACAATACCAGAAGCAAAATGCGATATAATAAGTCAATATTTCATACGCAAACTCGAAATTATAAAGAACACTATCCAGGAAAGGCTTGCAAAAACTCCAATATTTAAATTTATCTCAGAGTTATCTCCCCCTGTAGATATTTTAACCACATTTGGTACAGTCACACCTAAAGATGTGTCGAAAATAATCAAAACTCTCAAATCTAAGACATCGCCACTTGATATTATTCCAACAAACATCCTTAAATCTTGTTCAGAAATATTCAGTCCAATTATAGCTCACCTTGCTGACCTCTCATTCAAATCCGGAATTTTCCCAACCTCATATAAAGTTGCTCAAATAACGCCGATTCCCAAAAAATCAGGACTAGCAGAATTTGACCTAACAAATCTACGCCCCATATCAAATCTCAATACAATTTCGAAAATTCTTGAAAAGCTTGCTTTATCTCGTCTTCGTCCACATGTAACATCATCTGTCAACTTCAATCCTCTACAATCTGGTTTTAGATCTTATCACTCAACCGAAACAGCACTCTTAAAGATATGCAATGACATCCTGCTAAACATTGATGATGGTTTGACCACTATTCTCCTATCTCTGGACATATCTTCAGCATTTGATACAATTGATCACAGCCTGCTGATTACCCGTATTAAGAATGATTTGGTGTCACAGATATTGCATTAAAATGGCTAACATCATACTTGCACTCTCGAAAATCTTTTGTTTCTATTGGATCATCAAATTCTAGACTAATAGCAAGTTCAACAGGAGTACCACAGGGTAGTGTATTAGGCCCATTTCTATTTTCCATTTTTGTTTCACCTATATATCGTATTATAGCTAAATTTGGTACAAATCATCATCAATATGCTGATGATACCCAACTTTATACTTTCCTCAGCCCTGGCAAAGATAGCATCAGCAAAATCACTGAGTGTGCTAATGCAGTTACAACATGGTTTCTAGAAAATGGACTTCTGCTTAATCCAAATAAAACAGAAGCTATCTTATTTGGATCTAGAAAACAAACTAGCAAATATAAAAATGATTTGAATATTGCGTTTTCTGGAACCACAATAACTACAATAAATTCAGTAAAAATCCTTGGAGTCATCCTAGATTCAAAGCTCTCTATGGACAACCACATAAACAATATTATTAAATCCTGCAATTACCACATTCGTGCACTTCGCCACATTCGTCCATGTCTGACCAAAGAAGCTGCAAACATAATTGCTTGTGGCATCGTTAACTCTCAGCTTGACTATTGTAACAGCATTTTATTTGGCACTTATCAAAAAAATATTAAAAAACTCCAACGAATTCAAAATAACTTATCTCGTATTGTTTTCCATTCTCCTTTCCATTTAAAATCAGAAATATTGCTGAAATCTCTTCATTGGTTACCAATACATCAAAGAATAATCTATAAAATATCAGTTATCACATATAAAATTTTATTATCAAAATCTCCTGCATATTTATTTGAACTCCTAGAAGTCCGAACTTCAAAACAAAATACAAGATCATTAGACAGTTGCCAACTTACACGTCGTCAACAAAAAACCTCCTTAGGCTCAAAATCTTTTTGTATGGCTGCACCTCGAATTTGGAATGGTTTATCTTTGAACACGCGAAACTCAACTTCTATAGAAACATTCAAAAAAAGACTAAAATATGAACTTTTTATGAACTCTTTTTCAGACTCATAGTTTACTTGTTTAGTGCTTCTGAATTACTTCATCACTATTGTGATTGTTGTAAATAATGGCACTTTAATCTCTAATTATTATTATTATTATTATTATATATATATATATAATTATATGTATATATATACATATAAGTATATATTTATATGTATATTTATATATGCATATAAATATATATATATATATATATATATATATGTATATTTATATGTATATATATAAATATATATATATATATATTTATATGTATATATTTATATGTATATATATATATATATATATATATATATATATATATATATATATATATATATTTATGTTTATATGTATGTATATATATATATATATATATATATATATATATATATATATATATATATATATATATATATATATATATATATATATATATATATATATATATATATATATATATATATATATATATATATATATATATATATATATATATATATATATATACACGCACACATATATATATTTTGTATATATATATATATATATATATATTTTTTTTTTCATTTTTTTTAATTTTATTTTAATTCACCTCCTCAAGGCCGAGAAGGCCACTACAGATGAGGAGGCTACTTATTCGTGGCTATAACCCTCTCTCAACTCTATAACTCCGAAACACGAACCTTGACGAACAAGGTCGCTGCGCGGAGAAACGAGTTGAGCGCGGTACTACCAGGGACGTGGTGGGGATCGAACTCGGAACCACTCGTTTATGAAGCGAGCGCTCTACCACTACACCACTGCCGCTATTTAATCACTACTATTTAATCACTACTATTTAATATATATAAAGACATATATATGTCTTCACATATATATATATATATATATATATATATATATATATATATATATATATATATATATATATACATATTTTATATATATATTTATACATATTTTTTTATATATATACTTAAAGACATATATATGTCCTTAAAATAGATATGGTGCCAAAATCAAGGGCACCATATCTGTTTTAGTACAAAATACCTATCAAAAATAAGGGATATTAGGGGGAGGAAAAATCTGCAAAAAGTGCCTAATCAAGTTTTTGGTGTGATCATTTATTTAAGACTTATTTATAATACTCTTATTTGAAAACATTTCTTAATTGATTCAATTTTTTCTAAGACATTTTTTTATTATTAAAAATTATTAGGACTTTTTAATTATTAAAAAAAAAAAAAAAAAGGAAGTTTTTTTTTTTAAAAGTGTATGTATTTTTTAGGGAGGAGGGAAACTTAAAAGTATGCATGGCAACAGGGTGGGGGGTCAAATTTCTTAATTTTTGATGTACATACTTTATAAACAATTGCTTAGGATGTAATTTTGTATAAAGTTTACAGTTGTATGAACTACATTTTTATTGTTGTTGTTGTTGTTGTTATTGTTGTTGTTGTTGTTGTTGTTGTTATTCTTTTTATTAATATTTTTAGTGCTACTCAGCTACTATTTATTTTATTTTAATATAGTACATGGTAATTTTAGGATTTTAGTTAACAAAAATAAAGCTTTATTTAGGTAAATAATTTTAGTTAATTATTCGGAGGTTAAAATGTCAAATGATCTAATTATATAGTTTATAAAAATAATCAAATAATTCTGTTTTGCTTCTTGTTTCATTTACAAATTAATAATTTAGGTTTACAAAGTTGAGGTAATGAGCCAGACATCTCATTGGTTTGTTTTTAAAAGATACAAAGAGTTTTATAACTTGCACCAAAAGGTAATTAAGCAAAATAACTCCATTTGATAAGTACAGTCTAATAGAAATTATTTTTTTCCGCACAAAAATTCTAGTTTAATTTATATTCATAAAAATAAACTGGTTTATTTGTTTTCACATTCCATAAATGTTAATGTATGCTAATTTATTACTTTTTAGCTTGTTGCATTATATAATGTTCCTCGAAATCTTTTGCCTCCTAGAATATTAACAAATAATATGGCTCGTGAGACATTGCAGCAGCGAAGAGAATTGTTAGAGCATTATTTACAAAAGCTTTTAAATAGGTTATTTTTTTTATAATTTATTGTTATACAATACTTCATAATAGAGTAATTAGATATAATAGATTTATTTAATAAATATAATAGATAGAAAAAAGAAACCATTTTGATTTTTTTCTTTGTGATAGTTGTTAGTTATGATTGCTTAGGGTGATTGTTCGACATTTTGTAAATTTTTGAAAAATTTTGAGAATGATTTTGAGTCACAAGTTTTGTTTAGCATTTTTGTTATTTATAGCTGTAATGGAGCTGTGCGAAAATCTGAAGAAATATCAGAATTCCTAGAAGTCAAATCAAATGTAATTTAATGTTTATTGAACAAAAAAAATTATATTCATAAATATTTTTGAATCATACAATTCTATATTTTTATACGTTTTGTAAATAAAATATCATATTATTAAACAAATTTTTGTTTAATAGGATATTTCAAATGTTACATATGGATTAGCTTGCTATTTGAAAGAAAATGGTTTGTACTTGATTAATAAATAAATATGGATTAGATAAAAATTTATTAAAAAAATTTAATATATATATATATATATATATATATATATATATATATATATATATATATATATATATATATATATATATATATATGTATATATATGTATGTATATAAAGTTTAAATATATATTTTTGTTTTAAGTATTGCAAATTGTATTTTCAAAACACAGTATAAAATTAAAAAATTACCTAACATTTTTTGTGATGCTATTGGTTTTGAAAATATTTTAATAAATAATTAATATACCCTGATGTGCACTTCTTATAAAGTTATTGTTTATATTAATAGCAACAGTTACATGTTTTATAACAAAGAAAATTCTACGTAATTTGCTTTTGACAGTTAATTTCTTTAGAGCTTTGAATATAATGAAAATTGAAAATATTTAATATTTACTATAAAATATTGAATATTGTTAATTATATTGTTAATATTTTAGTTAGGTGTATTTTTTTTTGCTATCTAGATGTTTGCAATAACTTTTTTTTGTCAAGCAATGCCCCTACCATTATGGGCTTTTTTAAAAATAAGAAAAATAAGGTAAAATTTTTCCGAATATTTTTTCAAAGTATTATTTGAAATTTCATAAAATATGACCTGGATGATGCGCTTACCTTTTGGTTTAAAATATAGGTTTGTCTTGCAACTTCCACAAGTTCAACATAAGCAAGAACTTAAATTTGAACTGAGTTTTGGGTCTTTAAATTCATTCACCAGTAGATTGGATGAATTATTACTTCTCTAAATACAGACTTTTTTTATCTTTATTGAACAAAAGAAAAAATTCATACTTTGAAAATAAAATTTTTACTTTTTTGCAGGCATTCGAAACAAAATCATTTGTTTTTTCTATATAAGACCATTTTAATTTTATAAATCAGTATTTTACCAAATCCTTAAATAACACCCTTAGTAGCCCCCCTGTTTGAGTTATCCTCTCAGTAACCCTTTCTCCGTCTCGCGTGGTTGAAGGAAATTTTGAATAAAAGGTTGCTTTATTTAAATTAAGAAAAATAATTTAGAAAAAGATTATAAATTTTATCAGAATGTTTTTTGGGGCTAAAAGATACTGTCGTATAAAGTTTAGAAATTGTTTTTATGCTAAACTTATTATTTGAAAGTCAAATAACTTATGAAATAGGTAAAAAAAATATTATTTTCACTTTGCTAAGCAAAACAAGGTTTTTTTTAACAGGGTTTTTTAAGTTGTTTTAACATTTACCACTTTTTTCTTCTGATTGATTTTATTTTTTAAAAGACTGTAAATAAATTTTATGTTTTTTGTTTTGTTTATAAGAGGTTAAGAAAGTATGTGATTTTGTTAAGAAATAGTCTAGTTTGTTACATTATATATTATATTACTAATATATTTCATTTTATTACATTTTATTTTAGGGGACAGCATTTTGATGTCAAAAGACTATTTTAGATTATCTCCGAGCCAACTTTATTGTATAACAAAACAATTACAAATACCTCATCCAAGTAAGAACTGTAAAAAGATAAAAGTTTGTTTGTTATTTAAAGACTACTGTAAACAAAAATTATACAGGGTAATATATTAATAATATAGCTAGTATATAGTTAGTAAAGTTGGTATATTTATTAACCTGTTTATGTATTTAATCACATTTTTATATTTATTAACTGTACTTTTGGTATTAAAGTATTGTATTTTGGTATTATTTTGGTATTTATTAAACTTGTAATAAATATTGTAAGTTTAAGCACTGATAGAAGTCTCTTTGGTGTTTAAAATTAATTTTAACAAATGTTTATTAATAGATAGCACAATTGACTTGGGTTACCTTTATCAATTCGTTGCTGCTTTAAGTAGGTTAAATATTACGGATCCTGCAACTCAGTTTTGTAATGGAGAAGAAAATGAAAGTTTTCTTACCTTTGATTTGTCACTCTTCTCCTCTTTAACTCGACTTCAGGTGCATTTAATAATTTATTTTTATAATTTTATTGCTGCATATTAGTTTCAATATGGTTACTATGGTTATTATTAGCAAATATGCAAGATGCGTATGATGAAGTTCTTTTGATCTTAATTTTAGTAATAAAAATAAATAATGAAAATTAAATTACTAGTGTGCCATTAGGTTAAGTAATTTTCTATTGGTGTATGTAGCTATCTGGTTTTATATCATATTTTTAGAATATTAATATAATATTTCAATTGTTTATGATAATTTTAGAAAATTAACATATAAATATTGTATGCATATGTATATGCAATATATATATATATATATATATATATATATATATATATATATATATATATATATATATATATATATATATATATATATATATATATATAATATATATATATATATATATATATATATATATATATATATATATATATATATATTTGTTTATTTATTTACTTATTTACTATTCTATATAAAAATAATAAATACATATAAATGCATATAACACTATCATTGTAGATAGATGCATGCAACATTAACTCAATACGAGGTTTTGAAAGTTTATGCCAAAAGCTTAAAAAGCTTACTGCACGTTACTGCTTGTCATCAATGAAGGTAAATGTGTTAATTAAATGGTAAATAAAAACATTTATAATTACCCATTTTATAATTTTCTATGTGATTTAAATGTTTATGCTATTGATGCTACTAAATCCAATAAAAAGTCTTTGCACTTACTTTTACTCAATGCTATAGTTAAAATTTAATTGAATGCAATTTAGAATATAATTAGAATTTAGAGATTGTAATTTAGAAATTAATTAGAGTGTAAATTAGACTAGAGAGTTTATCAAAATAGAATGTTCACATTAAAGTTTAAATTTATATTAGAAATTTATATTAGTAGTTTATATTAAAAGTTTATACTTGAATAATAAGAAGTTTATATTTGAAGTTTATATTTGAAGTTTATATTCAAAAAATATATTACAAACTTGTATAGTGGGCAGTAACATTAAGCTTTACATTACAAATACACAAGCAATATGCAACAAAGCCTAAAATCATGTCTCTAACATACCATTAATGTACCATTCTGTCAATGTATGTATGATGTATTTGATATTATAAATAAAAAAACAAAAAAAGTTTTTAACTTACTAAATACCAATAAACAAAATAATGTTTAGAACCATTAAAAATACATTACTTTACATTTTTATTACTTTACATTAATTGGGACCGGGGGTCTGAAATTCAATCCCAAAAGTTGTGGACCACACCATTTTTTTATTTAAATCCATAATTCATCATTTTTGTTTTTTAAAAAGTTTTGACTAAATAAGTTATACAATGACACATCTTAAGTTTAATAATAAAAAGTTCTAAATAACTGCAAACTTGTCATTTTCTGGTTATTAAGATTTATTTCGCTCTTATCTACATAAACAACCAAGTTTTGACAACCTTACAGCGTACAATAGATAGTGCATGTTTATATTGAAGGAAATATAAATGATTTAATAAACATTTATATTGCTCAACACTGTTGATTTTATACATGTTTCTTATTTCATCTAAGTAAAGTGGTAGTTGTATAAAAAGTAGTTGGGCAAGGAAGTTGGTTTTGTAATGGGCAAGGAAGTTACTTGAAATTTTGCATTGTATTTATTATAAAAATTGCTTTGATTTGTAAAATATTTAATAAATGCTTTTAAAGTCTTTTATTTTTTGAAATTTAGTCTTTATTGATTGATGCTGCTGTAGAGAAGCGTTCAGTAAGTTTTATTTTAATTTATATGTAATAAATAATTTATATGTAATAATAATTTATATGTAATAATAAATAATTTATATGTAATAAATATATTTTTGAAAAAATAGCAACTGTTTAAGTAAAAATATTATAAATGTAAAACTTGCAAAAGTAGGAATTGCATAAGGGTGAAGAATTGCAAAATTTCATTAGATGTAAATTTGCATAAGTATGAACTGGCACATGTTCACCAAAAATTTTTCCAAATACTGGTATAATTGTGAACTTGCATAAGTGCAAATCAATGTAGGTATGTTTTATCTGCAAATATTCAAACTGACATAAGTGTTCCAAACAATTTAAATTTTTTAAAAAATTGATTATTAGATTAATCGTTATATAATATATAGCAATTATTTTGGTTGGGAAAAATAGTTTCCTAATCAAAATAAAAGTTGTTTTTACATATTGCTGTAAATGTCCTATTCTTTTAGTCAACATTTTTTTTTAAATGTTTTTTTGAACGTAGATTTGTGCTAATACAAATTTTCACTTTTACTGATGTTTAAAAAATCTGTTTATGTTCTTGTGCCTTTTTGCACATTTATTTGGATAGTAAATATTTATAAGTAGGCACAGTTAAGTGTGAACGTATGTGTGTATAGAAAAATGTGTGTTAGTGTGTATGTGTATAAAAATAAATGTGGGTATAAAAGTTGTGTGTATGTGTGTAAAAATGTGTATGTTTTGTATGGGTGTAAAAGTATGTGTGTATGTGTGTGCGGAGGTGGGGGAGGTGGTAAAGAGAGATTTTAATCTAAAGATTTTAATCTTAATAAAGAAATCTTTTTTTCTGTTGCTGTTTTATTTAGGACAAACAATGATGTTGTATTTGATGTATATGATATATCTTCATTCAATTAAGTAATCGTACATAGTCATTAATTAAGTAATCGTGCATAGTCATTTACTTATTTTAAAAAACAAAAAAAAACTGAATTTTTTTTTTTTTTTTTTTGTGTTTATGCCTTATTTTCATGCTTATTTTCCCCTAACTAAAATGGTAGATATTTGTGGCAAAGATGATGACATATTTCCAACTGCTAGTACAGTAGGTTGCCATATTATTAGGGACACTTTACTTTTTAAGTAGTTTTAAAGTTTAAACTAATTTAATGAATAAATATCTTGTAGTTATTTTTTAAAATTGTTTTTATTGTTAGAGGACTTTATTTAGAATATAAAACAACATCATTATTTATTCATACCTATCTATTTTTTTATAAAAAGTTTTAACACAACAAATAAGGTAATAATCTCAATATTTTGTAATGCCACCCTTTGCTACAATAACAGCTTTCAGGCGTCTGGGCATGCTATCTATGCACATTTTTGCATTGTGTTGGAGACTGGGGTTGTTATGCCACTCTCTTATAAGGGTTTCTATCAATTGCTGCTTAGTAGTGATGATTTCTTCGGCAATTTCCCGTTTTGTGAACTCCCACAGATTTTCTATGGGGTTCATATCAGATGAATTTCCCGGCCATGGCAAAACACCCACATTTTTTTCATGCTGTAACACTTCTAGCTTTATGGTACAGTGCTGAGTCATCAATGAACATGTACTCTTCATTATCAGCAAACTATTCTTGAACCTGGGGCAGGAGACTGTTTTCCAGTACTCGCTTGTACTGGTCCTGCCTTATGGTCCCTTCCACAATGTAGAGGCAGCTCATACCCTTGGTTGAGATCACAGACCACACCATTACACTCACAGGATGTTTAACCTTTTCTATTAAGCAGTGCTGGTGAAATTTTTCTCCTGGGCGTCCTCGAACAAATGAGCTTTTGTCCATCAAAATTTGAAATATTGACTCGTCCGAGAAGCAGACCTGTAAAATATTTCAAAGATATTTTAAATTATAATCCTATAATTTTTCTGGTTTCTTACAATATTGTAAATTATATTTACTCTATTCCAGTCTTCAATAGTCATATAATGGTGTTTTCTAGCCCATTTTAATCGCTTTTTTTTTCATGGCTTCAGTTAAACGTGGTTTTTTTGTTGGGCAACGACCCATTAAGTTCTCTTTAGCTAACCTTCTCTGAACCGTTCATTTGGAGATGTTAATTCCTTCATTGTTTATCATTGTAGCTAGTTGAGCCACACTTTTTTTTCTGTTTTTAAGATATCCCTAATTTTACAGTCACAACGTGGAGTAGTGATCCTTTTTCAACCACTTTTGCTGACATGGCCTGGTTCTAAAGACACATTTGTATCGATTTTTCTTTTAATTCGGTTCACTACTGACTTTGAAATACTTGCAATTGCTGCTATTTCTCTCTGAGAATGTGTAGAATGAAGAAGTAAGGTTTTTACTTCCATACTTTTTCTTGGGGTCAGAAGACTTGCCCATACTAAAAAAATCAATATGAGGTAAGAATATTTAAAGGTCAGGATTTTTGCATTAAAATTAGCAAAAATAATAAATTATTAGCCTTAACTAATTGAACTATTAACCAATACTTAGGTTTCAATAGTTTTGAACTCAAAAAACTTACAAAAAATTGTTCCAAAAATAAAATATTGAAATCAATTTTGAACTTACTCCAACCACACTTTTCAACAATTGACAGCTAATTGAATAATAAACTAATTTTTTTAATTATAGGGTAGACTGACAGTGTTGCCACAATTTGAAAACAACTATAATTATGTTAGTAAATAAAACACACAAGAAAAATTATTTAAAAACAATTTATTTGCTCGCAAAAATCATTAAAACTTTAAAATTATTAAAAAAGTGTCCCTAATAGTTTGGCAACCCACTGTATGTAATATAAGTAAACTTTTTTAATAATTAAAAAGTCTTTTTTGCTCAAACTGTTTTGTTTTTAATTTTTGTATTTATGTTATTGTATTTAAAAAAATTGACAAAATTGAAAAAACATGAAGCATATTGTCTCATCCAAGTGAAAAATTTGAAACTTTTAGATTAGGCTCTCTCTCTTGGTAATTTCTGGTTGCTAAAATTATATCATCCTTTTCTTTGCACGATTGTTTAGATATTAGAAAAAAGTGGAAAGTTTTGGTCTAATTAGACCATTAAATGGGATAGGCATGGCTTTTTCGACAATTTCGTAAATCATTGGCGACAAAAAAAACTTTTTTTGTCGTCAATGATTTACAAAATGAACATGGTCACTTTGTGGCAAAAAACTAACTACAAATAAGATTTTGTTTAAATTTTTTAGAAAAGTTCCTTTTATTAAACATATAAAATATATTTTTATGGGATATATTCTAATAAAGACTAAATATAGTAATTATGTTATTTCTCTAAAACTATATTTTTATTACTATTGTAATAAATAAATTCTTATCCGTGAAATGTCTGTACCAGTTTTATATTTTTTAGTGCAATTGTATGTAGTATAATTGTATGTACCATAATTGTATGTACCATAATTGTATGTACCATAATTGTATGTACCATAATTGTATGTACCATAATTGTATGTACCATAATTGTATGTACCATAATTGTATGCACCATAATTGTATGCACCATAATTGTATGCACCATAATTGTATGCACCATAATTGTATACACCATAATTGTATGCACCATAATTGTATGCATCATAATTGTATGCACCATAATTGTATGCACCATAATTGTATGCACCATAATTGTATGCACCATAATTGTATGCACCATAATTAAAGTAAAATTAGATCATCAAGATATATAAAAAAATGTAAAATACAAATATAAATACAAAAAGATAAATGCAAAAGCAATCTTGACGTATAAATTATTTTTTTGCCAGAAACTGACGTCACTGCTCAAAGTATTTTTAGCTTAACTTTTAGATAAGCATTTTATAGCTAAGGCCACGATTATAATTTTTAATGGTCTAAAATTTTCTTAGTTCTGCCATTTGTTTAGCGTTACATACACACATGAAGTGTAAATGTCTTCAGCATATGTTGAGTTTGCAGTCAGTATTTGAAACAATCTTGTATAATAAATCTATAAAATAAGAAAACCTAAAAATTTTATATTAACAATAAGAAATCTTTTTTGCTTTATTATTATTTTTTGCTATAAATATGTAAGCTTGAAAAAGTTTTGAAATTTATTACGCTAAGGGGAGGACTTTAACCCCCCAAAACAACTCTGATTACAGTGCACCAAACCACTGAGCTATCAATGATATGCATTTAGGAGAAAAAGAAATCTAATTATAAATCCCTTATAAACTCTATGTATGCCGAAAGGAAGCACATTTTAATTTTTTTGCTTTTAAAGCTATTCTACAGAATGAATTATTTTACTAAAAAATATTGAATTAAATAAGGAATAGGTTTAGAGATGAGCAGTGTGGAATAGATAAGTATAGAAATTGTAGGTTTGGTAAAGATCCATATTTTAGAAAATTCCTGGAAGGCTAGAATATTTAAGGAAAAAATGTAGATAAGATCAGCGTGGAATAGACTAACAAAGACTTGTATTTTTACGGGTTTGGTCAGCTATGTTTTCTTGATTCATTAACACAAGTTATAAAAGAATTGACAATATTTAAAGTGTATTGTTGTCTGTTATGTTTGCTTGCTTATTCTTCAATTATTTTCTAAGTAATTATTTTAACTATTCTCATGGATACTTCCTAATAACTATATATGTTTTCATCGATACTCCACATGTTCTCATGGATATTTCCTAATAACTATATATGTTCTCATGGATACTTCTTAATAACTATATATGTTCTAATAGATACTTCTAAATAACTATATATGTTCTCATGGATACTTCCTAATAACTATATATGTTCTCATTGATATTTCCTAATAACTATATATGTTCTCATGTATACTACCTAATAACTATATATGAAATTCTAAATTTAATTAGTAGTTTTACCTAATTAATTTGAATTATAAAATTATTACAAAAGTTAATATTTTTCTAAATACCTATGTTATATTTTTGTTCTTAAGTTATTATCGGGTGGACACAAAAAATCCGGTCAACTTTAAATTGAGATTTCTCCAAAACCACAAATGCTTTTTATTTAATTTTTTTTTTAAATTAAACCTTACTTCCTTATCTTAAATGGTGTTGATAAATTTTTGTTTACAAATTAATGATTTGCAAAATGTTTTAAAAACAAATTGAGGTGCGTAAAAAAGTTGTGAATTTTTTTTGCAAAAATCCATCGACTTCCTATCGCTTAATTGCTAAACGCACAAATATCCCAAAATCTACAGTCATAGATATTATAAACAAGTTCAAGACTACTCAAAGCTTCAAAAGAAAACTTGGAAGTGGAAGAAAAAAAACTTTCCATAAATCCACAAAGATTAAGTCGATTTTATGTTCAATAGCAAGAAATCCAAACCAGTCACAGCATTTCATTAAAAAAAATACACCTAAGAGAAGCTTAAATTGTGAAATTAAAGAAATTCGACGTGCAAAGAAGTTGGTTAAAGTAATGGCGGATAAAAATATGTGCATAATTGAAGGCGAGGAAACGTATTGCAAGGCAGATTTTTCACAACTTCCTGGTCAACAGTTTTACTATGAAAACAAATGATGCGAATCCTCCAAATCGTCCTGAAGAGCGCAAGATTGAAGATTTTTGGGCAATAGTTAAAGGAGTTCTTCGTAAGACAGGTGAGTAACAAATAATAAAAAGGACTTCCAAAAAAAGTGTATTAATGCCACCAATATGGTGAAAGAAGAAAAAATCTGTGAAATGATGGCATCAACCCACTATAAAATTCGATTTCTTGCCAAACAACCCATCAAGCCCCTTAAAATTAAGTTGAAACTCTAATTTATGTAAACACATTTAATAATAAAAAAATTGAAATAAAAATTGAAATAAAGTTGACCGGATTTTTCCGTTTCCATCCGATATAAAATATATTTCACATATTTTATAATAATATATTATTCGTATAATTAGTATAGTTCATGTTTTCAATATTTAATTATAAGTCACTTGAATGATATAGTTATTTTAATGCTTATTTTAATTAAGTTTTGTAATTGTATAAACTATTTAGTAATTGTTTAAACTATTTACCTAATAAGTAAAATACTGTTTTATTCATAGAGACTTCAAATTAACTATTAAGAAATTTAATCTTTAATGAACTTTGTTGCAATATTTTTACAATTAGCATCAATCTAACCTAATAAATAAAATACTGTTTTATTCATAGAGACTTCAAATTAACTTTGGTATAATTTAATTGATAATTTTATTCACCCTAATTAAATCTTTGATATAATTTTGTTAATAGACCCCTCAAGTGAACCTTTTAGGAGAAATATGGAGAGTACAGGCAGCTTATAAGCTATCAGAAAATCGGTAAGACTACTTTCATTATCAAGAGTTTTTTTTAATATTTACATGTATTATAATTTTTTGATAAGAAAAAAAAAAAAGAGAAAAAAAAAAGAATTATAAATATTCTGTGTATTATTCATGGCATTACTTTGATTATGCTAATATTGATAAAAATTTAAACTGTTCTTATAATGAAATAACCATTGTGGTCAAGCTTTGTTTAAAATTTATCACCTTATGTTTAACTCTTTTAAATTAAGTTCATACTTTTTTTCAACCATTGTGATTCTTTAAAGTGATCATTATTGCTTATGTTTTTGATTTTAAATGAAAGATGATTGAGACTTAATTTTTTTTAAAGCTGGTTAGGTGTGTGTCTATAAAATTTTATAAAATATTTTAGTCTAATTGTTCAGTCATGGTATTCGCTAACTCACATTAACTTCAGCCATAACCAGATCACAACACTTGATAGCTCAATGACATACTTAACCAGTTTAGAAAAGGTAATAAATTAATTTTTGTTTATTTAAATATCAAAAAATTGTAAACATTGCAAGTGGAAGAATGATAAGTATGTATATGTATATGTATGTGTATATATGTGTGTATATATATATATATATATATATATATATATATATATATATTTATATATATGTATATATATATATATATATATATATATATATATATATATATATATATATATATATATATATATATATATATATATATATATATATATAAATCAGCAATTTGTCACAATCATTTTAAAATTGTCTAAGTCATTTTTTAATGTTATGAGAAATAAATAAAAAAGTTTAAAAAAATTGCAATTTTTTCTCTTACATATCAATAAAACAAACATTGTTTAAGATAATATCTTAAACCAATTAGAAAATAGTATTTTTATATTTTTTTATTGTGATGTCAGAGAAAAAAATAGCAATTTTTTTTTAAGTTTTTCATTTATTTCTCATAACAAGTAAAAAAGACTTAGACTTGTGAAATGATTGACTCATATTACTTATCTTTACAGGATTCAGCTTTCTAAGAAAAAGAAAAAAATGAATAATGAAAAAAAAGATTACTGCCGCAGCCCAAACCCTCAGTCAATGTAGTGGCACTCTTTTGCGGCAGCAGGCTATAAGATAAACAATGCATGTAGTGAAGCCCCCAGCAGCAGGCATATATATATATATATATATATATATATATATATATATCTACTATAGCATATTTATATGCGCAATTGCTCACTTTTTTTGCTAGCCTTAATTAAGTAAGCATTTTTAGAAAACGATGAGGGAAAACGAAGAATAATGAATGAAAAGGTTGCTGACCCATACCAAACCCTCAGTCGATGTAGCAGCACTCCACTGCGAGTCAGGCTATTTGTCAGTCGATGTATGTACTGAAGCCCCCGGCAGCAGGCTATTTGACATTAGGTGAGTATGACATCATCATGCTCACCTAACTCAACAGTATAAGATATATATGTATATATATATATATATATATATATATATATATATATATATATATATATATTATATATATATATATACACATATGTATATATTAATAGAGATGTACCAGTATTTCATTCCAGCCAGAATTTGTGACTTTAGGTCATTCTGGTTATGGCCGGATTTACAATATTTCAGGCCGGAATGGCGGAATTTATTTTTTACCTTTTTTTAAAAAAATTTGACACAGACTGTGTAAAAGAATCATTGACTTTCTGGGCAATGAAGAACTATAGGTATGCCTAGGTAAAAAATACAAATACAGTAAATATTTAGTTTTAATCTAAATGGAAAAATAGAAAACAAAGAAATAATTTTAAATATAAATATTATGCCGGTTAAAAACAACTTAATCAGCGGAGAGATCTGAACAGTTTGCATTTCTTTAAAACAAAAATTTATATTTTTAAACTTCAATTTTTTGTGTTTTCCAATTATTTTTGACTATTACTGTTATATATTTTTAAAAAGTAGAATTTAAGCTTTTCTTATATAATTTATTATTTTTTTATAAATCTTTTTTTAACCGAAACATCAAGCAAAACAAAACTAATACTAAAATACATAAAACGCAACGGCTTTTATAACTTCTGCCCCATAGTATTAAACTAAAACTTCAAACTCGTAGATAATAATTTATAATAAATTTACAAACTTGTAGATAATAATTAATAATAAAGTTTGTGAACTGGTGGGCCTATATATATTAGACACACTTTCTAAAATAATAAATAAAGAAGACGTTGGGCTATATTGTGACGATGGTTTGATGGTACATCATAAAAAACTGGATCATAAATTGATATCCTACGAAAAAAACATAATTAAAGTTATTAAAATGATCGGTTTTAAAATAGAGATCCAAATAAACCTACCCGCAGGCAACTTCTTAGATGTTTTCTTTAACATAGAAAAAAAACTCCTACCAACCTTTCAAAAAACCAAATGAATATCTACGATACATCCATACTGATTCCAACAATCCTCTGCAAATAATAAAACTATTGCCATCTCTATCAACGACAAATTATCACAAAATTCCTCAAAATTTATCTATACCAGAATAGGAAAATGAATTAAAAAGAAATGGCTTCACTGGTTGTAATTCAAAGTATAATCCCCAAAAAAGAGAAAAAAAGAAATAAATATATATATATAATATGGTTCAACCCCTGTATAGTTAAAGTGTTTCTACCAATGTCAAACAACCTAAACATAATCAACAAACATTTTCCAACATCCCACCTCCAAAGTAAACTATTCAATCGAAACACCATCAAAGTGATTTACAGCTGTACCAAAAATGTCAAAAGAATCATAAAAAGCCACAACAAGAAAATCAGTTCAAAAAGACTAAAAGAATACCCACCCTGCAATTGCATAAATAAAGAAAATTGCCCTATAATAGGAAAATGTAGAGCCTCAAAGGTTATTTATAAATGTATAGTATCCCCCCTAACACTCCAGAAAAAGTATATATTAGCCTAGCCTGGTCAATATTTAAATAGTCCCCGCCTACAGCAACATAACAAATAAATGCTTGCTTTGCCTTTATGAAAAACTTTGAATAATATCATACAAAGGTACGCAAGAACTAATAAATAAAAAATCAATAATAATATCTAAGTGCCGTCAAGAAAACAAGGTCTTGCTTGACAACCACGAGCCTAAAGATTAAAAAACCAAACCAAATAATAACATTTTATAATTGTTTTTGAATGTCACGATGTTATTATATAGTATATTTTTTAACAAAAAAACGATGTATTTTTACCTGATGATTGCTAAACGCATGAAACTTTTAGTAGTAAAAATTATGTAGTTAAATAATATTTAATCTTGTCAAAAAACCAATTATATAGCTCTGATTCATCGAGCACTCTTGCTGAGTATATGCTCACAGCAAAATTAAACTTATATATATATATATATATATATATATATATATATATATATATATATATATATATATATATATATGTATATATATATATATATATATATATATATTTAATGTATATATATATATATATATATATATATATATATATATATATATATATATATATATATATATATATATAGTATTATATATATATATATATATATATATATATATATATATATACATATATATATATATATATATATATATATATATATATATATATATATATATATATATATATATATATATATATATATATTTATATATATATATATATATAAATAACCAATTTCATTAAATGGTTATTATTTTTTTCATTAATTGATTCTTTTCTTTTAAATCTAATACTCAGCGTAGTTAAGGAGAGATCCGAAGAAAAATATATCGTTTAGTCCCTTTCGCCATAATCCCAATTTATTTTGTGTGCGTTTTGATTAGTTTATTTTTTTAAAAAATCGCGAAGCTTATTGTTTTATTTTGTTTACAAATATTCGGTGATTTTATTATCTACAAGTTTGAAGTTTTAGTTTAATACTATGGGGCAAAAATTATATAAAAGCTGAAACGTTTTTGTATAGTAATTTATTCAAATGACTATAAAGAGATTATTGTAGTAAACTGCTATGAATAAAATCTAATGTGAAAACTTCAATTTTAACATTTTTTTTGTTTACGAAAAGATAAAATAAGAGGTTTTTAGTCATTTATTGAATATTTTAAAGCTGTAAACAGAAAGTCATGTTTAAGCTGTTTTTATGATGCTGTCCCATTGCGTTATATCATACAAAGGTACACAAGAACTATTAAATAAAAGAGCAGAAATGATATCTAAGTGCCGTCATGAAATTAAGTTCTTGCTTGACAACCACGAGCCTAAAGATTAAATAACCAAACCACACTTGCAAATAGTAACACGGTTGCAAATAGTTTACCACGCTTGCAAATAATATATTTTTTAACGAAAAAACAATGTATTTTTATCTGATGATTGCTAAACGCATGAAACTTTTAATAGTAAAAATTATGTAGTTATTTTTTATTTAATCTTGTCAAAAAATCAATTATATATATATATATATATATATATATATATATATATATATATATATATATATATTATTATTTTTTTTTTTTTCACTACTTTGCTTTTTAGTTTTGCATTTTAATAAGATATATATCACAACTTATTTTTTACAAAATCTTACATTATTATTATATTAAACAAATAATAACCTTACATTATTATATTAATAATTATATTATATTAATTAATAACAAATTAAAACAAAATACTTATAAATTTTGAAACAAGTTACATGTTTTTTGTATATATTGTTATTAGGAGTTGTTACCAACCCTTAACAACTTTGTTTAACTATCTAAATACTTTACCAGGCCTTTTTTTGGGAATAACTATTCCATATTATGCATATGCTAAACAAATATATAATGTAATATAATATATAGCAACCATATATTATTGTATATGTTAATTTATTACTTTTATTCAAACCTACTTTTAGTTGGATCTTAGCTACAATCTAATCACCCACCTAGATTTACAGCTGGTGACATCTCCCAGCTTGCACACACTTTCTCTTTCAAATAATAGAATATACCTTATATCAGCATCAACACAAGTATAATGCTTATCTTAATTACTTTTCTTGTTTAACTACTTCACTTATTTTTCTTGTTTAAATTAAATTTTTTTTATTTATTAATTTTTTAATTTAGCTTTTAATTTTGCTCTTCTTTTTTTCAGCCAATAGATAAACTAAAAAACCTAAATCTTAGTTACAACAAGGTACAAGCTATTGGAGGTATCTTTTTTTTCAATTTTCTTTATTAAAAGAGATATCTTTCTTTTCTTCTGTGTGTGCACATATTAGGGTGGACCTTAAAACAACTTTTTTTTTAATGTCTGCTTGTTAAAATGTCCAAGACCCTTAAACATCAAGTAGATCCCTATATATCAAAATAATAGTTCTTATATCAAAAAAAAATATATTTATATATCAAAATAATAGTTCTTTAAAAGTATATTATGTTGGGTCTCAAAAGATGCGATATTAAATAAAAACTTCCAAAATAATCATCATTTTATAAAAATTTCCCTATTTTTTGTTTTTAGTTAAAAAAAACGATATTATCTGTTCACTAAAATCTAAAATAATATTTTTTTTTATAAAATGATGATTTTTTGTGTGAATTTTCATATAATTTTTTGATAATTTTTAGCGCCTGTTTGATTTTTAAGGGTTTTGGGCTACCTCTAAATATATATATATATATATATATATATATATATATATATATATATATATATATATATATATATATATATATATATATACATATATTGTCTTAATATTTTTATTTAGTTGAAATATTTTAAAAATTGGTTTAAACATGTGAATTTATATAGATAAACATTGAATATTTGAAGTTATATGATATCTTTGAAGTTATATGATAATCTTGGAAATATTTTTAAATACAACATAATTAGTTTTTATAGGTAAATTTTTTTTTATCTATTTTACTTGTGAAAACTGTTTCTAATAAAATTTTTTATTAGGTTTATTGAGTTGCCAAGGGTTAGTAAGTTTGAATATTTCATTTAATGGAATTGTGGAGATCTCAGAGGCAAAAAAACTTGCTTCATTGCCATATCTTTCAAAACTGGAAGTTGCAGGTGATTGCATGAACTAATGATTTTACATTCTTTTTTTAAATAAAATATTTATTTATATATTTATATTTATTATTATTTATTTCATTTGTTTTGTAATTAAATTAAATTTTAATAAAAATAATTGATAAAAACAAGTTTTGTTTAATAATTACATAAAAGTTTAAAATTTTCAACTTTTTGGAAAACTTTTTTTCTGTTCTTTAATGCCTTTTTGTCCTGAATCTGAATTACAATTACATAATGTAAAATTTAAGTTTTCCCACCAACGTAAAATATTATGTAACTTTTAAAGAAGCCAACCAAAATATAATATGCTGTCAATTTTAACTTAGCCAACCATTTATTTCAGAACAAGTTGAGAGAGTTTATGAATTCTGAGAAGGAACCTTCTTAAATTTTCTGTTATATTTATGCTGGTATTAATTTGAAGAAAATTTATATTAAAAAAATGCTTGTTGGTCCCTAAATTAAAATTTTAATAATATTATTTTTTATTACTTTTTATTATATTTAATAATGCTGAAATTTTTTGAGAGGTATCACCCATTGAACAATATCCAAATATTAGTATTTAAGATTTTATTTGATTGTGTTTTACTGAATAATTTTAAAAAAAATTATCATACTATATTTTAGGTGTAGGGTTTTTAGAAAAAAAAAATTGGCTATATGATTGGGTGGGTATATTTTAAGCCTAATGATTACCCCTAATGATTTTTTAATAAAAGGTTATTTTTTTATGCTCAAATTAAAATTTTTTACTTTATTATATTTATTATATATTTTTGTAATTTTTATAAATTGTAGTTCTATTAAAGAAAATTTTAGAATATTCCATAATGTCACATGGTTTACAATTAAAGTGGTTTTTAATTAACAATTAATGTTAATAATGCACTAATCGATGATTTTTGATGTCAAGTAGATTATATTTTAAGATCATGCAGATCATAAAATAAAATCATAAAAGTCATACAGATTCAGTTTTTAGTGAAAAAAGATAGCATGATATCTGACTCAGGAACATTACATAACTAACAGAACACAAGATCTTTCTTTAATATTGGATGGGTGAGATTATTTACTTCAAAATAACCAAATATGTTGAAAAATGCTGTTAGAATAATCTCTTATCTGTACAAGTTGACTCACAAACCTGCACTTCGAGGTATTTCTTTATGTTATTGTTATTATTATTATTATTATTATAATTATTATAATTATAATAATTATTATTATTATTATTATTATTATTATTATTAATATAATGAATTGAATATTCAAATATTTATCAACATTATAGATTTATTTTGCAAAATTACATTAGTATTACCATTGAATAATTTTTACAAATAACTAATAAGAAAAAGTTATTTAGCTGAGAGAAATCATTTAGGTGTCATTTGTTACAATAAAATTAGACCTTAATCCAGTTTTTTGGACCTTTCCATATATTAAATGTTAAAAAAAAAAGTTATTTGCTAACTTTAAATAAAAATATCCAAATGTCAATAGTTTATTAGCAGAAATCTTATAATAAAAAAAGTTGAATTATTTTTGTAACATAAGAAATTGTAAATACCATATACAGATAAAACATTTTGTTCTGTTTCTTTTGTTAATGTAATAAACAATATATACATTTGTAACTGCAACAACAGCAATACTTTATTTTTTTAATATGATTTTCTTTTTTTCAATTTTCTTTTAAAAATGTTTCAAAAAAAAAAAAAGGTTATTGACTGCAATAACACATTTCTTTATCTTTGTTAGGTTATTCACATTAAGTCAGTTAGCAACTACAATGCATACAACAAAGAAATATCCAAAAATGTTAAAAAAGAAGATTTGATTTGTGCTGGTCTACACAGGAAAGATGTCCCTGCACAAATAAATTTTGTAGTTGGATTTGTGGTCAACTAACATTGAGTATAACAATTAGTAACCAAATATTAAAAGTAAGGACCAAAGTTCTTTCTTGAGCAAAGGTAAACAGTATAATTATCAACATGTTATAAGTGAGTTTTCACTAATAACAATCAAAAAACAATTTTTTAAAGATTTAGTTACCAGTCTTTCTCCCTCATCCACAGTTTAGTCTTGTCCAACTCTTAGAAAGATTATGTTTACAATTTGGTTAAAACATTCAATGAACTCCAAGATGAAACTTGTTATGTTTCTTTTGAAAGTTGTCCACAATGGAAGTTTAATTAAGAAATTGATTTCGAGCACAGAGCTGTGTTTTATACATTTTATTGAATACAACAGTTCATCTAGGGTTAATGTAGTTTCAGCTGCATCTCATCTTCAAATGAAGTTGCAATAGGTCACGCAGGAAAAGTAAGACTGGGATGAACCAGCCGTGGCACAGTGGTTAGAGTTCTGGCTCAGAACCCAGAGGTCCGAGGTTCCACGCTGGCTCTAGCCCAATAAGCAACATTGGTAAGGAAGGAGGTGTGAACTTCTAGTTAAATGCTCTCCCGCGGTGATCCGTGATAAGACCGTAAGGACTTTTAGGAGCACCTAAATAACCTTAAAAAAAAAAAAGAAAAAAAAAAGATGATTGAAAAAGATACTACTTTGATTCTTCATTCAACTTTAATGTAAAACATATGAGACCATCAAATAAACCAAAAATTATGTTAACAGTTGGCTCTTTAAACATTAAAATTTAGAGAATAGAATTAGTTTTTCTTTTTTTCATAGAACTTAGGGATTGTGTGTGTGTTTGCATATGTCTGTGTGTGTGTTTTTGTATGCCTGTTTGTCTGTCACTCTTTCTCTCTCTTTTTCTCTCTCTCTCTCTTCTATTTCTCTCTCTCTCTCTCTCTCTCTCTCCATATATATATATATATATATATATATATATATATATATATATATATATATATATATATATATATATATATATATATATATATATATATATATATATATATACACATTAGGGTTATGATTTTTTGACTTTTTAAAAAAATTAGTTTCCTATGTCATATTACAAATTACGTTTTGTCATTTATTTAATCTTGTTCGTGTGGCTTTCCTGCAAATCATTTAAAACTTGTATAGTTTAAAAGTGTTTAGAACTTTAGAACATTCTGGAATAATTTAAAACATTCTAGAACAATTTAAAACATTCTGGAACAATTTAGAATATTCTAGAACAATTTAAAATATTTTGGAACATTCTAGAACAATTTAGAACATTTTATACTATATATAGCTGCTCATCTAATTTTATAGTTGTTACAGAAGCAACACATGGCATTGCTCAAGCCTAGCGATAGTAGCATTCAGAAAAACAAGGATGTCTGGACCAATAATCTGGTAAAATTTGAAGACTCTCATAAAAGAAGAAGAATGGTCCCTTTGAAAGAATATTCACTGGAAGAAAAATGAAGAATGCCTTTCCAAAAGCAAATTATCGGACGCTACCATTTCCTTGGACCACAAATCAAAGGAAAAAAGGAGTGAATAGTGGAAATTTCCAAAGAAATATATATATATATATATATATATATATATATATATATATATATATATATATATATATATATAATTAACTTTTATTCTGGTCATTTATTTATAGTATAAACCAAATAAAAAGTTTATGCAAAACATTTTATGTTGGTTTGAGTGCAACCTTGTTAATAATTTAAATGAATTTATTAGGTGCTTTTTTGTGTAGAAATAGCTGCAACATGTGAAGACTTTTAAAATTTCTTTAAATCATATTTTATTTTCATTCTCTTTTTTTTGAATAAATAAAAATTTAATTTTTTTAATTGACAGTTTATTTCAGTGAAGTATCTTTTAGTGATTCATTGTTCAAAAATGGCTGGTAAATGACAGATAAAAAGTCAGTCAAATGCAAAACATGCCATGTTCAATTCAACTTATGAAATATAGATCAGAGAGCTGTGACAAGTCACATGGAGGGGGAAAAAAAGGTCAGAAAGTCAAAGCCAGTATCTTGCTACTTCAAACCTGCACAGTCTATATCTAAAAACCAAGGAGTTCTTATAGTAGATCAATATGATAAAACTTGTACAGGTATCTCTTTTGCATGCAGTACAGGTATCTCTTTTCCATGCAGTACATGCAGAAAAAAATTTCTTATTGAACTTGTGCAATAAGAATGGTCTAATATATTAAAAAAAATGTTTTCTGATAACACAGCTATTAAATCTTATGAGATGGGTAGAAAAAAACTTGGTTATTAATTTTGGGTTTGGGCATTGTTTACACATAATTTTAACAAAAAATATCAGGAAATCTTTTTTTTATATCTTTTCATTTGATGAAAGCCTCTATGATTCTTTTAAAAATTATCCAATGGATCTAAGTATTCATTTTTAAACAATGATCTAAATCATGTTGAATACAAATACTTTGACTCTCAATTTTTGGACTAACCTCCCACAAAATAATATCTTGAAACTATGACCATATCTTTGGCAATGATTAAATTATATAAATTTAACTTTGTATAAATTTAACAAAGCTTTGTACAGATGGCCTTAAATAAACTGGTTATTTCTGATCTTATTAAAAAGCAGCCTGAGCAACTAGAGCTACCTAAACTTCTTAAAATTAAGAATTGTATCCTCCATGTAATCTATGGTGCTTTTAAAACTGGTTTTCAATCAAGGAAGTTAATAAAAGCAAACTTTGCAACCTTTTCCATGGTTTTCCTACCAGAAGACTGATTATGTAACTGTCACTGAATTAAAGATAAATTAACTTTCACTAAATTAAATTTTTTTTTGGTTACATTGCTAAAGATATAAGACAGAAACCTCAATGATTCCATCTCTTTAAAGATTTTTTTTTTAACTGATAATAGCTTAATGAGTTTGGTAATTAAACAAGATGTTTAATTATTAAACTCATGACCTTATGCAGCATCATCAATGGGAGGCAACTTCTGAAATTTTATTTCACTAGAAAACAGAAGTTTCTACTGTTAAAATCAATCACAATTGGTTTTGCTGCAGAGCGTAACGTTATGGAATTAAAGGAGAAAAGGTGTGATCTTAAGATGTGATCAGTATATTCATGAATATACGGATCTTTTCTTGAAGCAAATATTTTTATTACATCAGTTCAGAGTAAATCCTATCAACAAAAAAACTGATTTTTTATACAGATGTAATCTGTAGATGATCAGCTTTGATGATTTACTTTTGTAATTTACTTCATCTAATTCTTTTCTGCTTGCTCTTCAAATGAATGTGATATCGCTTTCACACAATTCTTAAAGTTGTTAGAAAAATGTTTATCTAATCTTTAACCAGCATTAAAAAAAAAAACATTAAAAATTGTTCAGACAAATTTTGAAACCATCGTAGTTGGTATAAAATACAAGGTTTTGTCAAAAGTCTTAATAGTCTTTTTTCTGTTAGGTCATGGTCAAGCATTAGTTGAGAGGGGCTTTAGTATAAATAGTAATATGCTTAGTGAATACATGAAAGAAAAGTCGCTTGTCTTTTTTAAAAAAAGTGACTGTCGAAGATCTCATGATATCTAACAAATTGAAAGCCTTATAATTAAAAATTAACAATGAAAGACTGTTTGTAACGTCTTATTGAAATGTTAATAATATCTAGAGGAAAATAGAAAGTTGCAAACAAAACAAAAATTGAAATTAATGTGATAATGTTTTTGAATCAAGTAGTATTAGGAGTTAAGGAGCAGGAAAAAGTTTTGAAGTATAAAATGCAAATTATTATATATATACCTTTCTGTATATTTAAAGTATTTTAAATGTTGATTTTTCTTTTGAGCTTTTTAATATTTTTACAATCTTTATGTTTAATATTAGTTTTTATATTTGTTTCAAAGACCAATTTTCTAATTACAAATGTTTTTAAATAGGATACAAAGTATTTATGTATATCTTTTTGCTTTTTTTTATCAAACAAATTATTTGTTTTTCATTTAAAACAGAAATATAAAAAATTTTTATATTTAAAAAGCGGGCTATCTATATCTATATATATATATATATATATATATATATATATATATATATATATATATATATATATATATATATATATATATATATATATATATATATATATATATATATATATATATATATATATATATATATATATTTTATATATATATATATATATATATATATATATATATATATATATATATATATATATATATATATATATATATATTAGGGTGGGTCATAAAATTTTTTTTTCTTGTTACAGGCTCTAAACATTGCTAATAGTTATTAATATTGATACTATCAAATATGAGAATGATTGTGATTAAAATTACCGGTAAAATTATATATATATATAATATATATATATATATATATATATATATATATATATATATATATATATATATATATATATATATATATATATATATATATATATATATATATATATATATATATATATATATATATATATATATATATATTAGGGTGGGTCATAAAATTTTTTTTTCTTGTTACAGGCTCTAAACATTGCTAATAGTTATTAATATTGATACTATCAAATATGAGAATGATTGTGATTAAAATTACCGGTAAAATTATATTAAAATTACCGGTACCCTAATATTTTGTAGAATAAAAGTTTTTCAAAAGTAGGTCAACCTGTAGGTCAACCTGGTACTCAAAAGAAGCGAAATTTTATATAAAATTCGAAAATAATAATTGTTTTATTAAAATCATATTGCCGAAAAAAATTGTTATTAAAAAAAATGTAAAATTGCACCTTTTTCACTTTTAGTTAAAGAACTATAGTTATTATGCAATAAAATCTAAAATAATAATTTTGAAAAACTTTTTTTTTGAATAATAATAGGGCCTGCTAATTTTTGTAATTATAGTTGCAGGTGGAAGACTTTGTTCAATCCATAAAAGTAAATACTTTCCTAAATTAGTACATAAAAAACAACTTTCTAGACCGTAGCCAGGTTAGCAACTCTAAAAAATAATTTTATGACTCACCCTAATATATATATATATATATATATATATATATATATATATAATATATATATATATATATATATATATATATATATATATATATATATATATATATTTATATATATATATATATTTATATATATATATATATTTATATATATATATATGGCATGTTCCATGTTTAACTTATTATAGACACGCAACAACTTTATCAAATATTATTTTATTTAAGTTGTTTACTTATTTTTAGCAATTATGTATAAGAGTTGTTAGTCTGAAAATAGAATAAGTTTCAAGTTTGTGAAAAGGATGACAAACTGGACCGAAAAAACTGTAGAAAAAATATATAAATAATATGCAGAGAAACAATGGAAAAAATATTTTAACTTTTAGGTCTGAGAATTTCTGTGAATCGGTATTATGAAAGCTTTTAACATGATTTAGTAAATTTAATACTTATAACAAAAAAATAAAAACGTTTCATGATAAGTGACCTACTTGGGAAAATAAATATTTTATTTTGATATATATATATTATATATATATATATATATATATATATATATATATATATATATATATATATATATATATATAATATATATATATATATATATATATATATATATATATATATATATATATATATATATATACATATATATATATATATATATATATATATATATATATATATATATATTATATATATATATATATATATATATATATACATATATATGTATATACAATTGCCAAACATACCTATACAAAAATATTTTTTATTTACAGGTTTACTGTTTTAGTATTAGAGATTTAAAATCAGGCAGACATTTTTTATATATATATATTCTAAAAAGCAAATACCATTTTATAGCAACATTTTTAGCTGACCAACTGCAAATGTTGAAGATAATCCAGATAAGAATGATGGAGAATATGACTATGTACCTTGAAAATAATAAAATATGACAAATTAATACATGTAAAATGTTAATAAGGTTATTTTTAAGTGTAATTTTCAATAATCAGAAATAAAAAATATGATTACTAAGGTTGTTTGGTTAAATTATATACCTCTAACCCTATTTCTTGCTAAAACAACAGTCAAGAACAGTTTTTCAGGCTTTTTTCATTATTTTTATGTAAAGGTTATTTGTTATTTAAATTTTTTACCACTCAAATACTAAATTAAGCATATAAAAGTCCTTTAAAACTTATTTTTTTTGTGTGTATGAAACAATTTTTATTGATTCCTGAGAGTCATTTCATATGAAATCATTTAAAAAAAATTATTTTCAACACCCTTACGTCTCAAAATTTGTTCATTTTTAGCTCATTTGCAGTCCACATTAAAAAAATAATAACTACAAAATTTTTTATTAAAAATACACATGGATTCTAGAGATATTTTAGTAATTATCTGAAGTGACTACAAAGCAACTTTGGCATATAGTAACTTGATAATATAATATAAGATAATGGCTCAGGAAAATTTCTTAAAACTTGAGGAATTCAAAAATAGCACCCTCAAGACTTAGGAAGCCTCTGGAAATATCTTGTTTATCCAATTTTGTTCAAAATTATTGACTTGTAAATTAATGATTTTTGGAGGAAAAATGAAGACTGTCACCCTAAATTCTGAGTAAAAAGTTAAATTTTATATCATTATTTTATCTTAGTTCTATAGAAAATTAGATTCATGAATTGTCTCTAATATGTTATCAAAATTAGCATTTAAAAAGGTTGACTTTTCAAAATAATTTTGTAACAAAAGCAATTGAAATATTTTTAAAACATTTTTTTGAATAAAACATCAATATAGTGTTATTTAGTGATTAGTTTAGGACACATATAGTCATGGACAAAGGGAGGACCAGGGGCTTTTGCCTAACTCCCCTTCCCCCCTCATCTCCTATTTTATTTATATTACATAAAATAAAATAGTAATAAAAAATTATTAAAATACATTTTAAAAGTATAATGAGTTATAATAATAAGTTATAATAAGTTTTTAAAAGTGAAATAGTTGCGCTTTTCTTATATTATTTCAAATCATTAATTGTTTACTTCTTATTTCAAAGAAAGCACTCAAAATCTTATGCAACAAAAGAGGTTCCGTAGTCATTGATATTATGAGGAAAATAAGGAGGATCCCCCCCTGCCATTATCCTTAGCCTTCCAACCCAAGATTTAAGAAAAAAAGAAAGACAAATGCTAAATTACAAAAGAGATAAATAAAATTACTACACAATTTTTTTAAACACAAATATTTTCATTTAACTAACGGTTTCTATTCTTTAAATCTAAATCAAATATATGTTGTACACACAACCGTCTTGTTGTACACACAACCGTCTTAAGCGTTTCACACTTGATACATCAGATAGATTTTCTTTAATATATCTTGTTATATCTTCTTGAACCTTGTAAACAAACCCTGTGTCAAGATGAAGATCTTCTGATAGGTAACAAAAAGATTTATGTTTAAGAACTTTTTTATCTATAAAATAAAGTACAATTGTAAACATTGACTCCAGTGATAATTTTAAACTTCATCCTGAACAACATATTGGTAATTTTTAGCAAAACCTCATAAAATGAAGTATTTGTTTTGGTTAAGATTTTACTTTACAGTTTTTCAAGTATCTACTTTGTGTTTTTACAATATATGAATGCGTGGTAAGGTTGTGAATGCTGTTACATATAAAATCATTAAATTCGTCTACTGGCAATGATTGTAACAATGTTGTACTATCAGTACTCTGCCATTGCTTGAATGCTACAACTTCTAGCTTAATGTCCATAAACTCTTGGACTAAAAAACTTTTTAATGCTTGAATACCAGGGCATTCATCAAATTAGAGGACATCAATGCAACATACACTCTGCATTTTCAAGAGAACTAACAACCAAAGCCATGAAATCTTTATAACCTTTATTCCACCTAGATTGCATCTATAAAGAATTTTGTATTTGGGTGATGTGTACATACACATACATTGTGAGTACCTGATGCATTAGTCGTAATGCAGTGCTTAGGTTTCAGAGTACAAAATTTTGACAAACTGACTTTGACATTAGAATAATCTTTTTTAAATGTAACATGTAATTCATTAAGATTGAGTAGCAATAATCTTTTTTGAACATGTTTCTCTTAAAACTTACAAAATCTTTTTTCCTGGCCATCATTCTAGAAAACTCATCACTTTGATAAAAGTTAATCACTAATTTAACTATTTCTGGAGAAAGAGGGTTTCCAGTTTTTTTCTCAGGCAATGATAGAATTCCGTGCTCATTTTTAACTAGTCTTGCAGTTCAAACAAGATACTCGGACACACAATATTTTCCATAGAGTTGCTCATGATAACAACAAAATATTTTCCATAGAGTTGCTCATGATAACAACAAACAATTCTTATTGAACTATATTTTCTTTGTAAATTTAGTCGTCACATTATTTCTTCTTGCTGTTCACAAGGAAGATCTTTGAGTTGAAAAAAACCTTGTTTTCTAGAAAATCTCGTTTTGTGGCAATGAATGTTGAAAATTTTTCCAATGTTGCATTTTTCCATCTTCAATATATTTATTATTTATAATATTAACATCTAAGAAATTAAAACAGTAACTTTTTCAATCATTCTTCAAGAAAATACAAACACATAAAACCTTTAAAAAGAAAAAAGCAAAACTTTATTTACTTTTTATATAATGAGAGGTTTGAAATAATTTGAATGAAATAATTTGAAATAGTTTGAAATGATTTGAAATAATGAAAATGAATTGAAATGCATTAAAACTATCAGTTTCTCAAACTTAAACTAAATAATTTTTTTTTTTTTTTGCTTTTAAATTGTATTTTGATAATTTTTATTATTAATTCATTTTATTTATAAATAAAAAAAAAAACTTGGGGATGGGAGAGTGGAGTTAGGCAGGAGTCTTCTTGCCCTCCCTTGACTATATGTGTCCATAACTATATGGTCCATGACTATATGTGTCCTAACTAGTCACTAAATGACACTATAATGATGCTTTTTTCAAAAAAATTAAAAAAAAATATTTTAATTGCTTTGTTACAAAATTTAAATTTTTCTGAAATGCACCCTTTTTAAATGCAAATTTTGATCAAGTATTAGAGACAATTCACAAATCTATTTTTTTTCAGTAGACCTAAGATAATGTAATGATTAAACCTTTTACTTGGGATATAGGGTGAGAGTCTTCATTTCACCTCCAAAAATCATCAATTTTAAGTCAATAATTTTGAACTAAATTATATAAACGAGATATTTCCTGAAGCTATCATTTCTTGAGGATGCTAGTTTTGAATTCCAAGTTTTAGGAAATTTCCCCAAGTTATTATCAAGATACTATATTTCAAAGTTGCTTTGTAGTCGCTTCAGACAATTACTAAAATGCTGAGTCAACATTATTTCAACTGACAATATCTCTAGAACCTTACTCACATTAAAAGGGCAGATATGCTCAAAGCAGTTTTTACAATGGCACAAAATTGATATTTGAAAATAGATAATTAATATCTTTATAATCTGATAATAATTGATAATAGTAAATAAATAATTTACAATAATTGTAAATAGATAATAATATCAATTTTGCAACATTGTAAAAACCACTTTAAGCTAATCTGCACTTTTAGAAAACTCTGATTCAGTTATTCTTGTGGTTAACACATATCAATTTACATTTAAAAAATAGCAGTGGAATTAAGAAGCTATAAAAAAAAAATTTTCTTAGTGATGCAAATGATCAAATGGCGCAAAGTTACCGTCTAACTGTCAGGTTCTTGCAATACTTTTATTTAACATTTGCGAAGTTAAATTAACTGACAGTGAATGCATAAATCTCGTCATTCAAGAGTGTACTATGTTTTAGAAAAGAGTGTACTATGTTTTAGAAAAGAGTGTAGTATGTTTTAGAAAAGAGTGTAGTATGTTTTAGAAAAGAGTGTACTATGTTTTAGAAAAGAGTGTACTATGTTTTAGAAAAGAGTGTAGTATGTTTTAGAAAAGAGTGTAGTATGTTTTAGAAAAGAGTGTACTATGTTTTAGAAAAGAGTGTACTATGTTTTAGAAAAGAGTGTACTATGTTTTAGAAAAGAGTGTACTATGTTTTAGAAAAGAGTGCACTATGTTTTAGAAAAGAGTGTACTATGTTTTAGAAAAGAGTGTACTATGTTTTAGAAAAGAGTGTACTATGTTTTAGAAAAGAGTGTAGTATGTTTTAGAAAAGAGTGTACTATGCTTTAGAAAAGAGTGTACTATGTTTTAGAAAAGAGTGTAGTATGTTTTAGAAAAGAGTGTACTATGTTTTAGAAAAGAGTGTACTATGTTTTAGAAAAGAGTGTACTATGTTTTAGAAAAGAGTGTAGTATGTTTTAGAAAAGAGTGTACTATGTTTTAGAAAAGAGTGTACTATGTTTTAGAAAAGAGTGTAGTATGTTTTAGAAAAGAGTGTACTATGTTTTAGAAAAGAGTGTACTATGTTTTAGAAAAGAGTGTACTATGTTTTAGAAAAGAGTGTACTATGTTTTAGAAAAGAGTGTACTATGTTTTAGAAAAGAGTGTACTATGTTTTAGAAAAGAGTGTACTATGTTTTAGAAAAGAGCTTGAATCCCTACTAGAGCCATACCTCAAAAAACTTGTAGATCTTCACCATGCTTGGAGAGAGTTGCAAAAAAAAAATCCAAAAAAAAAAGCAAGATATTTACAAGCGTTGGGAGGAGGACTTTCAAAACAATGGAATCTATAAAATCAGATTTTTAGAATAATATGCCTGAAATGATAACCATTCACTGAATTGGGTAATTATTACCTGGAATGGACGTAAGTAATTCTAAAGAAGAATGTCTAGCAATTCTAATATCATTTGGATAAAAGAAACAATGCTTGCTGTACCCAAACTGGAGAGCTCTTCTGGCCAAGATCAAGCTGAAGCTGTGTTAAACGCATTTTATGACTGGAACCTTGATGATAAAGTATAAATAATGTGATATTGTACAAGAGCATCTAATACAAGGCCATTAAAAAGAGTTTGTGTACTTTTGGAACAAAAACTAGACAGGGAGTTACTACTTTTTGTTTGCCACGCCATGTTTACATACATGTTACATGTTTTAAAATGTGTTTGAAACAAAATCCATCAAGTCATAAGTAGCCCTAATATTCCAATGTTCAAAAAGTTTAGAAACAACTAGAAACTATTAATCCAGCTGCTATTGAAACATACACCGATATATTCAAACAGCATTTTAGTAATGCAATAATTGAAGAATTGTTGACATTTTATATTCATGAACTGCAAAAATCTATGGTACGTAATGATTATTGGGAACTGATTGAACTATCTGCTATTTTCTTAGGAGGTGATAAAGAGAAAAAATTTAAATCAAACCTCCTGGAGCAAGCAAGTTGAATGGCTACTCTTTAAAGATTTGTTTGTTGCAATCCCAGATCAAAATTAGCTCCACAGATAAATAAGCAGTTCCAGACATTTGTTTATTCATTGCAGTTATATATGTGAAACCATGACCTGGATGTAGTCTGGTGGTAAAGGCACGAAATCAAAATTTGTGCTTTTTAAAGAGACAAGATGTATGAAGTTCTATGTTTTTTAAAGAGACAAGAAATATGAAGTTGTTGACAGATCTATCTATAAAGCAGCCCTGAACAAGTTTGTGTTACAAGTTTGTTTTGTTGTTTGTTGACAATTAGCAACATGATTGGTAAGTTTCAGAAGAAATACCACTTTCATCACTCTTTAATGGTGAAGTTAATGAACAAACCAAAGGAAACATAGTGAACTTACAAAGAGATCTGCTTGATTCTGAGAAGAGATACATTCCATTGACAGAAGATTTGTTTGATTATTTGTATTGTAAGCAGAAATAAATAGTATAATTTTTTATACTGTTTTCACTGAACTAATAATAATACTGCCTTATTAATTGTTGCAGGAAAATTAAGTGATTTTTTGTCTGTCAAGAGCCCATATTTATATTCTCGATGAAAAATTAATTTGAATTTCCTCCTGAGACATTAACTTCCTCCTGAGACACATTTTAATGTGAGATGAAGACCTATATAGACACAAAAAGAAAAATTGTTTCCTTAAGACTAGTTAATGATGCAGCTGAAAGAGCAGTTAAACGATTAGAGATTTTCATGGATTGATCATTGCAAAGGAGGAAGAAAAGCAATTTTTGCTACGCTGTGTGCAAGAGCATAGAAATCTGTTTCCAGACTGTAAAAAAGAGACCCTCAAAGAAAAATATCTTTCCAAATCTGTATTTTTATGTTCTATCAATAAATATTTTGTAAAATATAAAAGTTTCAAATGATTTAGCTATATAACGGGAAGGGTTAAAAACAGCAATTTTCAAAATCTTCAAAAAGTTCTTACATTATATATATAAATATACATATATATATATATATATATATATATGTATATATATATATATATATATATATATATATATATATATATATATATATATATATATATATATATATATATATATATATATATATATATATATATATATATATGTATGTATATTTATATATATAACATTTCACTCATTTTTTACTTAATTTTACTTTTTTTTTTTATATATTCAGGGAATCATTTTACAAAAAAGCGCCATCATCGTCTGATATTGTTGGCCTACTTTCATAATCGAAAGGTTAAAATTTTTAAAAGTTATAAATCGCGTTAAAAAAATTAATTGATTTGCATTTCTTAAATCATTTTTTTTTTAGTTAATTCTGGATAAAAAAAGTGCAACAACAAAAGAACAGGTAGATAATTTTTGTTTTTTTAATTTTATACATTTTTATACTTATTCATTTTGTATACAAATAATTAAAAATATAATTTGTATGCATTAAGGTGCGTCAAACTCCACATAAGAATAGGTACAAATATGTATGTACCTATTCTTAAAACTTTCTATTGGTTCTCACAAGCAACTCAAATGTATGTCATGTTGGGTCTCGAAAGAAGCAAAATTTAAAAAATTTTAAAAAACAATTACAAAAATCTTTTTTTATTAAAAGCAATTTGAAAAAAAAAGTGAACACGATACAATAAATTTTTTTTTATTTTTTATCAAAAATGATTTTTATGTGGTAAAACATAAAAAAAATCATTTTTGCATAAAATATTTATTACTTTTGAAATTTTTATAAAATTTTGTATCTTTTTAGACCCAACATTTGAAAAACCTTTTTTTTTTGGCGTTAAGGGTTTTGTTGCAAGTTTTAGACTTGGGGTGGCTTCCCTAAATCTAGCTACATTTTGAAAAAATTTAACCGTGTTGCTTGTGAGAACTAATAGAAAGTTTTAAGAATAGGTATGTATCTGTTTTTGAAAGTATGGAGCATTTGATGCACCTTATTATACATATATACTTACATATATGTATATATATTTATATGTATATATATATATATATACATATATATATATATATATATATATATATATATATATATATATATATATATAATATATATATATATATATATATATATATATTTATATAAATGTGTATAAATATGTATAAATATATATATATATTTAACTTTGTCTTTTATTAAATTTATTTGTCTTTTATTAAATTAAATATATTATCTTTTATTAAATAAAATTGTCTTTTATTAAATTAGATATATATATTTAAACCTAATTTTGTCTTTGACAGGCTGTTTCTTCTTCTGTAGGTTCATAAGGAAAAATTCTTCCTGATGTATAAATGGAAGCATAAAATATATTTCTTGATATACAAAAGCATGTTCTGGGTGCAGTTTCTTTTGACTTCAAATGAGCTTTAAAGTGCTTTGATTTTTTATGCACTTTGAGGTTAATGGCTTTATTATCTGTCATGGTCCCATAGATTTTTAATAGATTTATGTTTGGAGAGTTGCCTGACCAGTCAAGTGGTGGAATATTTTTACTCTCAATTTATGGATTTAGCAATATGGCATCTTGCATAAAAATTATGTTTTTACTACTCTTGTCTTTGTGGAATCAATGTGGTCTACTGGACAGTTCTTGTTCTTTTTGTTCTGGTCTGCAGCATATAAACTGGCTTTGTTTTTCAAAGTTTCGAAGTTTGATTCATCTTTTAATACAACCTGAACAAAGCCATTAATATTAGGAAGGGTCCATAATCATCTTTTTTTAGATTTTTTATAGTTTAACCAATTTTTCTTAATTTTTTTTAATCATTTTTTTCATTTTAATTATTTAGCGTTCTTCTTCAATTTCAATAAAAGTGAATAAATTGACAAAAAAAGGCATTGTTAAAAATAGATGAAATTATTATTATCATTAAATATAGGAAAAGTAGAAAAGTAGAAATCTTTTTCTGTTTAATTTAATAATAATATATCTTCTGATTTATAAGTAACAAAAAAAATTAACCATTATATATGAAAATAATTCATACAGTTTGTTATTTACCTTGATTCATACAGTTTGTTATTTGGAAATATAATAACTATAAAAGTCATCATAGAGATTGCTGCGGGAACTTTCCTTATAGAACATCTAGGTTATGAGCGTGTTCTTTGATAGACATAAGATGGAGGTTTGTATTTTTATATCAACAGTCATGTATTTAAACAGAATAGACCTCGGCGACAATGACCTACATTGTATCCCTAAAATAAAGAACCTTATTTTTCGAACTTTTTTTTCCTTTTAACATATCTTTATCTACTTCAATAATGTCTAGTTCACAGCTAAATGGGCTGTCTTGTAACTTTATTCAAACTAAAATAGAACTCATCTTGCACACCTGATGTAAAGTTTGCTGCTCTTCCAATGTTATCCATTTGTTTTTGTAGCTAGTTTCAACTATATTTCATTGTTTTTAACTTTTTGGACAAATAATTGGACAATAATTTTCCAAAATATTTTTAAACTACGCGAACCTTCATTTTTTTATATGGTTTAAGTAATTAAGTATACATCTACTGTTGAAATTAAATGAATTTTTCCAAAGCTTTCCAACTGCAACAACTTAATTAGAAAGTTAATACTAATCATATTCCATCATCAACCAAACACATAATACTTTTCTCTTTTTTGAAGTCCTGAGGCTAACTTTTGCCAAAATACTCTAGCAAGAACGATACAATCATTCAACCTCTTTTAGGTATACTTATTAACTGTTTCTAGATTTTTTTTTAACTAGCTATTCACTGCATTTTAGAGTAAAGCAGAAAATTTCAAAATTTGATCACCCAGTTTGTTTTTTATAAAGCCTTTTAGGTAGCGGTATTCCTTTAGCCTGTTTATCTTTAGAGTTGTTAAAACTTTCAGAATTTAACTGAACTTCTACTGACTGGCACTTTAAAAAAAGATTTATTCTTGACTTCATTAAAGAGAAGTGAAAAAAAAAAATGAAATCTTGAATAGCCTTCTTGATAGCTTGAATAACGATTAAAAAAAAAAAGAAAAAGGAAATTAAGATATTTTGAAGCATCTGTCTTTTTGATTACTTAAAACATTTTGTTTAGAAAGAGACTTGAGATAAAACTTTTTTTTTGAAGCAATCTGTCGTTTTACTTATTAAAAACATTTTTTTTTAGAAAAAAGACTACAGATAAAACTTTTTTTTTGCAACGATTAAAAATCAACTTTATCCAATCAAAATTTGAATAGCATTAATTTGAAAGAAAAGTTGCATAATTTTATACGCAAAGAAACTTTTACAAAGACTTTTATTTTTTATATCTTTAAATTTTTAAAATAGAAGTAGAAGATCAACCATAAAAAATTAGCAAAAACTGAATTGTTTTTTGAACTTTTCTCTAAAAACAAGAAATATAGAATTTTGGACCCCCCTTATCAATATTGATGTTAAATAAGTTTTTAAAATAATAGTAAAATTAATTGCATTTAAATACCAGTTAATGCAAAACCATCTTTTGTAGACTTGCAATACTAAAGTATTACTTTTGTGTCTTTAGAAAAAATTGACCTTATTCCAGTCATCTTGACAATTTTGACAGCACTTTTCTGGGTGTGACCTGTTTAAGGTAGAAGAACATCTACTTTAAGAAATTTATGTTAGGAAATATCACTCAATTTTCCCTTCAATGTTTCTAAATAAGCTACAATATTTATTATAGGGACTATCAACTCCCAAGTCATGTTGTGTTATTATATTAAAGAAAATATTATTAAAAAATGTTTGAGCTAAATTTTTTGACTGAAACTAAATAAAAAATGTATATCAATACAAATTAAATCTATCATTTTAATCAAAGCTCACCTTCTCCATTTTACTCAGCATCTCTAAGTCTTTATAATATACTCCAGCATCTCTAAATCTTTATATATATATACATATATGTATATATATATATATATATATATATATATATATATATATATATATATATATATATATATTATATATATATATATATATATTATATATATATATATATATATATATATATATATATATATATATATATATATATATATATATATATATATATATATATATATATATATATATATATATATATATATATATATATATATACAGTCAGAGAAATAAGTATCTGAACAAAACATTTTATTGCGTAAAATAAACTTTGTCTGGTTATTTCAGGAAAACATGTTTTTTATTATACTTTTATAATTGTTCTAAAAACAAATTTAATCACCATTTTATATAGAAAAAAATTAATCAAAGGTAATTAACTTGCGTTGCTAAACGCTAATGATTCTTCTAGGAGTGTTAAAACTTAAACCAAAAATAATTATCCAAACATGTTGTTTTGTAAACAAAGTTTTAAAATTGATTATTAAAAATTTTTAAATCCATAGTTTTAGAAATATTGTTGTTTTACAACAAGTAATTTTTATTAATTGACTGATAGTCAATTAATAAAAATTTGAATATTACTATTTGAATATTACCTACAATTGAAGTAGGTTCAAAGCAAGAGTTCCACGCAAGAAACAATTTCTTTCAAAAATCCATCAAAAACAAAGACTTGCATTTGCTAAAAAACATGTAAATATGCTGGTATCATTCTGGAGGTAAGTTTTGTGGACGAATGAGTCAAAATTTATTCATGTGAAGTCCGATTGAGTTCAAAAAGTATGGAGGAAAAAAAGGTGAAGCTTTGACACTCAGTTGTATTTAAAATCCTATTCTGGATAAAAAATGTGGTACACTATGTCTAAAAAGAAAAGAAGAGCTAAAGATCGTGCTCCAAGAAGCTTGGGCTGATATCGACTCAGATATGACAAAGAAATTAGTTGAATCGATGCCATGATGACTTAAAAGTAGTCATAAAAGTTAAAGACAGTCCAACGGGATATTAAAAAGTCATAAAAATAATTACTCGGAGAAGCTTTAATCTTTAAAATGTTGTTCGGATACTTATTTAATGCTAAAAAATTGCATAGTTTAAATGCATCTTAATTTTTTATCAATTAAATATTATTATTGATATATATTTTTTCCATATTGAAGTCGTAATTAAATTTTCTTTAAGAATAATCATTTATTTTTATTTTTATAAAGTTATTTTTGTCTGAAATAACCTGACGAAGTTTATTACCATAATAAAATGTTTTGTTCTGATACTTATTTCTCTAAATGTATATATATATATATATATATATATATATATATATATATATATATATATATATATATATATATATATATAATATATATATATATATATATATATATATATATATATATATATATATATATAAATATATATATATATATATATATATATATATATATATATATATATATATATATGTATATATATATATATGTATATATATATATATATATGTATATATATATATATATATTATATATATATATATATATATATATATATATATATATATATATAGTTGAATTATTGTATATATTACACTAATGATGTTTGTATTTACTTAAAGAGTATTTATGTATTGATGTAACTTTCTGAATTAGAAAGTTACTGTAAGTTACAATGTTTTGTAAAAATTAATTGTAAAAAGAATTTTCTAGTAAGAGGTAATTGTACTTTGTTATTACAATTTTTTCAAAGGTATTTATTTTCATACTTTTGTTTGTAGGCTAAGGTAGATGCAAAATTTCTGGCTTTAGAAAATTTTAATGATATCGATGATAGCATTAGTACCATGGATGATGACATAAGTACGATGTCTAATGAGAGTGACTCTGGTTATGAACAATCCATTATGCATTCACGCACTCAGGCTTTAAAAAGTAATAAACATAGTGAATCTTCAGTTTCTAGTGCTTTATCTAGTTCAAATAATACAACTTTTAGTTCAAACAGCGATATGTTTACACAAAATGAAGTTCTTTCTAGAGCAGACTGGGATCGAATTTTAAATAAAAACATGCCAATTAATGATGAATTAGATGATTATAGTACAAATACCAGAACTGCAGATGATATAGTTAATAAAACAGAGCTTAAAAGTAAAACAATAAGTGTATTATCTAAGACTGAAAATAGTGATAATACATCTGTTTGCGAGTCTTTAAAATCAAACAGAAGTTGGGTTAAAAATTTGTTTAGAAAAAAAGCAGATCATGTACTACCTGAAATAAATCAACTAAATATTACCAACACTAATGAAGTATTTACTCCTGAAATTAATGTAGTTGAAGTTGATGAAAAGTATGTTTCAAGAAGTTTTGATGATAACTGTGATTTCGAAAAAGCTGAGGAATGCAAAGAAGAATGATATTTTTTAATTTTTATTTTTTAATCATTTTATCCAATTGTTTTATTAGTTTATATTTGTTATTTAAAAAAATGTTGTATATATTAGTTTATGTATGTCAATTAAATTGCGTGTTATTATATATACAACCCTTGGAATTAGGAACAGCATTTGGCAATGCCAACCTAACTGCCAACCTGAAAGTATTTGAGGTCGGCAAAAAATTGCTGATCTCGTTTCTATGTTTTATGGTCAGACCTTTGTATCAAATAATTTTTTCCAACCTGATGCCGACTTCAAAAAAATTGAGGTCGGCAAATTATTGCTGTCCTCATTTTTCCTAATTCCGAGACTTGTGTATAAATATATATATATATATATATATATATATATATATATATATATATATATATATATATATATATATATATATATATATAAATATATATGTATGTATATGTATATATATATATATATATATATATATAAGTATATATATATATATATATATATATATATATATATATATATATATATATATATATATATATATATATATATATATATATATATTATATATATATATATATATATATATATATATATATATATATATATATATATAAACACACACACACACACACATATGAATTCTGTATATAAGAATATAATTGCATATTTTGGAGATTGTTTGTTGGTCTTTATACTATTTGTATAATTCTCAGTAATAAGAGATTTGAGCTTAATACAAAGTACCAATATTTTTTACATATTATATGTTAATATAATGAAAATCATATTATAACTAGCAGTAAGCAACCCGTAATACGCGTTGTTAGTAAATAAAATTAAAAAAAAAAAAACGCGTTTAGAAAAGCCTAGAAACTACTTTAAAATAGAAAAGCCTAGAAAATGACGTAACTCAACTAATATTAAATTAGCGTATTCATATTATCAGATGAAATTATTATTTTTTCAAAATAAAAGCATTTTCAACTTTTCTTAGATTTTCCTAATAAGCGTTACCTTAAATGGTCGCCTTTTAAGAAGTAGACTTATTTTAAGACTTGTTTTAACAGTACATTATTAAACCTTTAAGCAATAGTTATACTAAATAAAATAAAATAAGTTTGTTACCATTTTTTGACTTGAAACATTTTTACTTCAATTTTATTTATAGTTTATGCTGTTTTTGTCTGAACTTAATGAAATAACTTATAAAAATAAACTTTATAAATTAACTCATTGCAATGTTATATGATCATTTTAAATCATTTAAATAGGGGTGGTTTAAAAATTGTGCACAAGAATAATATTTCTAGTAAAGCAATATCACTGGTTATGAACGCTTCTTTTAGTTTCATTGGATTTTACTCTTTTTCATAATTTTTTGAAAATGCCTTTAAAATAAAAAATTTAAATCTCTTTAAGTTTTGGTTTATTATTACTTCAAAATTTGCAATTTTTTTGTTTAAAATATTGTACCTTTCGTATATGCGCGTCCCTATCTTATTAACTTTTTATCTGAGCTTCATCTTTTGTTAACATCATTATTTATTATATCATCACAATTATCTATTTGTTATTAGCATTTTAAAATCAAATTTGGTTCTAGAAAATATTAAGTGCTATCTTTTACTCCATAAATGTTTCTAAAATTTTCTTTAAATGTTTCTAATTAACATGTTGTTTTTAGTTAACAACAAAAATTTTTTCACTAGGTGGTTTGACAACTAGAAAAACCTGGAATTATCAATGGTTTAAAATGCAGATTACCTAGTATATTTTATATTTCATCTTTTTAAAATTTTAATTTATTAACTGGTTATTTTTCTTATATATATATATATATATATATATATTATATATATATATATATATATATATATATATATATATATATATATATATATATATATATATATATATATATATAAATATATATATATATATATATATATATATTATATATATATATATATATATATATATATACATATATATATATATATATTATATATAAATACACACATGCAAGTATAGATTCTATATAAAATTAGTATTATTTTTATTAGAAAGTTTTTAAAATTTCAATTCTTTTGAGACCTAGGTTTTTGAAAATTTTTCTTATTACTTAGATCAATTATGGAAGGTCAGATGTTCAAGCAACTCCTGATAATAATTTTTATTTGCTAATATTTGAAATCTTGTATTATTTTACAGATCACATCTTATACTGCAGACCAGAAATCAATCAATCACAGCTTATACTGCAGACTTAGGTCAGGAAATCAATCAATGGTTTCACACTGGAATAGCTATAAGATTTGGGTATTCATTTCAAAAAGTACAGTCTGTCAAACACTAGTATATATAAAAATCAAGTCATTTATAAAAAACTTGCTAAGTAATCATAAATTGTGTGGAGCTACTAATTTATGATTAGCCAGCTCATTTATTTGCTACCTTTACCGTGTAAAAGGTAAATGAGTCTGCATAAAGTATTTAAAAAAAATAGAAATCTATTATTTCATATTGTAATTATTTTTTTATTGAAATTAATATAAATTTTATAATTAAAAATTATTTCTTAACAATAAAAAATTTTGTCTTTTTAAATTGTTTTTGAAATAATTATTGCACTTAGCTGCAGAATTTATTTCTTTTAAATATTTATAAATTTTGCAATTGCATTTGCTGTTATTTAAAATTTTTTTAACATAAAAAAATTGTTGTTTTTTTTCAAAGCTCTGACCAGATATATCTATATATATTTTAATTTTCTCTATTCTTTTACTAATATATTCTTACTATATATATTCTTACTATATATATTCTTACTATAATATATTACTAATATAATATATATTTGTATACTTTTAGTTTGAAACAATTTTTTATAATTACTTAATGTACAAAAACCATGTCAATGGCAAAATTAAATGTATATTCGAAATTGATATTGTTCAGAATGGTAAAGATAGACAAACAGTTGTAGCAGGAGAACATCTTACAGAGTCTTTTTCTAAATGTTTAAAAAATCGTAAGATTTATCATTTCTATATTTATAGTTTTTTTTCTATACTCAAAGGATGAGGGGGAAATATTAATTATATCTGCTGAATATAAAAACATAGTTTTTTTTTTTTTTTTTTTTGCTATCTTGTTTTAGATTTTTAAAGAGGAATCAAACGATCTTAGAAAGAGTTTGTTGTCTTGTTAAAATATTTTAAATTAGGAAGTTGAATATTGACATATTTTGTGAATTTTATGAATCTAAAGAAAATTTAATTGTTTATTTAACGCTTTTTATATTAGAGTTAATATATTCTAATGTTTGAAAAAATATGTCAATCTTTTTTATAGTATATTTTATATCTAGAAGTAGGTGAAACAAAAACAATAACAACAAAATATAGATGAATCCTTTTTTATAAGTAAATAAAAAATAAAAAATAAGCTCTACTTTATCAAATCATTTATTTTATAAAATAAATGATTTGATAAAATAGAGTTTATTTTTTATATATGTTTATATATCTTTAATACCATTTTTACAGATGTATTGCGACCGACTATTAAATTAGATGGTACATCTTGTTATGTTGCAAAATTCAATGGAAAATCGTGGCTATATGCTCGGCATGATGTTAAACCTAATAAGATGGTTTCTAGAAAATATAAACAATATCAGAAAAATTATGGTTTAAAAAAAGAAGGTTTTGTTTGGAATTTGGAAACAGATTATAATTTTCCAAAAAACTGGATAGCAGCACATAATAATCCATTTGATGGGTCTATGTGCAGCAAACCAAGTAAGATATTTTTTTGTTTTTGTTTAAATTTGTTTAATAAATCTTGACTTTCTTTTTGAGGTCTAAAGAGAATGCTTAGTAAGATCTATGAGAAAGAGAGACACTGATATAAATTTTTTTTGAGCCGCTTAGTTTTGTGTAAAACTTGACTGATTACATCATACTGAAAGAGCCATCTGCATGTGCTTAAGTACATGTTTCAACTGAGGTTTACAGTTTTACAATTTTATTAAATTTAAAATGCTAATAGTAATTTAAAAAAAGGAGAATTTTTATTCTTTATTTTCGATTTTTTGTGACTTATTTTATAAACTAAAAAATATGAAGGATTAGAAATTCAATAAAAATTACAATTTAAGGGGAATTTTTGACTTCTACTATAGTCTATTTTTTTAAGCATTTGCTTACTTGTTTTGCTTATCTTTATATCATACTTCTTTTTCAAAAAAAACAACTGAAGAATAATGAAAATATTGCTGTCCCATGCCCAACCCTCAGTTACTCGCAGTTGCATTTCATTGCAAAGTCCCTACTTAACATTCAAATCTTTGAGCATCATAAGAATGCAATCTTGCTTTAGAGTTAGTCAATGGGATGACATACGACTTGGTGTTAGACTGTGCAAAAGTTTTTGGTTATCACACACTGCAGTATCGAGGTTGTAGTATGTCTTTTCAGTTCTATTAATCTTTTTGATAATATCTTTCTTGTACATTCTTAAGTCTTTATTTCTTAGACACGATATAGAATGTTTTGAAATAATTTCAATGTTAAGTTTGTTTATGTTGTTGCCATACATATGCCATGTCATGGCATTCTTAATTAACATTATAGAAATCATCATTTTCTTCAAAAATAACATCTTCCAATTCTAGCAAACCAAATGATTCATATTTCTGATTATGAAGTAAATGTTCATTTATTTCATGCAATGCTATTTGTTGCTATATTGAAGGATCAATCATTTTATGTAGAAAATCTTTTATTAAAATTTCTTTATGCTTGTACCACAGAACTTGTGGCTTATTGAAAGCAAATAGTATACCACAAAATCTTTTTAATTGATATGAATTTTTAATGGCAGCTGCTTCGGTAATCCCTTTATCCCATTCAGTATTATTATCCAGAAGATTTAGCATTCTACAGGCTTCATTTAGTATTTCACATAAATTAAACTTTTAAAAAATCTTCAAAGCTTTAAGATCATGTAAATGATTTAAATAATATTTTTCTCTTCGGTTTAAACTAACACTATACATTCTCTCAATTTTCTCCAAATTTTTCAAATGTTTACTCTAATATTTATCTTTTTTAGAGAATGTGTAAAATGCTTCAGCATTTAAATGTGTAATGCTTCAGCATTTAAGGATATATTTATTGTCTTGCCTCAGAATCTTCTATGTTTAATTTAAACCACACAATCTATGTGGAATCTATAAAAATTGCAGTTGATGCAGCTTTTATTTTTTTCCCTTGTGTAACACTCTGTTTGTTTTACTCATGAATAGCTTAATGTACAATTTCATGTGATAGTTTGTGCATGTGAAATCATAATAATTGCTAAACAGCCTCTGAAGCATTAAAATATCTTGTATTCACATGTTGAATAATTTCATCTCTTTTATTTACTTTCATTTTTTGTTGAAATTTTAATGACTGAACAGTCCTGACCTTTTGTACACATATTTATAAAAATACTTAAATGCTTGAATAAAAAAAACAAAGCTCTATTTAATATGGCAATTATATTTTTTAAGGAGATAACAGTTTGTATGGAACAACCCATTTATTACCAATAATGTGCTTGCATTTGTTACCAATAATCTTGCTTCCTAATGTAGCTTTTTTTCCACTGTTTCTTCTAAGTTCTGCATATTTATCGCTTATAATTACAGTTCTTTTTGAACAAAGCTTTGGAAAGTTTTTTGAACATTTACCAACAACTGTGCAGTGGTTATTTAGGGTCAGGGCAATAACATCCCTTTTTGCCATGTATAATAACATCCGTGAAACAACATCCGAAATTTCATTGATGTATAATAACATCCGTGCAAGAACATCCCTAATTTCATTGATGTATAATAACATCCGTGCAATAACATCCTAAATTTCATTGATGTAAAATAACAACCGTGCAACTGCATCTGTAGATTTTTTTGATGTAACTACATCCAAATTTTTTTTTTTTTTTTCAAATGCATAATTTTAACCAGATGTAGATACGCATCTGATTTTTTTTGGATGTAACTATATCTGCCAAAAAAAAAATTATTATAATGCATTATTTTAACCAGATGTAATTACACATCTGATTTTTTTCGGATGTAACTACATCCGCCAAAAAATTATTTTAATGCATTATTTTAAGCATAATAATTTTTTTTAATTATTTGATAGACTGCCTGCTCAAACCAAACCCTCAGTCAATGTAGCAGCACTCTGTTGCGAATCAGGCTATTTGTCAGTCCATGTAGCAGCACTTGTATAATATAATAATTATATATGTAACTTATATATGTAACTACATCCGGAATATTTTTTTTTTAATAATGCATTATTTTAACCAGATGTAGTTACACTTCTAATTTTTTTCGGATGTAACTACATCCGGGAAAAAAGTAATTTAAAAATGCATTATTTTAACCAGATGTAATTACAAATCTGATTTTTTTCGGATGTAACTACGTCAGGAAATTTATTTTATTTTATTTTTAATAATGCATTATTGTAGGCGGATGTAGTTACACATTGAGAAAAACTCTTGGATGTAGTTACATCTTTCTAAAGATGTTATTAGACATCAATGAAATTTCGGCTGTTATTGCACAGATGTTAATTCAGTAAAGAAAAAAAGCGGATGATCTTACACAAAAATGTGCGAATGTTATTTCACTACTTCACGGATGTTGTTGGACAGATGTAGTAATCTTTTCCTGTTATTTATATTAAACACCCCACATGGACTAAAAACTATTTTTTGTATAACAATATTATAAAGTTCTTTTATTTCCACAGGATCTGGAATTTATACTGAAAAATATTGGTCTACTTCATCTGTATTTTGAATTTTATCATTATCAACTAATATAAGCACTATATTTAAGTGTCAATGACCTGCTTTTTGGAAATCAATAACATATCTCCATGATATTACTTTTCTAAATATTTGCTTTTTGGTCAAATCATTCATCAGTTCTTGATGTGTCAAATAAAAGACTCTTGCAACCAAATCAGGTGTCACTTGCAACTTCATACAGGTCATGGTTTTCCACAATTTTTTTCCCTTCAGGATTTTCTGTCATAGAGATCAGATTTGCTGTCATAGTAATCAGGCATTCCATTCAGTAATGTGTCAACAAGTGCATCCTGCAAAAGTTTATGAATAGTTCTTGGACTGCCTGTGTAATTTGACTATAATAGTATACTTCTTCCTGGAATCATGTCTTCACCATCTGCAATGTACTCAACATGATGCTGTAAATCATCAAAACACTCTCATCTTAGCATTTGATTTGATTCAGGTATTTATCAATTTGGCAAAGAAAAATCTGAAATTTAGATATACAATTAGACTTATACTTATGAAAGTATAATTTGTCTTGTTAAACCAAATTTATACTTATGAAAGTATAATTTGTCTTATTAAACCAAATTTTTTTCTCACGCTTAATTTATTCCCAAACGATTAGTCAAAAAAATTGACTGACATAAAAACATCAACTTAAAAACAAATTAAATAAAAAAAGTTAATTATACTTAAATTTTTAATTTTAAAGTTCAAGTAGCAATAAATCTAGAAAGAACATAGTAACTAATAAGTTTAGTATTTTTTTGAATTTACTTGTTTGTTTGGTTTAATCATACTTGTTTTTTTCTTTGGTTTAATCTTACTTGTTTGGTTGCAAAAAGTCTTTTCACTTTCTGATAAGTTTATATAATTTGCAAACATTATGGAAGTCACCACTGTTCAAAAAAGAATATAAAGGTGATCCAAGGCATTATTATTTCATAATGAAATAAAATAATAAAGCAAAATGTGTTGTTGATTGCCCAATACTACAGAAAAAAGTTAAATATAAGTCATACTAAATCCCAGCAGGGTTTTAGCTAGGAATTTTTTTTTTAATGTCTTTTTTTTAATATTACAAATATTTATAGTTATTGTTCTACTAAGTATGGGGTGTTTTTAATTAAATTACTTTTAAACAAGCAAAAAGAAAAAAAAGAAAGGTCATTAGATTTTGGGAACTTTAAATCATTTTGGAAATTTTGTGGTATAAATGATGCTGTTGGGTCTAGCTAACATCCTGCTTAGCTAAATTATATTTAAAGAGCTTTTTAAATTTTTTTAACCTTCATGATTCTTCAACATATGTAACATAAGTTTTACAGCTCATAATTTTGATTATAGAAACAAACAGGTTTTGACCGAGCAAATATCTTGTTAAACTATAAATTATTGGTGTATTTGATCATAATAAACCAAATAACCAAGTTCTAGAATGCGCAGATTTTTTTTTTTAAATAAATGTTTTTCTGGGATACCCTTTATATATATATATATATATATATATATATATATATATATATATATATATATATATATATATATATATATATATATATATATATATATATATATATATATATATATATATATATATATATATATATTGCATTTACTATTTTGATCTTAGACTATTTTATGAACCTAATAGAATAATTACTTAAAAAAGGGAAAAAACCATTTTGTTTAACAAAATAGTTTATTAAAATGAAATACTTATTAAATTTAGATGAAAGTTTAAATATTTATGTTGTTATATTATTTATACAATTTTATTCAACTTTATATTATTTGTTTATACAAATAATTTTTTATATTTAACTTTAAATCATTCTTTTTTTTTCAGTCCCTGCAGAGAATGGGCATTTAGTTGGATGGGTTCCTGTTGATCCATCAGTGAGGACCCATTTGTGGCATTTAAGTGCAGTGGATCTTATTGGTGGCTTTTTTTTATGTTTAAATGAAAATGCTGAAGATGAATCTTTAATTGCTCGAATTGCACTTTTAGATGACTATTTAGGAGCAACATTCGAACTGATAGGCACAAAGGTGAATGGGAACCCATATGGTAAATTTCAAAATCTTTTGAATAGGTTTCAGAGTTTAGTTATATTTAAAAAATATTATGTAGATATCAAGTCTTAGTAGTTTAAAAAACAAATCATTAGGTTAAAATACTTGGGTTGAAAAAACTGTTGTTTTTTTTAATCCGCTCACCTGAGTTATAGAACAAATAGGTGCCTATGATATTTGGATGTTAAAGAATAATGATGATCATAATTATCAGATGGTCAGGATAATGATCACAATGATGATCATGATAATCACAATGAGGATCATCATGGTCATGATTATGATCATGATGAAGATCACAATGATCACATCATTGATCATGATCATCATCATGATCATCAATGATCATGATGATGATCATGATCAATGATGATAATTATGGTGATCATGATGATAATCATGATAATGATCATAATGATGGTGATGATTTTATGACCAATGATTATGATGACTTTTTCTTATACGGATATTGGCACTTATATATTTTTCTCATATAGATATTGGCACTTCTAACTTTCCTGTTCATTTTTACGTTCAACATGGCGAGTTGTCTTTAAAGAATCCTCCTGAAATAAGTAAAAAAGAACTTTCAAATTGGTTTGTTCAACAAAAAGATGGTCTTGTGGAAGGCATAGTGTGGCATGGACCAGATGGAAATATGTTTAAAGTATATTTTTAAATAGAATAAAATTTTTAAATAGTTAAAAATAAAATCAATAATAGATTTTGAATTTTTTGTTTAGGTTGTTTAATTAATAATTTTTTCAGCTAATTCTAGTTAATGTTAAATATCTTAAAATAACTTTTTTTTTTTTTGCATTTTTATATATTATATTATAAAATGTCACAATATGTCCTTTTTCACTCCAACTTGTTTTGTCTCTAGAAAAAAATTTAGTAGTTTTGTGTACTAGTTTTAGTTCAAGTTTTCATCATTCATTAAGATTTTATCGTTCATCAAGGTTTCATTCATCAAAGTTTCATCATTCATTAAAGTTTCATCTTTCTGGATTTCGTTTGATTTAATGGTATGACTATTGAGGACAATAAAATAATGTATTTACATTTTCTTTGTTGATGTTAGTTGTCAAGCATAAATTATAGCTTTCGGTTTGCGTAAGACTTAACATTTTTTAAAGCCAAGTTTAGAATTTTTTGTTTTTAGTTTAGAAAGTTTTGTTTGTTAACTTTTTTTTGCTTTGTTAACCTAATAATAAGTTATTATTAGGTTAGTATTAAAACTTAATTTATTTGAGAAGTTGATATAAACAATATAATAACTTGCTATTGGAAATAAATTTAAAAAATTAGATGTATATAAAGTTGTTGGTGTAGATGAGATAAGCCTATATGTCTTGAATGAACATCATAGCACTTTCTGTAAACCATTAAATTTAATATATATTAAATCATTGACTGAACAACATTTACCCTAACTCTTAAAATCAGCAAACAAAACACTGATTTTTAAAAAAGGTAATACAAACAATGCATCAAATTACAGGTTAATCACATTGACCTCTATCCCATGTAAATTGTTGGAATCTATAATTCAAGATGAAACTATGGAAACGATGAAACTATGGATTATCTAATGAAAAATAATTTAATAAACAAAGTAAGCATGAATTCAGAGAAGCTGCACAACAAACCTATTGGAAACTCTTGATATCATAACAGATGCACTAGAAAGCGGGCACATACTTAATGTCATATCTTATTACAATTGTCTTATTACATTATCACCATTGATGTTATATAGACTTAAAAAGGCTTTCGATAAAGTACCACACCTCTTGCTTGACCAGTAAATGGTATTGTGAGAAAATATTTAATTAGATTTTCTATCCATCTTAATTATTAGGATGGATAAAAAACTTTTCAACTAACAGAAAACAAAAAGTATTCCTCAGCACCAATGTCTCAGACTAGCCATCAGTTATCAGTGGTGTACCACAGGGATCAGTTTTAGCACCACTACTGTTCTTGATTTTCGTTAATGATTTGCAAGATCAAGTCAAAAATCCTATCAAAATTTATGCTGATGATAGTAAAATAATATAAAAAATAACATAAAAAATTCTAACGATTTAATTGGCTTTCAAAATGATATAAATAATATCTCATAATTTCATGGTCATCTATTTGTTCATCTATTACAAAATTGTCATAATGTTTAATAATGTCATGGTCATCTATTTCAGCTCACAAGATTTAATTATGAAAAAAGCGAAATCGCAAAAAAACACCATATACAACATCAAATACTAAACTAATTACTACATTTAGAATGACTGATATTGATTACAATTACAATTATACATTATGTAACACAGAAGCTGAATGTGACTTGGGTATTGTGGTTCAATCGAATCACTAGCAAGTTGATTCAGTTACTAGCAAAGCAAATATAATCTTAGGTATCTATTTGCTAGTATATAGTAAATAGTTTATAAATATTTCTACATAAACATTGTAAAAAAAGCTTTACACAACATTCGTATATCCACATATTGAATTTGCAGTCCAGGCATGGTCTCCATACCTACAAGACATCAATTAATAATCTATCATATGAAAATAGATTAAAAATGCAATCAACAACACCAGAAGAACGTAGGCTATGTGGAGATCTTATTCAACATTATAAAATTCAACATGACCTTGATAAAATAAATTGGGTTACAGACCATTATTAATATACATTAAAAGAAGGTCCATAATTAAGACAATAAAAATTCATAAAAAAAAACTTTTTGCAGGAATACCTTCAGATATCACTTTTTTTTAAATCCAGTTGTAAATGCATGGAACAACTTACCATCTGAAATAATAGAAGCTGATTTGATAAAAAATTTTAAAAACAAATTAGATAAATCTGAGTTTTGCAGAAAACAAAAACAAAATGAGCATTTACAGCTACTGTTACTACTGTTATTGCACTTCACAACTGTTTACACCAGCTTCGGCCATACTTTATTACTATTATTATTATTATTATTATTATTATTATTGTTATTATTATTATTATTATTATTATTATTATTATTAAAAGAAGAAAAATTTAATAAATTTGAAAATGTTCACATTTGGTTAGATTACTCAATATAAAATAAAATTTGAATATAAATATAAATTTAAAAAAATATATTAATAATATAAAATAAAATTTAAACAATGTATATATTAATGTGTATATATATATATATATATATATATATATATATATATATATATATATATATATATGTATATATATATATATGTATATATATATATTATATATATATATATATATATATATATATATATATATATATATATATATATATATATAAATAAAATACAAAATCTCTTGTACTTATAAGAATGCTCAATAATAAACAAATAGGATTTATTTATTTATTTAATAAAGCATTATTGGTTTTTATCCTTCTATCAATAAAAATCTTTTGAATAACGCGATTAAATTTGCTGAAAAATATGTAACCAAAAACGAAGATAAACTAATAATTAAACAAGCCCGAAAATCATTGTTGTTTAATAAAGAGCAATCTTGGATTAAAAAGAATAGTGGTTTGTTTGATGGTGCAATGGGTGCTTTTGACGGAGCAGAGGTATGTGAGCTTGTCTGAATTTTTCTTCTTTTTTCAGCTCTCCCAGCATTATAACAAAACAGATTTTGGCTTATACCAGGACGATGAGTTACCAGTTTTAAAAAATGCAAGTGGCCACCGCATAGATGCAATAAAAAAAACATATTATTCAAATTTTTAAAATGACAATCTTTCTATCTCTATACAATGTAACATGAAAGTTGTGAATTTTCTTGACAAGACACTGAACCTCAATGATCAATTTTTCTGACTGTTTTGTAAACCAAATGAAGAACTTAGTTATATACATGTTGAATCAAATCACCCTTCTAGCATTTTAAAGCAACTTCCTTGTTCTATACAATCATAGCTGTCAGCTAATTCATCTAATATTTTTCGAAATTCGATGTGTATCAGGATGCATTAAAAATGTCTGGTTATAAATTCAAACTTAACTATATTTCAAAACCTATCCAACCTCAATCAAAAAATCGTAAACGCTATATAATCTGGTTTAACCCCCCATATAGTCAAAATGTTTCTACAAAAATGGGTAAACTCTTTTTGAGTTTAATAGACAAACACTTCCCAGCTGGCCATAAATACCACAAGATTTTTAATAGAAATACTCTAAAGGTGAGTTACAGTTTTATGCCAAACATCAAATCAATAGTTAACTTTCATAACCATCATAAAATGAAAAACAACACTTCTGATTCCAATAAACATTGCAATTGTATTATTAAAAGCAAGTGTCCTCTAAATCGAAAATGCCTTGTAATTAACATAATGTATCAAGCCACTTTGTACCCAGGCACTCCAGACGGAAATGAAAAAGTGTATTTTGGAGTGAAACCGCATTCAAACTTAGATACGCTAACCATATAAAATCTTTTAATACGGAAAAATATAAAAATGACACTGAATTATCTAAAGAAGTATGGAGGTCAAAGAAAGTGAAATAAGCTTGATAATTGAATTGAAAATTGTAAAACATTGTAGATCTTACAATCTCACAGTTAAATGTTGCAATCTTTGGTTATTTAAAAAGTATCTCATAATATCTTACACCAATGACAACTTATTATATAAGAGCAATAAATTAGTTTTTAAATGTAGACATAAAAGCAAATTTCTTCTTTTAAAGTTAGATTCGGATGATTAAGCAGCCGTTTACACTTTTTTCTTTTTTCTTTTTTTTTCCTGTTGTTTGTTGTTATGACAACGGAGCACACTTCATTGTAACTTTATATTTTAACGGTTTTTTTTTCTTGGTTTTGTATTACATGGTGGATGATTGCCTTTAGGGATAAAACTATTAGTACCATAAAAAGTTGTATTTTCTTTGTTTAGAAACTTAAATATATATATATATATATATATATATATATATATATATATATATATATATATATATATATATATATATATATATATATATATATATATATATATATATATATATATATATATATATATATATATATATATATATATAAAATCGCTATCTTCCAAAATGAAAGCGTTTCTAAAAGAAAACGCTTTTTTAGGAAATAAAATCATTCAAAATGATTTTTAACTTGAAACCTTAATTGTGTAATTGCCAATGAATGTAAAATATATATTCTTATTTTATTCTAACTTGCATGACTCTGTTTTAACTGTTTTTTTATATGAATACAAAATGGTATAAAAATATTATCATTTCAAAACAAGGAAACTGTTATCTTAATATTGATAAATTTTTGAACAGCAATTTAAAACATATATTATTTATTTTGAGTTATACTTTTAATCAAGGAAGATTCAATACTTTTAAAAATAGTTTTAATCTTGTTTAGTGTTATATAATACACTACTAGTCTTGTTTACTAATCTTGTTTGAAACTTTAGAGAAAACTTAGAGTTTGCAAAGATTTACAGAAATTGGATAATAGTACAGTGAAGATGAGTATTATGGTTGGGACCCAGCAAACATTTAGACTAAAAAAGACGTCTTTTAGATGTATAAAAAACGTCTAATACGTATAAAAGACATGTTTAAGACGTCTTTTTTAGTCTAAATGTTAGACTAAATAAGTCAAAGTTTAATCTAATAGGTTCAGGTAGTAAATAAAATATGAATGACCAGTTGGTAAGCAATTAAAACATTATAGAAACCATGAAACATAGGGATGACAAAGGCTTGATGGTTTAGAGGTGCTTTTGGGATTTTTTTGGGTTGAAACTACCTATCGTTACAAAGATATAACGGACAAATATATATATATATATATATATATATAATTCAATTCTGGAAAATTAATGATACCTTATATAGATAAACTTATGTCTCTTTTGTGGATGTTTCGTCATTACAATGATCCTAAACACAAATCAATATTTGTTGAAGCTTGGTTCGATACAAATATAATTACTGTAATGTAATGGCTTGCTAAATCTCCTGGCCTAAATCCTATTGAGAATATATGAAAATACTAATATAGAAAAAAAATAATTCTGCAATTTTATTAGTATTTTGGTATTTCAAAATATATTTTTCTTTTATACAATAACTACTTACACTATATTTTACTTAAACAAACTCTTTTTTGTAATAATGCTGAAATTTTAATTAGTGTACTATAGCGTTTTTATAAATTTTATTATTTGCACTCTTAGTTTTGGAGGATAGTGTGTGTTTGTGTGTGTATATATATATGTGTGCATATATATTATAATTTTATTTTATTTTATTTACAAATGCAAATGTTTAATTTACAAAAATAAAATTTATAAATAAATTTTTTTTTTTTTTTTAAATAAGCAAGTACAAAGTTTACTAGATATTTAAATTTGCCACTTGAACTTACTTGCTGCCCTCAGGTGGTGTACAAATCTCATGAATCTCACTATTTAAATTAATACTAAAATAGCATATTTCAAAGAAAGTTCTTTTAACTAACATTCTATTCAACCGAAATTGACGAGCAAAGCAGATTTCATATTTTTCAAGTATCTTTTTCAAGTATCAATTTAAATAAGTTTTATTACTTATCGCTGATGGCATTTTAAAACCTTGTCTTAGTTAATGCAACTTTAAAACCTCGTCTTAGTTAATGCAACTTTAAAACCTTGTCTTAGTTAATGCAACTTTAAAACCTTGTCTTAGTTAATGCAACTTTAAAACCTCGTCTTAGTTAATGCAACTTTAAAACCTTGTCTTAGTTAATGCAACTTTAAAACCTTGTCTTAGTTAATGCAACTTTAAAACCTTGTCTTAGTTAATGCAACTTTAAAACCTTGTCTTAGTTAATGCAACTTTAAAACCTCGTCTTAGTTAATGCAACTTTAAAACCTTGTCTTAGTTAATGCAACTTTAAAACCTTGTCTTAGTTAATGCAACTTTAAAACCTTGTCTTAGTTAATGCAACTTTAAAACCTCGTCTTAGTTAATGCAACTTTAAAACCTTGTCTTAGTTAATGCAACTTTAAATCCTTGTCATAGTTAATGCAACTTTAAAACCTCGTCTTAGTTAATGCAACTTTAAAACCTTGTCTTAGTTAATGCAACTTTAAAACCTTGTCTTAGTTAATGCAACTTTAAAACCTCGTCTTAGTTAATGCAACTTTAAAACCTTGTCTTAGTTAATGCAACTTTAAAACCTCGTCTTAGTTAATGCAACTTTAAAACCTGGTCTTAGTTAATGCAACTTTAAAACCTCGTCTTAGTTAATGCAACTTTAAAACCTTGTCTTAGTTAATGCAACTTTAAAACCTTGTCTTAGTTAATGCAACTTTAAAACCTTGTCTTAGTTAATGCAACTTTAAAACCTTGTCTTAGTTAATGCAACTTTAAAACCTTGTCTTAGTTAATGCAACTTTAAAACCTTGTCTTAGTTAATGCAACTTTAAAACCTCGTCTTAGTTAATGCAACTTTAAAACCTCGTCTTAGTTAATGCAACTTTAAAACCTTGTCTTAGTTAATGCAACTTTAAAACCTTGTCTTAGTTAATGCAACTTTAAATCATTATAATTTCATTTAAAGTCACGTGAAAATAGTTTAAAATGATAAAAGATAAAATGGTAAAAGTTATAATATAATTAATGATAAAAGTTATAATATAAACATAGATATACAAAAACACAAATATCTAAATTCAAAAAAATTTAAAATAATGAAGTTTTTGAAAACTTAAATATTTAAAAACTTTCCATACAATATATAGTGCTTTTATCGACAGTCATTAATTAAAAAGTTGTTTCAACTTCTTGAAAAGTTACACGAGGGTTGTGGAAACTGTCAAGAACATTTTATATAAAAATTTAATACAATTAAACATATTTTTTTAACATTTATAATCTAAATATGAAAATAAATATAAAAGAAGATGATATATGTAAATCAAAAATGAAACTTGCTATAAAATCATTTAAACTGTTTTAAAAATGTATTTAATAGTGATGTACGCAACTAAAGTAGATCAAATTATCAAATTTATTCATTCAAGTTTAATTGAAAGCGATTGCCTTTCATTTTTGTTTTCTCTCTACTGTATTAATAAAAGAAGAGGCGCAAAATAAATATGAAAAGCTTGCTCAGAATGAAGCAAGTTGAATAATTTAATTTAACATTTCACATAAAAAAAATTATTTTAAAAATATTTATGTTTCTACCTCTTTCTTTTCACTTTCTTATCCCTGTCTTTTTACTTTCTTATATCTGTCTTTTTATTTTCTTATCTTTGTCTTGTCACTTTCTTATCTCTGTCTTTTCACTTTCTAATCTCTGTCTTTTTATTTTCTTATCTCTGTTTTTTTACTTTCTTATCTCTGTCTTTTTACTTTCTAATCTCTGTCTTTTCACTTTCTTATCTCTGTCTTTTCACTTTCTTATCTCTGTCTTTTTACTTTCTTATCTTTGATATTTCTTATCAGGTTTTTTAATTCATTCAAAATATTAATTTAACTCTTAGTTTACTGTATGTAGCACCACCTCATGTTTTCTTTTCTTCATTGTAATAACTTGTAGCACCACCTCATGTTTTCTTTTCCTCATTGTAATAACTTGTAGCACCATCTCATGTTTTTTTTCCTCATTCTAATAACTTGTAGCACCACTTCATGTTTTCTTTTCCTCATAGTAATAACTTGTTGATTCTTTTTAAACAAAATGTAATCAGTTAAATATGCAAAAACAATAAGAATTGTTATAAATCTGCCACCCCAAAAAAAGTTTTGCCAGATCTGCCCCTTGGTACCTTGCTACCTTGCACCTTGCACCTTGCTAAATTAAGTTTTGGAAATTTTTTGATTTTATTGTTCTGAAAAATGATACAGAGAGTTAAATTTTTTTAAAATTAACAAATTCAATTGAAATTCTATTATCAAATTCAATTGAAATTTTATTAGTATTCTAAATTCAATATTATATAATCATTGGTAAACAACACTTTTCGATTTACACTTTTAACGGTTGGTGTAAATCTTTTCATACATTCTCATAGATTATAAACCGTAACAATTTCTCCTCGACTGTTAATAATAATGATTGGTACACATATAAATCCCTTTGAACATTATTTCTGCATAAAGGAAATAAGGGGTTAAGTATGTGTGGTTAAATGTGTGGTTAAAAGGGGTTAAGTGTGTGTGGTTAAATGTAAAAGGGACAAAAAGAAACGATGAAAAGTTATCTTACCTTTGACTTAATTTTAGAATAAATTTAATTTTTATTCTTTTTTTATATTAACAACAACATGTTGAATAAAAACATTTATAAAAGTAAAGTTTGGAACTGTTTTGTAGAAAGCAATGATTGTAAAAAAATATGTCAAAGAAAAATAATCATTTTGTATTAACTGATAATTTTTAATCAATTATAAAACAATCATTTTGTGATTATTTTTCTTTGATAAAACAGAGAAAATTGCTTGTATTAAAAGAAATCATTCTTTAATTGTTTAATTGAGCCATGAATTGCAACTCACATCAAGTCTTGAATTGTCTAGCCAAGAGTCATCATCTAGTCGAAGATCTCCATCAAATAAAGAAAAAATATTGCTATAAAAAAGTGTCATCAAAAAATTTGTTTCTATTAACAACAAATCTTCTGATGATTATTTAAATATGAATATAAATATATCAGAAAATTCATGTCTCATTGAATTTTATAAAAATAATTTATGCTAATATTCCGTTTTGTCAAAGATAGCAGAGATGCTCTTTTAACTCCTTCAGCTTTTAGTTATTTTGTGATTTCGAGCTATTTTGTGCAGAAATCATTGCTGCAGAAATGATTACAGAACGACAAAATAACTTAAACCAGATTTAGCTGAGCAATCTGTTCTGTTAAATAAAAGCTGAGCAATCTGTTCTGTTAAATAAAGCTGAGCAATCTGTTCTGTTAAATAAAAACATAGAATGCTCGTTTTTACTCATCTTTGTTTTTCTTAACTTTGCAATTGTAATTTTTTTCTTATTTTGTTTGTTTATTCTATTTAAATTAACTTAATATATTATTTAAAATCAAACAAAATAAAATATATACACTCTTGTTATTGCAACAGCATGTAATATTATAAAAGATTACACACCATCTAGTTTTTTGTTTACTTTCTTAAAGTTCTATTTCTTTTATAGCATTTAAAAAATAAATTATCAAGCATTAAATGATGATAATAAAAAAAAGTTATTTTGACTAAATCGACTTTTAGTTGACTTCAAAAATGTTTATATATATATATATATATATATATATATATATATATATATATATATATATATATATATATATATATACACGTATTTTAAAAGTTATATATATATATATATATATTTTTCTTTTATAGATACATCGCCATCATTTAGGTTTGCCTTGGCCAGTTAAAAATTTGCCCTTTTCGAATAGAACTGTTTATATTGACTGCAATGGTTATGCTTGTGCAGAAAATGTTTTATTGAACAAGATAGTTATTTACTCAGGAAAAACATTTGATAAAATTAAAAATTTATTTAATGATGAACCATATAACTTCTCCTAATTATTGTTTTGAAATGTGTTTGTTTTATTTATATGGTTATAGTTTTGGTTGTATATATGATAACGACCTGGCAGTCTCTAACCATGTAAGAAACTTCATTACACGAACAGTACTTCATTGTGGAAAAAAGTGAATGGATTAGGTACTCAATATAAAAATTAAAATCTTTAGAATATATTAATAGATTGAATTGTTGTTATTACTTTTTTTTTATTAGTTATTTTTTGTTAATTAATAAACATAAAAAGTTATCTGTATTAGTTAAGTATTTATTTATGTTTGGGTTTGACCAAACACAATTGTTTTATATAAAATATTTGCAGGTAAACTAGAGATAAAAATCATATTAGATTTTTTTTAATTGTCAAATTTTTGTATTATTTTGCTTTTTATTTTTTTTATTTTAATAATTTTGTCAATTTAAAATTTACTTATGTCTTACTGATATGATCATTTCAAAGGAATTAAGAGAGAATTTGAGGAACTTTTGTATTAATTTTTATGTGGGGATTTAAATTCACCACATTTTTCAAATTTTGTTACATTTTTTTAGAAGCTTGTGTTTGTCTTTTTTCGGAAGCAAAGAATACATAAAAGTGAAGCAGATATAGAGACATAAACAGATCAACTATTCTATATTTTATGTATAAGATACATAGAATTCACTTAAGTAATACATAAGAAAAACACTTTAGAATTTAGCTAAAATGTTGAAATATAAGTATCTTTGAATAATTTTTCTAAATAATTAAAATATCCTTAAATAAGCAAATGTTACATTGACTGAAAATATATATATTTTTTTATTGTAATTCACCTCTCCAAGGCCAAGAAGGCCACTACAGATGAGGAGGCTACTTGTGGTTATAACCCTCTCTCAACTCTATAACTCCAAAAGTCGATCCTTGGCGAACAAGGCTGCTGTACAGAGAAACAAGTTGAGTTAATATATATATATATATATATATATATATATATATATATATATATATATATATATATATATATATATATTATATATATATATATATATATATATATATATATATATATATATATATATATATATATATATATATATATTACCAAAAAAACCATACAGATTTTTCTGTATTTAATGTGCTTTATATAATACATAAAAAAGCATAATACTGGAATTAAATAATTTTTGAAAAAAAAATATCTTCAGGGGAAGCTCAAATCCCTTTAACACATAGGTCCCTAATATCCTCCCTAATAAGCTCATATCCCTTAAATCACACAGGTCCCTATATTACCAAAAAATAAAACAGTTTTTCAAAATTATATAATGTTGGTATCATTACAGTAAAATATATGTAATCTAAAAAGACGCAAAATTATAAAAAAAGTTTTAAAAATAATCATCATTTTATAAAAAAGGTTGAGAAATTTTTAATAATTAATTAAATTAACTTTTTTTAAAATGCATTATTTTTAATAAAAAATATAATTTTTAAAGCAGTGAAAATTAAATTAAAAATTCTTGAGCTACCATTAAATTTTTTTTTTTTCAGTTTTTTTTAATTTCAGCATTATTTTATTTTATAGAACTCATTAAGAAGGTGGGACATTTAAAAAAAAAATTATTTTAATGGTCACCCCAATATACATATATATATATATATATATATATATATATATATATATATATATATATATATATATATATATATATATATATATATATATATATTATATATATATATATATATATATATATATATATATATATATATATATATATATATATATATATATATATATATATATATATATATATATATATATATATATATATATATATATCAAGACAAGAATAAATGGTAGTATAATCAGCAAAGATATGAGAATTTCTGGGAGATTGTTAATGTAAATATTAGTAAATTTAAGGATAAAACCTTGAGGAAACCCCTGAAATTATTGGAAATAAAGAAGAGTGCTGTGTATCAAGAACAACTTTTATACTACAATTGCTAAGAAAGGATTCAATAATCTTAAAGATGTTACCTGATACACTGTAAGATACATACATACATACATACATACATACATACATACATACATACATACATACATACATACATACATACATACATACATACATACATACATACATACATACATACATACATACATACATACATACATGCATACATACATACATACATTTGTAAAACTATAAATTATAAATTTATGCATACATTTACTATCTATTAAATACCAGCATATTTATATAGATATATGTGTATTTTTTTTAAACCAATACACTTCTGACAAGGTTGCTAGCCTCCCCCTATTAAGTTATAAGTTACTAGAAAACAAAGGATAGGGTTAAAGAGAAAGGAAATGGTTACTAAAAAATTTTAAATTTACTGGTTGTATGAAACAGGAAAACATGAAGGTGAGTTAGGGTTTTTAGACTTTGTTGATGTGTAAGGAAAAAACTAGATGAATAAAAAATTATATCCCATGTAAGGACAGATACAGTTTAAGATGCAAGTTTGTTAAATGACAAGCCAGACAAGAATGAGTTTTGGTTGATCAAACTAGGTAGCTTGTAGATGGAGTAGCGACCATGATGGTATTTGTAGAAAAAAAAATTAGATGCAACTTTACAAAGATGGGAGTGAAAATGGCCAAGCTTGGCAGATAAAACAGGTCCAACTACATCAACAATGCGCTTTGGATTTTGTCTGATAGTGAGAGGGTTGTTATTTATCAGTATAGGAATGTCAACTATTAGCATAAAACAACCAAGTTTTTTTGGAGTAAAATCCTCAAGCCGTTCAGGTTGAACGGTACTTATTCTAAGTAATTAAAAAGTGAAGACTTTTGATTGGTTTTAAAAAGCAAACACAAAAAAAAGCGATCAAAAATGATAAGACTCTTAAGTTGAGTTGTCAGCAAATTTATAAGTAAGATTGTCATAAAGATTATTATTGTAGATAAGAAAGAAAAACAGGAGCAAAGAACATTGCATAACTCCTATAGTACCACTATAGTTGAAATAAAGAGTGCAGGTCTTTTAGAATGAGTTTAATACTGTGATTAGAAAGAAAAGATTTAATAATCTTGAAACTTTTATATAAAGAAGCTAATACTAGAGAGAAGGCTAATGTATGTACATACATACATACACATATACGTACATACATACATACATACATACATACATACATACATACATACATACATACATACATACATACATACATACATACATACATACATACATACATACATACATACATACATACATACATACATACATAAATACATACATACATACATATAACATAACACATACATAAAACATATCTACATATGCATACATACATATTACAGAGTTATATACAATAACAATATATATATATATATATATATATATATATATATATATATATATATATATATATATATATATATATATATATATATATATAGATATATATATATATATATATATATATATATATATATATATATATATATATATATATATATATATATATATATATATATATATGAATTTTAAAAAGTGTTTTATTTTATTTTTGTTTTATTTCAGAGATCAAATTAATATATATAGTAAATAATGTCAGAGAATTCAATTAAAAATTGGATGTTAGGAGTTCATGAACAATCATTTAGTCCTAATTGTAATGTAATTTTGTACAAGGATTATCCTGGGTTAGAGGTTGGTGATGTTTTAGAGATATATCATGCTGATGGAGAATTCAGTCGATTGCTAGTTGATGTCAGTATTGGGTCACTTGGACCACAACCAAAAGGTTATATAAAATCTATTTTAAATTATTTTATCTACATACCATTTTATTTTAAGTTGTTATTGGTTTTGCATTTGTATATCAAGTATATATTTTTTGGAAATTTAGAATAAAAAATAAAAAAAATCAGGAACTTGATTGAAACTATTTGAATAAGCATATACTTAAGATTTATAGAGAATATTTTTCTAGCTACTTTTATAAAATATATTTTATAGGTGTTATGAACTTTAATTTTTGATTTGAGTATAATGGTGTTATAATTTCAATTTTAAGTGTTCTCATTGAAAAGAAAAATGCTTAACCTCATTTTATAGTGTTGTATGAGAAAAAATGTTTATGTTTTTATATTTATATGGAAAAAATGTGTTTAAATCATTTTTTTTTAGGAATTTATATGTTAGTGTTATAAACCTTTAATTATTATTTAAACATACTGTTCTACTTGGTTTACTGTTGTACTTGGTTTACTGTTGTACTTAGTTTACTGTTGTACTTGGTTTACTGGTGTTATTCTATTATTCTATATTTCTCATTTTTTAAATTATTATAAATGAATTTTCTAGTTTTTATTTATAAGTAATCTTTTTTTACTTTTATAACTTTATAGGGTGTTATGTCTATAATTTTGTCTTGGTTAAGGACCATGTGTTGTCATATATAGGGTGTTATGTGATGTTATATATAGGGTGTCTTTTATAGGGTATTATGTATTATATAATTTTGTCTTGGTTAAGAACCATGTGTTGTCTTGCTCATTTTTTATTTTTAAAATAGTTATTTAATTATATCTTGAATTTATTTTTTCATTATATTCATTAAAAATTTTTAGGATCAATTGGAATATCTGTAATAAAATCTCTTGCCACTGCATTTGAGCTACGCCAATATCAAGATGTATGTGTAAACAAAGTAAAAAAAAGTGATGTTACTTTAGATATGGTTGAATTGATTTTTAAAGATCACTTTGTTACAAGAAGTGATTGCTGGCGTTTGCACCAATCTTTAATTGGGTCATGCGTTTATTTCTGTAATAAAGTTTCTTTTATTACTATGAGAGTTCATGCTAACGAATTCTATATGAAAGGGAATCAAGTTGCATGTGGAGTTATTGGTGAATCAACCAAGGTGTGTATCTAAGGTGTGTAACCAAGGTTACTCATTTAGTGAAAGTTATACTTGTTTTTGAAATGTAATGTATAATGGTTAATATAATTTTTTGTTACTTAATTTTCTTGTTTTTACTGATGTTAAGGCATAAGTTAAGTGTACATTGATTGTGTCTAAAAAATTAAACATTTTTGTTTTGGTTATCATAAAATTTTTTTGCTTTGTGTCAATCCAAATTACAGAGTGGTTAAAAATTTTAAAAATAAAAATAAAATAAAAGTGTCTTTTTCGTGAAACCAGTTTTTTTATTCAATTTAATCTCCCTTAAATTGAATACATTTATTTCAATGATCCTCTAAGGTTGCAAAAGCTTCTTCCTTTAACAAAAAAAGCTTTCCACCAAGGAACTTGTTTCAATTTTCTAAAAAGGTAATAGTCAGAGAAAGCCTGGTGAATACAGTGGGTGTTTTAAAAATCAAAATTATATAAATACATAATTATATTATGTGTACTTTATTCTGTTCAATTTAGCCATTGTCAAAAACTTGTATGAATATGTGGATTGTTTTGATGAAAAATGATTGTTTTTTTGTTTTTTCATAAATTTTTAACTGGTCGAAATAATTGTAATAATATTCAGAATTAATCGTTTAACTTTTTTAGATAATCAATCAACAAAATCCCTTTTGCATCCAAAAAACTGATGCTATAACCTTTTTTGTCAATCATTCTAATATCATCTGGTTTGGAGCTAAAGAACTATCTGTAAACATTTCAATATAAACATTCTTGTTTTAGTTTAGGATCATGATATTAGATCCAAATCTTATCTATAGTTATAAAACAATGGATGACATTGTTTGTATTCTAGTTAAAATGTTACCAACTCTGACTCCAATTGTTAAAATTTTTAGAGTATGACTCTAGCTCTGACTCCGAAGCAAAGTTTTTGAAAAATTCTTTGAATTCTTTAAAGAATATTACACATTATTAAAAAAAAAATTTATTACCAAATATATGAAAAATTCTTCAAAGGTTAAATATTTTTGGGAGTTTACATTTGTTGTTTATTGTACAGCTTTATATAACCAATAATAAAAATAATAATATAAACTTACAATGATAGAGAATATAACAACTATAAACAAGTATATTCCATTAATTTGATCTGCTCCAATTGCTTTATTTTTTTAACAGATTTAAAGGCTCTTTCAAACTCATGAAACATTAATTCGGAAGTATTTTGTACTTGCACGTGTAATACTGACAAGTTTTACTGTTGGAGTCGAAGTCGCGATTTTGTTTAGTTATGTCAACACCGCTAAAAATCTTGCAACTCTGACTCCACAGCCCTGATATAGAACATAAATTTTAATTCTTCTATTGATAAGTTCATTATAAATTGTTAGAATTCTTTTTCATATCAAAATTTAATTCAATGGATCATATTTCCTTTGTTTCACAAATTCATAGTTCAGTCTAGGTATTTTGTACTTGATCCAGTTTGGCTTGTATGGTTTAAGTTACTAAAAATATAAAAGTTTGAAAAGGTTTTAGAAAGTTCTGAATATTCTATATTCTACAAAGTTTATGCATGACATACACATATAGTATATATGTTTATTTATATATATATATATATATATATATATATATATATATATATATATATATATATATATATATATATATATATATATATATATATATATATATACATACATACACACACATGTTTGGTAAACTTTAATTTTTCCTATATTTTGTCAATTTTAGAAAAAGTGAAAAAAGTAGACCACTTAAAGTTTAAAAATCAATTTTTTTATCAAATATTTTGTTTGTTTTCTAGTTTAACTGTTGAAGCATGAAATTTTTAGATTAATTTTTAATTTTGTATACTAGATTGTATATCGCTCTCAAAGTGCAATGTTTCATATCATGATACAGATGAGTGCTGAGATGTGGACGTTTGACTTCCATGGTGATCTTTATTTTGAAAAAGCAATTATGGGCTTCCTTCAGGATCTTTTTAATAAATGGAAAGATAAAGATATGAATTGCTACCACCAAGTGGTTATTGTTTTATTTTCAAGAACATATTTTGATGCAAAGTCAATTGGTATTAACAAGCTCTTTATTGACTATTGATTTTTCCTTTTCTTTTTTTTTTTTTTTTGATTCCTTTAAATTTATTGACAATTGATTTTTGATTATTTAGTTATTTGATTTAATTTTAACAGACTATTTTTTTGTGAAATGATTTGATATAGTTATGTTTATATTAACTAGTGTATCAAATCTTAACTTTTAATTATTATCCAAGTTGAAGTTATCAAAAAGAGGGGTTTACGCATTTAGACATCACAACAAAAAAAGAATTAATATAGATTAAAATGGTTGCTATTATAATTAAAATGCATCAAGTTAAAAGAAATAAGTTTTATAGATGAAACTGAATTCTTATTACATAGTTATTAATGAGTTAAATTTAGTTTTTCCGAATTGACTAATGATCAATAAAGAAATAATTTTTCTCTATGATTCAATTAATCAACAACAACAACAACCCCCACCCCCCCTCCCCCCTCAAGATTGCTAATATTCAGTAAAAAATATTTTTAAGTTGACTAGTGAACAGTAATGTAAATTATAAGTTATTATCATAGGGTGCATAAGCATTAGGGTGCATAAGCATTAGGGTGTATCGAAAAACAACCTTTTTTTTGAATTTGAAATTGTAATAGGAACGAAAAGTTGCATAATACTAAAAAAAGTAATTGTGCCGAATTTATTTTGTATATTTTTTATGTCTTCAGTTCGCGCTAGAATTTTATTTGTCTTATAAAAATCACGTTTTCTGACCTATTTTACAAAATAAAAATAACAAATTCTATGCATATACAAGAGTTTTATTAGAGTTTAAATATTACACAATGATCCAGTTAAAAATGGTTAAAGTTTTTAAGAAAATATTTTAAAAACTTCAGTTGCCGTTAAAAGGCTGAGTTTTTACTAAAACACACTGTTTCATGAGTTTCTGGCAAACAAGCTCTGCAGTTAATAATGTTCAATTAAAGTTATGTGGAAAATGTTTTTGGAAAATGTATAAAGTTTAGCTTAATAAAGTTCATTCATCTGATTCATTTGGATATATCTTAAACTGTCTTTTTGTGTTGAATAAAGGCATTATTTTTTGCGATGCAAGTCTCTCTACTCCTTGAGTATGGCATGGAAAATGTTCATATTCCAGATGTGCAATCTGGAATATGAACATTTATTAACATTTCAACTAGATTTTCATCTGAAATGTGAGTGGTATTTGGAGGTTCATTTAGTTCACATTTTTTCCAATCAATTAGGTCTATATAGTCTTTTGCTTCAAAATTGATTTCTGGTATAGAGAACTTTCAAACTTTGTTTGTTTTTATCGATCTTGCTTTTTTAAATTGTTGTAATGCCAATTTCCTCACATTTGGGCGAGTATTTGATATCATAGCAAGAAGCATGTTTTCTGGATGCACAAAAAAACATTGATACCTTTAATTGATACATGTTTTCTGGATGCACAAAAAAACATTGATACTTTTAATTGATACAGGCATACCTGGATAAATTGATGGTTAGACAAAAGCTCTCAGCCTATGTGACGATTCGCTACATCCAACATAGTTCATCAATATTCTGTTTGCAGTGGTCACCTTCCTGGCATGGTTAAGTTTTCCAGGATTTAGGTTAGTCGAAGCGTTTGGACAATAACCTGTAGATATTGCTTTGCAAATATCAGGTATTTTTGGTTTGAACTAAGAGATTTTTTGACTTTTTTTGGCAATGTGACACTGACAAGAATGTAGTTGACTATTGGCAAGGTATCACACAATTTAATTTCTCTTCCAATTGGTACAGACCATCCGTTAGGTCCTGATGTAGGTCCATCTAGTTTTTGAACTAGATGCTATGGAGGCAGTTCATTAGCATGTATTTGACAGATAAACCAGTGGACAGATCTTTTTAGTTAAATTGGTATTGACAGCTGTTCTGTCCCAACCCATGGCAACTAATTTAGATGAATCAATGTTGTTTTGAGTAAAAAAAAAAAAATTATACTTGTCTTAATGCTGTTTCCATGCCCTGAACCAGTTTCAAAGTATCTAGGGCATGTAGAGACTGCATTAGGGCATGGATACATATCAAAGAAGAACATTGTTCTTCTTTGATATTTTTTCGTATATTTTTCTCCTTGTTTGTATCAATAACTGTTGTATCTTTTCTTAAACAAAAAAATACAAACCTTCTAACAATTTAATAGTTTCATGATCTAAATATTGTACTTTAAGTCTGTTTTTCTTTTGTTCTCTTTGAATCATTTTTATCAATTACTTTAGATTGATCTCCTTTTGAAATTATACTATTGTCTTGTAGCACAGCATATGCTATAAATGTAGCACCTCTGCTTGAAACACCTACTCTATCACAGGCTTGTGCTAACGATAGTAATGGTGATCTCATTTGTTCAGTTTTATCTTTTCTGTTCCATTTTCATTTGCGTCTTTTGGCTGTGTCTAAATAATCAGCATCTGATTCTGAGTCAGTATTCCAAATCACAGTGTCATCTTCAGAGTCATCACAGTCATCACAGGCTATTTACTCTGTTTTGTCTTGCTTATTTTTGCCGTAATCTTAAAGTACTTTGAATATCGAGTCCTTCCATATACATAATCCTCATAAATCTCCTCATAACTAACATCAACAACATAATTAAAATTACTTTGTTTTTAAATAAAAATTATTTTTTTCTCAAAAACTCTAGCTCTCTGAAGACATTAAAATATTTTTATAAAAATTGTAACCATTTTTAACTTAATCATTGTTTAGTGTTAAAATCTATTACAACTCTAGTATATGCATAGAATTTGTTATTTTTATTTTGTAAAAAAGGTCAGAAAACGTGGTTTTTGTAAGAAAAATAAAACCTTAGCGCGAGCTGAAGACATTAAAGATATACATAAAAAGTTGGCACAATTACTTTTTATAGCATTATGCAACTTTTCCGCTCTATTACAATTTTTTGGCAATTTATTGCAGAAATTAAACTATTAGAGGTTGGTATAAGATGGGCAGAAAAGGTTTAACACAAAGGTTTTACCATAAAACATAGAATTAAGATTGGCAATTTTTTGCTGACCTCAAACAATTTTAGGTTGGCATTGCTGAATGCCAACCCTAATTCTGAGGGCTGAATATATATATATATATATATATATATATATATATATATATATATATATATATATATATATATATATATATATATATATATATATATATATATATATATATATATATATATATATATATATATATATATATATATATATATATATATATATATATATACAGCCCTCAGAATTAGGGTGAGACACTACTTTGTGGCAGCAAGCTAAGAGTTAGTTGATGTATGTACTGAAGCCCCCAGCAACTAGAAAGTGACCAGGGCCCCAGCTCAAGCTAAAAATGATAGGAGGTATAAGATAAAGAAAAAACATTATTGTTTTTGTAATTTATGTAGTGGTGGTATTGAACTTATCCTCAGAATCGCATTTATTATTATTGGCGGTTCAAAAGGGCTCAGCACCAATACCTAGTTTATCCCGTCAGATAAACATCATTGCCATTTATGCTTTACCCCATGGTTTATGCATACTCCATACTGCAGTAAAAAAAGACTTCACTACAAACAGCCATTGATGCTGAGATTTTTACATTTAATGTTTAGTCAGGTAATTTTGAAACTTAAAAATATTGGTTTAATCATAAATAAATTGTTTACATATGGTTTTGCGAACTTCTTTGATACTTTATCATCAAAATAGTCTTATAAAATTAAAACAATTCTATAAAATAAAATGATTTAATTAAGTCCATAACTCAAGTTACTCTATAGCATTAAAATTAGACCATAAACTACGACATTACACTTTAGCCTTTAAAATATTTAGTCTCTACTTTTTGTCAATATTTATTATTAAAGACTTTAAAATATATTGTTTATGCAAAACAAAATGTTTAAATCTAAAAAAAAGTTTAAGTATTGATGAGAACATTTTCAGCAAATCTTTCCTTGAATGGTACTCATGCATCAGTTCTCTATAAGCCATTGTAGCCCTTAAAAAGCCATCTCTTCTCTCAGCCCCATAAACTGACATTGAAGCCCTGGTGACCTTTTTTACTATGCATTTAATAGATTGACTAGGAACAGGAATATTTATTACAATCATTGAATTGTCAATAAATTGTATTATGTCTTGCTTCATTAAATGACAAGTGAGGACTGGTTTACTGATTTCTGCTGTTTCTTATTTAACTAAATCTATCAGATTGCTGACTTTGTAATTTCTCATCTGTATTTTTTGTTTCAACATTTTCTGTCACCTATTTCTTTATTTTTTTTAACATGTTGTTTTTCAACATTTCAATTCTCCTTTCTTGTTTATCTTAACTACACAGCGTTGTCTGAAGAATACAATCATTGTGTACATTTCAGACAGATTAGTAGATATACGGTAGTATAATATCCTGAACAAATTTCTTCTGATGAAATCTGCTACTAGTTTCAAGCTTTGTAACATTTGTTTTTAATCCATGCTCAGAGCACCAGATTCAAAATAGTCTATTTGTGAGATTCAACAATTTAGCATGATTGTGTGGGCCAGTTTGAGTTTCCTTTAAAGCATTAGAAAAATTATCTGCTGCTAGTGCATTTACATTTTGTACAAGTATTTCTGATTTGCAGATAAAGAATCTACAACTTTCTTCTCAAGATGAATTAGATCTACAGCAATATCAAGCAGTGTTACCTGCAAATCTGTTGTCAGATAATGTTTTTCCATCCAGAGTTATCATTAAGTGGTATGTAACTCATTGGTATGTAAAGCACAAATAATCCAGATTAGTTTGAATCCTAGTTTCTTCTTTATATACTAAATGTTCTTCCGACCTATTATTTTTCATTTTTAGTGAATTTATCAAACATTTGAATAATAAAAGTTTTATATTTTAATGAAATAAAAATGAAACCTGTATTAAGGTTTTTTTGAGTATGCCCTAATTACAACTAACTGATTTTTAACCCCATGTTTTTTCATCCAATCATATAATTGTTCCGCAGTATGTTCAGCAGGTGCTCGACCTCCTCTCTTGGTTATTTACAATGTGAAATAAATATCTTCCACCAGGCTCAAAACAGAAACAATAATGATCTTTAGTGATATTTGCCATCCTCTTTATTACTCTTTGCTTTGATCTATCAATTTTTTCATGATCCAGAGGAAGACTTGTATCAGGAATGTTATCTTTAAAAAAATCTGTATCCCTGGCTGCTTTTAATGTTTATTTTATACCAAATCTTAATGCTGATAAAGTATTATTATTTGCATTTAAGGTGTTTAGCTTAAAGATTTATTTGGTGAACAAATATTGTTTTTATAATCATTATCTGACTTTAACTCCATATGTTAAGATAATTCATCAGAATACTGTACAGTCTCCATTCTAACTTTTTGCTTTGTTCTGCTTTCTTTGATAATTCTTTTTTTATATCAATGCTTCTTATTTATCAACCAAACTTCTTTGCATAGCACTTTTTGAATCAAAATTCTTCTTCTGTGACTTTAAAAATTGAAGTTCAATAACAGGAATTTTGTTTTCCAGAAAACCAATTAACTCCAATTAATTTCCAATTAACTCTCTTTGTAAAAAACCTTTAATTAAACTGATTATTAAATTATGATATAAATTTTAGCAAGCAGAACTATCATGGAGGCAGTCGGGGGGAGGGGGTGTTAAAACTTAAAAAAGAATATGTAATCTTGCATACTAAATATTGTTTTTTACATTTGCATTTTAAATATGCTATGCAATATAGTTACACTTAGGTAACACTTAGAGTTTATGCTTGAAAAAAATTGAATCATTACAATTGGTATGAAACTTAATAAAATGGTTTGTTTTTTTATATAAAATATACTTCAATAACCTAGTTGTTTAGCATGCTGTCCACTTCTACACAAATCTGTAGGTTCAAACCAGAGATGCAGGTCTGGAGACCAAAGTCTTGGTCTTGAAATGCCTCGAGACTCATATTTAACTGTCTTTTCTTGGTCTTGAAGCCTAAAGTCTTGGTCTTAGTCTTGGTCTTGAAAGCCTAGAGTATTGGTCTTGGTCTTGAAAGCCTAGAGTATTGGTCTTGGTCTTGGTCTCGGACATCTACTGTCTTTTACTTTCTCGATTCTTACAAAAAATATCAACCTAATGAGTAGTTTTGTTATTATTAACAAACCATAGATTTAAACAATTTCCTGTTCTCTATGAGACTTCATTGCATTCGTTTGACAAGGATCTAACTGAAATTTTTGTATGTTAGGAGAATTAAAGAAAAAATCTTTTTATTTTTTTACCCCTTCCATGTATGAGAATGAGTTTTATTGTGTTGGACTTCTTAGAAAAGTCTTGATTCCGGTCTTGTAAAAACTTTCAAAGTCTTAGTCTTGGTTTTGGGTTGATTTTTGATGTCATGTTCTTGGTCTTGGTCTTGAAGCATTCAGTGTTGGTCTTGGTCTTGAGCCCAATTGTCTTGGTCTTAGTCTTGGTCTTGGCTTTACTGTTTTACTTGACTACATCTCTGATTCAAAACCATAGCTGAGCAACAAAGTTTTTTGAATATTGTTGATTTTTACATACAAAACAAAACAGTTAAAAGCAAATAAGACTTATAACTGTTAAAAATTTTTTTTAAAGATATCTTGTTAAAATATTTAAAAAATTTATCTTATATTGTACCTATATTATACACAATTATTACTCAACTTATGCAACAGACATTTAAGCAATCCTTGCCTTGGTTAAAAGCATTATGCAGCTTGCATTTTATATGTGAGAAATGGCAATTTGTGTATTTGTGTACAGCAATTGTGTATTTGCATAAGGCAATTTGTGAAATGACAATTTACGTATTCATTCAGCAGTTTTACGTTAAGCCAAAATCTTTTTATTTTGGAATATTTAAATTATCTTCTAATATCATTCATTTGTTCAGAAAATGTTCTTATCATTATAGTTAATATGTGAAAGAAAATAAAAAACTTTTTTTACTTATAAAAAAGGAGAAGTATTTTTGTTTAAGAGAATTCTTTTTATAAATGTATTAAATTTTTTTTGTTTCTTATTAATTCAATATCGTGTTAAGAGTAAGTTCTTTTGACATTTATGAATATAATAAATTACGTTTACGAATATCTTATTGGTAACTGATAAAATTTATCTATAATTTGTTTATAATCTTTATTTAAAATGTTACATTAAATACACAAAAAATAAAATAAATAAATTGTGACACACAAACAAAAGATGTTAAGTATAAAATTAAGTATAAATTGTTTTAAGAAATAAATTATAAAGAAATATAATCTTTTTCAAATACCGATTTGATCAGTAATTTTTGTTATTTTAGTTTGATTTTTAACACGGTTCAAAATTAAATTTAATTATGTGGTACTTTAAAATATGCTAAGGATGCAGTTCAACTTTTAACAATGTAAAAAATTAAAGCTCTTTTAAAGTTACTTTTTATTAGCGTTACATGTTTTTGTAATGCAATAAAGTCTCATAATAAGGTCTGTAATAGTATTAGAATTTTTTTTTTTTTTTTTTAATAGTTTAAAAAATAATTTTTTTTTAAAAGGTATTAATGCATGCTAAAGTTTTTCATTTCTTGTAAATATTGCATCCTGTATTTCTTGAGATTGTAGCAATTTTATCTTATTTGATCTAAAACTACAATTTAAATATAATAAAAAATAAGCGGTTTTTAATGCAAATTTATTTTTTTAATTAAAAAATTGCCTTAAAAAAGATAAATAGTTCAACTTTTGTTTTGGTATTTAAGAAGAAGCCTTTGTTGCTAGCTATGACACAATACTCTTAATAGTCTGCTGTTTAACAAGTATTGTGATTTTTTCTTTTCACATTTCCCATAATTCAGTGTTTTCATATAAACACGTTATATTTAAATTTAGTTCTGTGTGAGTTTTTTAAATGACAAACGAGTAGCTTTGTATTTTGTAAAATCCTTTGTACATTATTTTTACACCACACTTTTTGCACGTGACTTGCCAGATTTTTCTTTACAAAAATATTGTCATACTTTCGACCAACTTACTATTAATATGGTGTAGTTATTTTGAATAATAAATAGATAAATTAATAATAAATTAGATACAACACATTTCCAACAAAAATACATAGTTAAAAATAATTATAGCATAGTAAAAATTTATACACCATTGTTTACACCATTTACACCATTTAAAGTACATCATTGTTTACAGTTATTTAATACAGGAAATAAAAAGTTTTCAATAATACAATACAGCAAAATGTTTTTTTTTTAATTATTTTTTTATTTTTTTAAATATTTAAAACTTTAAAAACCAAACAAAGCCAGCAGCTTTTGTCATTTAAAATCAAGAAGTATAATAACAAGAAAATAGAAGACATTAAATTTTAGAAATTTTAATACAGAAGATACTTACAGGAAAATATTAATTATATCTCGGAATGTTCTGCTATAACTTTCAAGCAAAATGATATCCCGCAAAATTTTCCCATTAAAATGGTATCCCGGGAACCCGTTTAAGAAACCCTAATGCATGAAAAATATATATTTTTAGATGAGTTTCCAAAAGAAAAGCACAATGAGTTTATGTATAGTGCAGATGGACGGCTTTGCAAAGATTTTTATAAAATTATACTCCAATCAGAAAAGCAAGATAACTTAAAAAATGTTATATTGGACTTAAAAAGATCATTTAATGGGTACTTGCATTATGTAGATTGCCAACAACAGTTAATGCATAGCAAAGGAGAGAAGCTTCCCAAAGGATTAGGATACAATTCATATGCTGCAGAAGGAAATCTGCTTGAAGCAATAAATTTATCTCTTAATGGTTAGTTTTGTTATATGTATGTGTATATATATCATGATTTTTATTTTTAATAAAAATATATACAAATATAAAATTGTATATATAAAATATAAAAACATACTTAAATCAACACTCTGATGTCCAGGGTTGGTGTCAAATACATATTTTTATTTGGTGATAATAGGCTAAGTTGTTTTTTCATTTGTATCATATTTGATTAAAAATATTTTAAGTATGTATTTGTATTTGATTGAAATGTATTAGTAATTCCATAAACTAGGTTAATCTGTGTTTTTTTTTAGGAAAAAACCAAGAGATTAGTTATTTTTATTAATTTCTTACTTATTGCCGGCCCGAGGAATTCTAGTGCCCCTAGCAGGGATTCAAATTGCGTCCTTTATGAATTATGCATTTTTATAAATTATAAATTTATTTATTAAATTAAACAGGAGCCGTTTTAAACTTTATACAATACTAAAAAATAATTTTTCTAGCCTTTAAATTGGCAAAGTTTTTAATTATTTCGGTTATGTTTAATTGTGTTGCTATTTCATTTTCGATGGATAATATAACTAAGTTATTAAATCATTCGTCACTCATTGTAGATTGTAAAAAGTTTTTTATTAGCTTTAATTTGCTAAAACTTTTCTCACCACTTGCAACAGTAATTGGTAATGTAAGCATTATTCTTAATGAAATCCAAATATTTGGAACCACATTTTGCAATCCACTGGATTTTATAATGTTCATGAAATTTAGAGGACGTCCAAGAATATCTTTAGGCAAAAAGGTGGATGTCGATTTAAATTTGTCAAACAATTCTGTGTCATTAATATTGCAATTATTTTTCATTTTTCATTTCAAATGCAGATCTTTGCAAAACTTAAATAAGTCATCTTTCGGAGGTATTTTCTTTAGATTATATAATATTTCCCAAGTTTGGTGAAATTCATTCAGTTGTTGAAATCTTTTTTGAAGAGATGCTATAGCATTATCTAAAATAACATTAAAGACGTTGTTCTTAAAATTGTTCTTTGGACTTACTACAATCTCATCTCTACCCTCATAAGCAAACATTTGTTTTTTACAGCATAACCTTTTTCAATAAATATTAGTTCAACTTCCAAAGATTCAGCCAGCTCTTTTGCATCCAGTAGAGAACTTTCAAAACCAGTTATCCTATTTTCTGTCACGAATTCTGTGCATGATTTCATAAGTGAAGATACTGAGGCTATCTGCATCCATGGCTGCAGATTGCATAGATTTGCTAACAATATTTACACAGTATAAAATATTGTACCAGGTAACAAGCATTACCAAAAAACAAAAAAGTTCTTATCTGTTCAGATAATGTATGAGCTTCGTGTTTAATGGAAATATCAGAAGAGTCTGTTTCACTCAAAGTTACTAAAGCATCATAAATTTCCAATATTTGGTACCAGGCTTTCACAGGAAGGCCTGCGGTTTCATGTCTTTATATGACCACACAAAAAATAATATGTTTTAATGATTTGACCACAGCTTTTAACATATTTTCAAAATTTAAAAATGCGCTACAAAAACTTACCTAAACTTAACTAAAAAAAAAATTGTAAAAAGAAAAAAAATCTTACCAAAAAAAAAAAAGAAAAAAAATAGTTAGTTAAAGCAAAAACTCAAAAAAAAAAAAAAAAAAAAAAAAAAACTTGTCAAACTAAAATGCTTAGTTTATTTAATTTACCCATTAAAAAACCATTTCAAATTTTGTTTTTAACATTTGCGTATATTTTTTATTTATTTAATAGTTTCAAAAGTTAAACATTTTCATTTTTTTCATAAAAAAATAATACATAGTTATATATATTAAAAAAAAAAAAAAACATTTTATCAATACTTTTTTTTAAAATTAATCAAAAGTGTTTTTTTACTTCATTGAAAAGCATTTTGATAATATAAAAGCATTTAAGATCAAACTTATTAAATTGTAACGGCTTTTAAAAATTTTTTTTTTTAAGCAAAATTTTGTTTATCTTTTGAAATGCATTAACTTTAATTATTCTTATATTTAAATTCGTTAAAAATACTTTCGCAGTCGTAGAATGTCATTGTTTATAAAAACAAAACAATTTTTTATTTTTTAATAACGTTTATTTTAAAAATGAACACTCAGACAATTTATGTTATAAATTAAAAAAATATATACAACTGTCAATTATATTTAGTTGCAGTTGATATTATTAGTGCAATGACAGTTGAGCAAAATGATATAAAACGTAAAGAATAAAATTTTGTTATATTGGCATAACGGAGTCAAACAAATTTGATATTAAGAAAAAAGAATTGGATGATAGGGTGGCTGTTTTAAAAGTATTTGAGGAGATTATCGCTGATAGCCTTAAAATTACAAGAATACATCGTTTTAGAAAAAACACAAATAATAAAAATCCTAGCCCGATATTAGTCGAACTTCAAAGCAAAGATGATTGCATTGCGGTAATTAAAATGTTTATATAAACTATGATTTTACGCCAACTCAACGACTTTTTTTCAAACAATTAATAGATGAACATAATCGACTTAATAACGATAATAGAAACATAAAAGTTTATAGATTATTATTAGTATTACCTCAACTGAAGTTATTAATATGATAAATGCGATAAACACAAAAAAATCGGTTGGACCAGATGGGATTCATCCTTTTGTGTTAAAAGAATGTGTAAATGCTTTTTCTAATTCATTGACTTTATTATTACAATCAATTTATGAAAGTGTAGTACCTATTTCATGGAAGACAGCAAACATAACGCCGCTGTTTAAAAATGGCAGTAGAAATAAAGCTTCAAGTTATAGGCCAGTTTCCTGGACTTCAATTCTTTGTAAAACTAATATATAATATCTAACCAACTCTTACATTATTTAAAGATTAACAATTTATTATTTTCTAATCAGCATGGTTTTACAAAAGGCAAAAGTTGCACAACTAATCTCCTAGAGTACAAGGATATAGTAACAACAGATGTTGCAAATGGTAAATCATTTGATATCCTTTATACTGATTTCAAGAAAGCGTTTGACAAAGTTTCACATAGGAGATTAGCACTAAAACTTGAAGCATATGGCATTACATCTATGTCATTGAAGTGGATATTTTCTTTTTTAACTGATAGGAAGCAAAGAGTTGTACTTGGAGAAAGTGTATCATTATGGGTAGACATAGTAAGCGGTGTACCACAAGGTTCTGTGCTTGGTTCAATTTTATTTTTAATATATATCAATGATCTTCCAAGTCAACTTACAAATCAATTGTTGTTGTATGCAGATGATTTTAAAGTAATAGCTGAAGTTAATAATGAAACAGGTGCACATGCTTTACAAAATGACATTTCTATGTTTGAAAAATGGGTAATAAACTGGAAAATGCAATTTAATTTTAAAAAAATGTAAAATCATGCATAATGGTAAAAAAAATAAAAGTTATAAATATTTCATGACTAACAATAATATAAAGCAAGAATTAACTACAACTAAATTGGAAAAAGATCTAGGCATATTAATCTCAAATGACTTAAAATGGGAACCACAAATAAAAATTGCATCATCTATTGCAAAATATAAATTTGATCTAATATACAAATTATTTAAGTATAAAAATAGTGAACTAATAAAATTGTTGTATTGTAGTTATATACGGCCACATTTAGAATTTGCAATACAGGTATGGAGTCCTTATCTTGAAAAAGATATAAATATATTAGAAAAAATTCAAAAATGAGTAACGAAATCTGTACCTGTGCTATGTCATCTATCATACAGTGAAAGACTAGAAAAAATGAAATTAACATCTTTAAAACAACGAAGAATACGAGGAGATCTCATACAAATGTACAAATGGTATTATGATATAGAGAAAATAACTTGGAAAATATTCCCTCAACATTCGTACTCTTTAAATTCTTCTGGTCCGTGTTCTAACATTTGAGGTAATAAACATAATTTATTCACCAATTAGAAATATTTAAATCAAAATCGTGAAGGTTTTTTTACAAATCAGTCAAGTTCTGGAACAGTTTACCAATTGAAACAGTGGAAGTTAAAAATCTTAACTTATTTAAAGTTAAACTAGACTTAATTGACTATCTTCAACTTTCTTGTTATGTCTGTAAAAGATTTAACATGGCGTTTAATCTCAACAGTATTGTATATTATATTATATATATTTAAAAAAAAAAACATTTTCAGTAAATTGTTACTTTATTTAAAATCGTTTTGCTAATATAAAAACATTTGTTTAGAAATTTTGATGTAATTCATTTCACTTTTTTAGAATATTTTTCATTTAGGGCGTTTTTAAAACGTTTTTTGAATTAGCCGCGGTCAAACTGTCATAGCAAAATGTAATTTGCATGGTCATATAAAGATAAGGAATTGCACGTCTTCCTGTGAAAGTTTGATATTGGTTTAAAACATTCAATTTGACTTTCCCATCAAGTTTTACAAATAGGTTTAACTGTAAAATTGAATACATGATCTTTCAGTATGTTCCATCTTGATACTGAAGCTGAAAACAGTATATATATTGGTTGGACAATTCTGAAATATGATATAGACTCAGTACAAGATGTTGCACAGTCGTTTATAATTAAATTTAGAAAGTGACATCCACCAGGCATAAAAAAAGCTCTTGAATTTATTTCACAAACTCGAGCTTGTACATCTTTATTTTTACCCTTCATATTTGCACCATTATCATATCCTTGCCCTCTACAATTGATTAAATTTAAATTTAGATCTTCCAACAACTTTTGCAAAATTTCAAATAAAGATTATCCAGTGGATTTTTCTACAGTTTGATAAGTTAAAAAATGTTCTTTAATCTCTATCTCATCGCTTAAAATATCAACAAATCTTAATGTATAGGAAAGTTGTTTAGTATGGCTGACATCAGGGGTGCAGTCTAGAATTATACTAAAATATTTTGCATTTCTAGTTCGTCCTAAAATATTGTCTTTAATTCTGGATGCCAATATAGAAATTAACTTGTTTTGAATTGTTTTTCTGCAATAAGTTACATGAGATTCTTTAGAAGAAATGCGTTGTAAATGCTCTTTAAAGTTGCGTCATATTTGCTCAACAGTTCCACTAAACCCAAAAAATTTCTATTTTTAGAAGTAAATAATGTCTGAAGAACCATGAAAAGGTAAGTTATTTTTCGATAGGTTCAAATTTATGTTGCACATGCGATCTAACACAAGGCGCTAGTGATCTCTTTCTCTAATAATTAAAGATTGTAAATTTTTATCAATAGTTTTATTTGTTTTAAGCCTACAACTAGCTTCAAACCAATTACCAAAACACTTTATGTGTTCAGGTAAATTTTCATAAGATTTTATATATTTTTCCAGTTATTGATTACCACAGTGCCTAATGATGATTTTGTTTTATCTGAATAATAAAGCTTATAACAAACACAAAACACTTTATTAAAACTTGATGAATATAGTAACCAGGTTAGCAAATAAGAATCACCATTATATAATTTTCTGTACCTTAATGATTTTGAAAAACAACGATTGTTATGATCTTTTAGAAATTCAATAACATTTGTTAGGTGAAATTCTACATCAATTTCTACATTAATTATGTGATCACAAATTTTAGAATTAAGGGGAACTGGCCATAGTGCAAGATCATTTATATGTATTTGAACGTCACCAGTAGTGGTAGAACTAGGAGACTGAGATGTTGTTTCGAGTCATCTACTTTTCTCAGGAGTTTCTTCCATTTTCTCGTCCAAAAAAGAATTGCTATTAACAAATGACAAAAGGCAACCAATTTCTTCACTTTACTTGGACTCTATTTGAAAATATTTTATATTTCAAATAGAGTCCAAGTAAAGTGAAGAAAAAATATTAGCAGACTTTTCATTTTCTTGTTTAAATTCATATTATTATTTTCAGTTTGCTGCACCCGTTGGTTTATTTGCAGACGTAATGGACTTTTAAATTAATCAGTTTTTTTACCAACCTCAAAGTGTTTAAGGTGTGCAAAGTATATATATATATATATATATATATATATATATATATATATATATATATATATATATATATATATATATAAATTTTTTTTTTTTTTTTTGAAAAAATGTTTGGGCTAAATTTTTTTGATTAAAACATAATTAAAAAAAAAAAAAATGCATATCAATAAAGCTAAAGTTGTCATTTCAGTTAAAGTTCGCCTTCTCCATTTTTTCTTGGTTCTCAAAATTTTTATAATATACGCCGCAATCTGCAGACGTGATAATTTGTTTTATGCGCATTTAGTTCATAACAGTTTCAGTATAAGATGTCATTGTATTTTTTTAAAGATGTAGTATTTTTTCTGCCACAATCAGCAAATCATGTTTATTTGTATTATTTTTTACTAAATCCCAAATGCAATTAAAAATAAAATATGTTTTGTTTTGAGATCTATTTATGTAAATATAATAGTTCATATATATATATTTATTTATTTATTTTTTTTTATCTTTTAGTCTTTGAAAAACAGTACATAGACCGGAACCTTGAAGAGACCAATTGTACAACTTTAATTATTTCACCCAGCACCGGGGTATTTGAAGTTGGAGAGAATCTAGCAAATATTACTGAAAAAAGGTTAATCGAAAATGGTAGTTGCTTTTTTATGACTGATTTTTATGACTTTTTTTTTTTCAATTATTTGCTAATAGAACTATAAAAAAGTTTTTTGTGTTAGTAAATTACATTGTTTTTTTTTTTTGCTAAATAGCTGTTGGAGTTGATATGGTTTGCCTGGCAGAACAACCTTTGCATTCTGTACCTCTATTGAAATATAGATCATCTTCCAAACTTGAGACTGGTAATAGCTACACTGTTCCACAATGGATAAATTTAAGTTATTATTCTAGACATTATAAATCATCTGTGTTTGTACCACGAATACAAGTTCCCCATCGACTCTCAGATGATATAGGTATAATGAAGTGTTTGAATTTACTTTAAAAAATTTGATAATGTTTTAGTTAATGAGCATAAATAAACTTTTCTTGATTTTGTGAATAAAAATGAGTAATTCCTTTATACAGTTGTTAATACTTTATCATAGTTTTATCCCTGTTTAAAGCAAGAAAATTTTTTTCAAGATGATCCTTGTTATGCCTTTGCTGTATGCATAATCTTTAAGAAACAAAGAGTTAAAACATGCAGGCACATGTTATGCTGACACATTGCAGTATTTTTGGTATTTAAAAGTTAGAACTTTTAAAAAATTTTTTTTTTTATATTTCAACTTAAGATTACTTTGGCAAAACTGCTGGTAATAACATTTTTTGTGTTGAAGTTATATCAATATTAAAAAAAAAAACAGGAGTCTAGAAACCAAATAAATTCCTATTATTATATAAATATTTAAAGTTTTTTATTAATAAAGTTTTAGATTTTTTTATTTTATTTCTTTGTCTTTTTGTTGCAACTTTTTGTTTTTTTGGCCATAAGGTTGGTGTGGAGTGTGATTAGCATGGCCTTTTGAAACTCTTGATAAAGCTTGCTTGATGAAACTTGCTTTGAGCTTTTATGAAAGTATTTTTTGACTCTGAAATTTTTTTAAATATTGCATAAGTTTTTATTAGTATTCTGAATTCACAAAATATTTGCATATGTAAATATTAAATATTAAAGAAGTTTTGTTTTTGCTCGTTTCATTCTATTTATTTTTTTGTAGCAGCAGCTTAAACAGGAATCCAGATAAAATTAAAAAAAAAAAAATTAGGCTAATTGTAGTTCTGGACCATCTCATGTGAGAAACGTTTTTACTACTGCTATAATGTTTTGACTTCAAATCAAAATTGTGGAATAAGTTTATAATATAAATATAAATATTATAATATATATAAATTTTAAAATAGAAAAATTACAGAATAAGTAAAACTAATAATTTTCAAAATAAGTAATTTGGGTAGACACTGCTGTCTCCAATACTTTGGGCGAGAGCCACTCTGATGGGTCTGAGGGTCATTGTCTCTGATTGGTTGGTGCAAAGTTTTTTTAAATTTATGTTAGAATAAAATCATTATATTTTTCAATATTTATTGTTTGTCTAAATTTTGATATAAATTTTTCAGAAAATCTTTTAGTTTTACAGAGACCAGCTTCTTGCAACCATGTTGACCAAGATTTTGAATATGATCAAGGTGTGTTTAACTATTCAAAAAAGCATCACAAAAAAATTTTAAATTATAACCTACAGAAAGTTTCGCCACCAACAAACTCAAATCACCGTCAAAATAATTATACCACACTGAATGCCATTCAATCATCACCTGAGATTCTACAGAGTACAAAAAAACTTTCTTTGCAAGAATCAGGGCCTATACATTTTTTGCATAGAAGTATCAGTGAGGATGTAAATCCAAAAGAAGAAAAACGTGGTTCATTCAATGGTAATTTTTTATTTATTTTCCCTGTAATTCAACTTCTACATGGCCTGAGAACACTATATGAAAATGTACTTGTATATATATATATATATATATATATATATATATATATATATATATATATATATATATATATATATATATATATATATATATATATATATATATATATATATGTATATATATATATACATATATATATATATATATGTATATATATATATATATATATATATATATATGTATATATATATATATATATATATATATATATATATATATATATATATATATATATATATATATATATATATATATATATATATATATATATATATATATATATATATATAATATATGAGTAATCGTATCTCTATAAATATCAACAAAACTGAATTCATTTTTTTTTCAAAAAAAAAAATTTATAATGATAATGTTAAAATTAAAATTAATGGTAAAAAAATCTTTCCTTCCGAATTTATAAAATATCTCGTAGTATTTCTTGACAAAAACCTATCTTGGAATAATCAAATAACTCAGTTAAATAAAAAACTCTCTAGAGCCAATAGTATGTTATCTTTAACACGACACTATGTTCCTAAACATACTCTAGTATCAATTTACTATTCCATGTTCTCATCCCATCTAAGCTATTGTTGTGTTGTTTGGGGGCAACAAGGAAGTTTTCTATTAAATCGTATTAAAAGTTTGCAACATGCTTCCATAAGAATTATGACATTTTCTCCTGTCAAGTATGGCAAGCTCTCCATAAAACATCAATGTATTTCTTACTGGAACCAATTAATACCTTTTATAAAAAAAAAAGATTTTAATTAAATACCTTTTTGTTACTAACTTTCTTCTTCTCAATAAAAATCTAATTAAGAAATTTTTTAATGTGAGCAAATATCTAAAGAATATGAATGCTATCTTTTATTATTATTCCTTCAATATATTATTTAATTAATTACACTTATTTTTATTTTTTTTATTTTTTTTATTGTTATTATTATTCTTTACATTGCTACTACTACTATTTTTATTATTGTTATTACTATTATTATTTATATATCTTTGTTTTTGTTGCCTTAATATTTTTATCTATAATGATAGTAAAAGTAGTTTAGTAGTTGCAGTAGCTTTATCATTATTGTTATAACTATTCTTTTAATTGTTTATTTTATAATTATTAACTATACTATAATTATCTTACTATTGCTTTATCATTTATAATTTTTTTTACGTTGTTATATTGCAGTTATTATTTTTTATATTATTTTTATTCATATTATTGTTGCTTTTATTATTTTTATAAATATTATTACTTTTAACTTTCTTTTCCTCTTTTTTTTTTTTTAACTCTTCTTTATTGTTATTGTTGTTTATCTTTCTTTCCTTTTTTCTTTTTTCTTTTTTTTTAGGTGACACTCCATTGACTAGTTTTCAACTATATGAGTGACATCTAACCTTATTTATGTAAATTTATAATTTATAATTGTAAATTTTCATTATTTATGGTTAAATAAATGGAGAAAATATATATATATATATATATATATATATATATATATATATATATATATATATATATATATATATATATATATATATATATATATATATATATATACAGTGAACGCTCTGAATAAGCAACTCATTTGAACCAATTTCAATAAAAAAGTTTCTTATTAGGAAAAGTTGCTTATAGGGAAAAAAAAAATATAAAAATACTTACCATTATTTCTTTTACTAACTAAACTTACAGTTTGTTTATTAAAAGAAATAAGTAAAATATTTCTACTTATTTCTTTTACTAACTAAACTGTGTACAATAAATAAATTCAGTTTTGTTTTGCAAAAGAAAATGGTTTGTTATTATTACTATCATATAAGCGTAGTTAATAATTTCATTAAGAAAAAAAAAAATTTAAAAATTTAATTTTAATAAATCTTTGGTTTTTTACAGGACTAATTGCCAAAACAAACAAAAACAATTACATATATTTATTCATAATAGCTTTTTCTCTTATTTCTAGTAATAAAAGGACCTCATTGTAGGATAAGTCATTTCTTTTGCGCATTCTATCAACATATTAAAAGAATTTATAACATCATTGATGTTTTTATTGGAGTCATCTGATGTTTTTTCATTTTCTTTAACAGGATTAGTTTCACTTTCTACTTCATGATTTTCTTTAAGTTTAAGTGGATGGTTTGCTTTGCTTGTTTCACTTGCCTACTCTATAATTTCAGTATCTGTTAAATTACAATAATTAATTATCGAATTATACAATTTGCCAAGGGAGTATCATTTTCTTCTGAAAAGTGATCGGAAGGAATGTTGTTTTGAATTTCATCACTTGACGAAAATAGATGTTTAAATGGATTTTGTATAAATGACACTGAAGTTTCATATCATGCCTGCACCACTAAATAAATAACACCTTTCAAATTTATATTTTTCAGTGCTCAAACTATTCCATCTTCTGCATTTAAGGCTGCAAGACATCCAAGTAAATGTTTGCGACGTTATTTTAGTGATTTTATCACATTTTGATCAAGTAGTTGCAATAATGGTTTGTTATTATTATGTGTTATTAGGGGGGGGGGGGGGAAACCTAACTTTAAAATTTGGGCTATCAGTAAAATTATTCTCAGATCCATGGCAAGTTGTACTATCTATTGAGAGAAGGGCTTTTACAAGAAGGTTTTTGTTTTCAAGTGTCAAGTTACTGGAAGTATGAATATATCATTATACCAGTCGTTAAAATGTGTATAAGTTCGCCTAGCATTATTAGATGATTTGTAATATACTGGCGAATTCATATTTTTAAAGCAACGAAGAGATTTTGATTTCCCTCTCATCATCAAATTTAATTTATGCATACCTGTTTACGCATGGCATAACAGAATTTAATTTATGCATACCTGTAGCGTTTACGCATGGCATAACAGAATTTTTTATAATTTTGAGGTTATGTTGTTATGAACAGCTGATTTTACTTCTGAATTAGCCTAAACTTAACTAAACTTAACAACTTATTGTTGTATAATATATATTAGAGTGTAAAAAATAAAATTTACAGAATATTTATGTGCTTGTTATATATGACTGACAAAAGGTTATATATGACTGATATGTAGATTATCACTTATTCACTTATTTAGATATAAAGTTTTTGACAATTTATACAAAGGAGAATACAAATGACTGCTCCCACTTCCCATTTGAAAGTATTTTAATTTCAAAAAAAGGAACTATCAATCCATTTAAACCTCATCATATGGCTAATGTTATGACTTTGTTCAAATTTCGCTGGATGCATGCTTTTCCATTAAATCTTAAATCTTGGGAACATTACCCTAATGTTTTACTGAATATAGACATGGAAAAAAAAGTATGTTTTTTTTTTTTTGCATATTTTTTTTTGATTCTTTCTCATTTTAGTTTTTTTAAATCAAAATCTTATGTACTTATAACATATTATATATTTGTATATTATTTTATTTTTATCTATATTAGTTACATTTATGTATTAATTGTATTAATATAGTTTAATTTTTTATAATTAATACTTTCAAAGTTCTTAATAACTTAAATTAGTTTAATTGTTACTTACTATTCTCTTTAAGCACAGGCACATTAAATTTGTTGAATAGTTTTGGTGTTGTTGCAATTTTAATTCACCAACTTTTACTATTTTTATATTTACTATTTTTATATTTTATATTTTACTATTTTTATATTTACTATTAATTATGCAAGTTAAAGCATGTGTTTTTGCATATGCTGGTTTAACAACTAATAGACACTTTCCTAAAATGAAATAAAACTTTACAAAAATCCTAAAAAAATCTAACACAAAAATGAAGTTCACTTAATGCCTTTTAAATTAAAGTATATATTATGGTTTTTTATTTTTCAAATACAACCGAATGATTACAAAATAAGTTAATTACAAAAAAAATTAATAATAAAAAAGTTCTGAAAACAGTTAGTGTCATCTCAGCAGAAAAGAAAATGATTGCATTTGGTGCATTCAAAATGTTAATCAGTCTTTGTATATGATTTATTTGATATGAAATAATTGAAAACAGTTTTTTTCAGCTTTAATAAAGACTGAAAAATAGTCAAATTGTTCACAGCGAACCTCCCACCTGGTCTCTCTGAAGCTTGTGTCTGGTTTGAAGGTGGTGTAAGAGCAGATGAAGTTAAAGGAATTTTAAAAAATCAAATAAATTAGTGATTGGTGTAATAGAAATTCTTTGCCTTCCAGCAGGGAAACAAACATTTGGCAATTTGATGTGTGGTAGCAATCTCGTTTCTGAAATTTAATAGATTTGAAATTGGTTGTTTAGAAGTACTTTTTTAAGTAGTGCAAAATTCATTAAATGAAAAATCTTTATGCACTGTCACTTTTTTGTTTTTGCCTTAATCTTTTACAGTGTAATGAGAAAGTCTATATCCATGCCTCACATGTTTTTGTTGTAGATTTTCACACATCTGGGTTTTCCCACAAATGAATACCTTCTTACTTTTACTCCTATGTCAAATTTGTATCATTTTCTTCCATTCCAACAAATCTTAAGACAAGTGTAATAGCTACATTGTCCATACATCCGAATACGTATATATTACCTTCTACTAAAGCTTTGAAGTCAGTTAATCAACAACTCTCCTTATACAGCTTTTTACCCGTTTTCTGGGCTAAATCCCTTGCAAACAAAGCTCTCTAATCATTTTGACAAGTAATTGGCAAAACAAAGCTTTTAGTTTTTATATTGTGGAATAATTTCTCAAAATAACACAACTAGTCCCAGATGTTTGTGTTCTTCTTACATATGTGTCCTTAAGTTTTGATTGAATTTAAGTTCCACTACTCTCCCTGATATGCCACAGATAAACAAATGTATTGTATAGACATATATAAGTTATTTTTTCATATAGAATACTCATTAATCTATATTTTGACCTCCTTTCCTCGTACAAGATTATGAACTTTTGACTTGCCCCTGTTATTTGAAACTTTATCACAAATTTTTCTCCACTTTTTGAGCATCTAAGCTTAAGTTGACTTTATTTTGTGTCTTATATAACTTAAAATTTAAAATAGCCCTAATTTTTCTATAGGACAGATCTGCAGACAATTTGGTGGGGTTTGAATGTGGATGATATGGGGAGTATTTGCCAAGTTTTTATTCTCAAACCCTTCTTTCATCCAAATCCTGACTTACAATTGATGGATAAAGATTCCTTGTGATGTTTGAGAACTCTAGAAATAAGTAACTAACTTCAGGCTAGTTTAGAATGATGATCCAGTCTAGTTCTAAATAATGAAAGTTTCTAGAAGTACTGAGCTTTGTTTGTGTTTAAAAAGTAAACATAAGGAGTCGATTTAAAACTCTGGTTGTAAAAGACATTTCTTTGAGTACATAAATTTAGCAGTGAACTTGTTGTCTTGTGGACTTAGCAGTGAAGCATATGCTTATTTTCAATATCATCATTTAGTTGGCATTTTCATATGTTGTATACAAATGTAGACTGCATTAAAAAAATTAAATTCTAAAGCAAATGTAAGTCACAGTACTTATTGTAGTACATTGTTTATATTGTAGTGTATTTTTATTTTAGTGTATTTATTTATTATTTATTTAATATTATTAAAGTGCAAAATTAAAGTTCATAAATATTTATGAACTTTAATTTTTTACTTTAATAATAGTAAATAAATAATAAATGTATAAGGTCCATTAAGTTTAATATAGGGGTTGTCTTTGAGAAACGAGACAGTTTATAATACCAAATAAATATTTTTCTCGATTTTCTTATCAAATTTGCGCATAACAAAGAACAATTGGTAAAAAAAAAAGGGGATTTATTCTATCCAACAATCCCCTTCACAGTACTGACAAGCCTATCTTGATTTGCATTTTTAAACTCTTGTCTGCAAAATGTATGCAAAGTATTGCATGTCTGATGGAAGCCGTACTAATATGCAAAATAACATTGATAAATTTTTCATTCAGTATATCAAATAGTACTAGAATAAATCATGAAAAATTAGTTGCACCATATTTCAATGTTTTCATGGTCACTAGACCATGAAAACATTTCCAAATTTCAACATAACAATAACCTTTTTTCTTAGGTATTGTTATTGTATTATAAAATTGAATTACAATACAATATTTACTGCTATTGAATCCAGAACATTGCAGCAACTTTTTTTTTAAATATTGATTAGAAAGATTTATACTTTTTGAGATATTTTATTATAAAGATGAATTGCAATATTTATTGTTATTGTATTGCAATATTACAATAATTATAAATCATAGATATTTTTTCTAAAAAAATGAAATACAAAAACAACAGTTATTGTTTCTGTAAAATATAAATATAAATAAAATATAAATCAGTAAAAGTAAAACATAAATCAAATTGTTATTGTTTTAATTACAAATTATTATGTCTAAATTAGTCTATAAATATTAAATATGTTTATAAATATTTATTGTTCATATGTTATTGTTTATAAATATATATTGTTCATTATTGTTCATAACCTATTATGTCTAATTTTAATTACAAATCTAAACCTATTATGTCTAAATTAGTCTAAACCTATTATGCAACTTTAAAACTGGATCTGATAACAAAATTATATTTTTATTATTATTTATAGATGTTAAAATAAATAAAATACTTATGGTGAAGTGAATGTTTGCCTTGCAATTCTATATTGAAATATTTAGATACTGAAATCTTACCTAAATAAGACAAACTTCACAATAGTAGGATTGATGTGTATAAATGTACACATTGTGTTTCAGTTATTTTTTTTTTTCAATTTCATAGTGAAATATACATACCAAGATGTGTGTATATTTGTACAAATAGTAAATGTGTGAGTGAATATATTCCTTTGTATTATTTCTGGTGGAATTTTTTTAATTTACTTTATTGATATTACTTTTGTAATTTGTCAATTTCTTTTAATTTTTAAATAGCTCCAATCTATCTTAAACCTAGTATATGTATTAATATTGCTTATCTGGTACGCCTTGCTATCTGACTCCTCTCATCATCTTGCGTATCATCATTGCATGCATCATTGCATGCATCATTGCATATCATCATTGCAATAAAAACACTTAGAAATCTTAATAAACACAAATTATTACGGTAAAAGATTTATTTTTTTGCGGTATGTGTTTATTGCGGTATATAGTTTTTTATGAAAAAAAAAGCTATACGCTCTTAAAAAAGTTCCGGTAAATTATATGAATTTTCAGGCATTTTGTCTGAACTAGTTTGCTTCAAAAAGTGCCAGTCGAATATTCATCTGGACCTGAACTGTTCGCTAAAAAAACCTGAACAACCGCGATAGGTAACCTGAACTATAGTTCAGGAAAAGGTTCTGGCAAATTATACGAATTTCAGGCATTTTGCATGAACTAGTTTGCTTTAAAAAGTGCCAGACAAACATTCTGGCAATTCACCTGAACCTGAACTGTTTGTTAAAAAAACCTGAACAACCGCAATAGGTAACCTGAAATAGTTCTGTACAAATACCAGGCTGGGGCAGTACAAAATATTTTTCCCCAAGTTCTTTGCAGTAACAAAAATATCAATTTTAAAAAAATGCTCAAGTATATTTAAATGAACATTTTTATTATAATTTCAATAGAATTACAAATATCATTATAATGATATTTGTAATTCTATATCCATTTACATGTCAGATATATTTACGGAAACAAATGAAAAGTTACACTTTTAAAACTTTTATAAAAACTCCATTTTTTTAGCCAAGTTTTGATTTTTAAACATAATGATTAAATCACCCCATAAAACATAAGCTGTAACATAAGAGTTTGTTTAAATAAAAATACATCCAGTCTACAAGTAAATATTTTGAGTAAGATAAATTAAACATTTCGAAACAATTACTAGGTAACTGTTATACTAGGTAACTACTATTTTATACCAATATGGCTAAACTAGCCATATTGGTTCACTTAGCCACATATATGTACACATCACAAATTTAATATAAATTACAAAAAAAAAATTATAGTTGTATCCATTAAAATTTAAACATTTAAAAATTTATCTACTTCTTAATTTTTCATTAACAAACAATGACAGATCACTGCTACCTCTTGATAACAGCAAATTGTCGTTAACACCCATAACACGTAAAAAATGTAAAACATGTTTGCACTCTGGCGCATATTCAATGATAATGAAGAATAGTTTCAGTAAACGGTCTACTGCACTTAACATGCAAAAAAAGTTGCAAGACAAAAATTATTATTACTAAAGGTCTGAAAAACTTTAGTGGTAATTTAAAAATCAACCAATGAAAAACTATACATAAGCTATTTGCGCATTGTATAAAACTTTGTATAAAAAAACAACCAATTAAAAGTATGCTAGAGCTACTTGCCCATTATATAAAACATAAAAATAGATTTTTATTTAGGGGGAAAGTTTATGGAATTATTTATCTAAAAATTTAAATGTTTTAAATTAGAATTTAATTATTTAATAAGAAAAGCAATTATAAAGTATATTTTTTTTTAATATGTTATTAGAGTTTCTTTTTTGTTTTGTTTTAAAGTAACTATTAAAAAGTTTAAATTAGTTTTTATATATTAACTCCTCCGTCTTTTAATTTTATATTCATATCAGCTAAAGTGTTACAAGTTTTAAATAGTTTGTGAAAGTTTTAAAATATAGAAACAGTAATTAAAGAAGACGATATGACATACCATTTGAAGGTATTAGCTGGCTGTCAAGCTCTAAAAGTAGTTGCTTTGCCATTGGTTTCGCCTTTCTACGAGCCCAAGTAATAACATGAGGAGCCATATCCTCCCATTACATAATTATATCCTCCTATTACATAAGCAAATCTTGAGCATTTTTAAATGTTGCTGTAAACTCTCTCTGAAATTAATATAATGATAATTGAGAGTCACTAAATGTTTCTCAAACAAAAATTGAATTTTACTCTAGGAATACTCCAATAGCAGTAATCCAAGAAATTAGGATATACATTACAAAAGTACTGCTTACATCAAACCCTAAATCTTTAAATGAGGAAAATTTCTGAATAAACTCATGAAAAGACGGTTTTGATGACATAATCCAGTTTCTTCGTGATACTCTAGTTTTTTTAAGAATAAATTGTTTTCGATCATATTGAATGTCATCAAATGACAATTCACTTATAATGTTTCGTTCTTCATGTGAAAAAGGAATTAAAAAAATAGGCATTATTTTTTGTATATATAATCCCAACTTACAATTTTATTAGGCTTACCTGCAACATCAAAAGTTGTTGGGGAAATGGATTTTCGTTTACGAGAAGCTTGAGCATGGACACCATCAAACTTCTTTATTGTTTTCAGCCACTCCTCAATATGTCCATGAGTTGTTTTTTTCTTTTTTTTTGCCATTTACTTCAACTTCCTTATAAGCGCAATACTAATTTTCCTAAATATCCAAGTAAGGATAATGCAGTTTAAACAGCAAAAAAACTTATTACATTTAGATAACAAAGTTAAATAACATACATATCCTAGAGGTCCACCAGAGGGCAGTTTAGGAAAAGCGTTAATGATTGACATTGCAAGATTTATTTTTGTTGCTCTTGATGGATACCTAAAGTAAATGCATAGTATATACAGTAGAATCCCATTAACTCTGACACTTAAGGGGTATATATTTATTGTCCGATTTAGCTAATGTCCGAATTAAGCAAAGGTCTTGTTAAGTCGGACTTTTTGAAAATGTCTGACTTATTGAGATTTTGAGACTTAACGAATGTTCCATGAAATATAAATATTATGTACATATATATAGAACAATATAATCTTATGTGAAATATATATTTTTGCATATATAATATATACTATAAACGAAAAAAGTCAGAAATTGGTCAGAAAAGTCAGCAACCTTGGTCTTTTTTAGTAAATAAAACTTGATCAAAGTATAACTGAATCGAAGATATTAGTGAAAATGTTTAGTTCGTTAAATTGTGTTTGACGCAAAAGTAATTAGTTTTTGAACGTTTTAAGTTTTGAATTTTAATTGATATTTTTAAATTTTTAATGTAATAGTTATTAACAAATAGAATTTAATTGAAGCTTAACTGATTCGAAAGAACTCTGTGAAAATGTTTAGCCATGTTTAATTATATTTGACGCAAAAGTGTTATATTTTTGAGCGTTTATAGTTTGGAATTTTTATTAAAGTATAGGAGGTTTTATTATATGTACTTATATGCGGTAGTGGTGTAGTGGTAAAACACTCGCTTCATAAGCGAGAGGTTCCTAGTTCGATCCCCACCACGTCCCTGGTAGTACTGCGCTCAACTTGTTTCTCTGCGCAGCGGCCTTGTTCGTCAAGGTTTGTGTTTCAGAGTTATAGAGTTGAGAGAGGGTTATAACCACTATTAAGTAGCCTCCTCGTCTGTAGTGGCCTTCTCGGCATTAAAAAGTTAAATAACAAAAAAAAAAAAAATATGCAATTCAAAATAATAATCCTAGTTAAGCAAAGCTTTTCAAAAAATAGTACGAGTTACCAGATAATTTTACAGTAAGTTGATAGAGAATATTCAAGGGGAATTGAAATTCCATCCGACTTATTCAGTGTCTGAGTTAACATGATTCAGCTGTATCTAATAAATCAATAAGCACAATATCTAAAAAACGTTATAGATTTAAGTTAAACAGATAGATTCACAGATAGATTCAGTTGAAAAATCTTTAGGGCAAAAGTACATAATAATATTAAGTTTACCTTTTCTGCTGCAATGACAGACTGAAGCTTTATAGCTTGATCCATTTTTATTACAATACAATGAAACAAAACAAAGTTCATTTGCAAAAATGCATCTCCATCAATATCTTCACCTTTTAATAGTAAGTTTACGAAAGATAACATTTTCAAAGTTATTTCAACTAATTAAATTTGTTTTATGCATTAATGTTTAAAACTAAACTTATATGTAGTAAATACTTACTCGACAATTGTTTTCAGTTGCTTTGAGTGTTTAAATTTTTTAACATTATCGAACAAGTTCTTTGAAAAAGCGAAAAATTAAGAATAAAAGTTCAGGTTTAGGTTTTTACAGGTTTGTGCGTTTTGTCTAAAGTTCAGGAGTAATTTATATCAACAGTAACTGTTGATCTAAATTAATCCTGAACTGACCAGGCAAAAGGTAGCTTAATGAGGTATCATCAGAACGCAACAATCAAACTTTCAGTTGTTTTGCCTGAAGTTAAAAAACAGCTGAACCTGAACAGTTCAAGCAAATTGAAATGTTCTGACTAGTTTACAAAACTTTTAAAAATGTGTACAAAACTATTTTAAACAAAAATTAAACATTTATTGTTTACATAACTTTAGCTACATAATTAAATTTCAAGGATTGAATTTTTCCTCTGTTTAACAAAATTTGATGCGATTCAAGTTTTTTGTTTTATTTTACACTTTATGGATATAATCTTTGATGACCATGATTAATATTTGAAGTTATGCATAATTATCTTTAACATTTTAATTCCTCAATAGGAACTTATTGTTTAATCTATTAATAAAAAGCTTAACAATGATGTAAATAATGAATACGTTTTTTGCTTGTTATGTCTTCTAATTTGGGCGATCCTAAAACAAAGGATGATTTAATTATAGCTGCTTCAGACGTGCGGAAATGTCGAAAATTTTCAGATTCGCCGCAGTTCAAAAATGGACTTCCAACAAAATATTGGGTTAGATCATTCCTTATAAGAAATACTGGAATAGTTTTTCGTACCCTTGAATCTATTAGTAAAGTTGCAGCAATGGTTCCTGTGAGCAGAAGTACAAGATTTTTTGACAATTTTTCCAATTTTTTAAGAAGGAATGGTTTACTTCATGTTCTTGATCGTCCAGATGCTTTTTACAATATCGATGAGACAAATTTTGAATTAAACCCAAGTGTGAAGAGAGTTTCCTCAAGGAAAGATGCAAAAACAGTTTATAAAGTTAATTCATCAAGACCAAAGAAAACATTACTGTCTGCTATTGCTTTGGAGCTAATGGTTCTATGTTCAAAACCCAGGTTAATTTAAAAGAAAAAATCTGAATTAGAAATGGCAATTTTTTGTTCACTCAAACTGAGTTTGGATGGCAAAACCAAGGCTCCTTTAAAAATTACATTCAAAGAATTGACAACGAATTGAAAGATGTTTCATGTCCTGTTTTTATATTCTTAGGCAATCATCCAAGTCACATTAATTTTCATTTATTTAAATTGTGCAAGGATCTGGGCACATAGTATCTTTTTCTTCAAATTGCACTCATGTTCTTCAAATTTGTGATACATCAATTAAATAATTAGAAAAGAAAAAATGGTTGATGAGATTGAGTTTATAAAATTTTTAAAACTGATGAATGATAGAATTATGACAAAATCAAAAATAGTTAATGGTTTCCATGTTACAGGAATTTTTCCACTAGATATTGAGAATGTTCATTTTGAACAATGTATTGGAGTAGATAACGATTTTGAACTTGCTTCCAATTCAGATACACAAGTAACATCTTAATGTTTTGAAATATCTACTTTTTCAAACATAGCTTCTTCTAGTAAAAACATTATCAGTAATGAACTAATTGTTCTTGTTCAAGGTAATCTATAATCGTACAGGTTGTCAGTATGAATAAAATGGTTTATTTTTTAGATATTTTTACGTTGATTTTTTTTTTAGAACCTTTTGTGTATTCATTGATAAGGTGATATCTATTCTTCATTACGTCTCAAAAATAAAGGAAAATATAGAGCCATTGCATAACCTTTTGAGCTACACCCCTGGTTACTATGTTCTGAATTCTTTAGTTATGAAACAGCAGCTTGATATACTTATATCAGCATTTTATAATGAAATGGCATTTTCAGTTTTTTCAACTTTAGTTCAAGATGTGCCCAAACTTCAAGAACCAATTAAATGCAAAGCCAGGCCTGTAGCAACCGAGTGGGTAGCAGGGGCATTCCCCCTTCAACCTCCCCCCCCCCCCCTCCTCCCTAATAATTTTTCAAATAAATAATTTTGAAGACGAGGACTGAAAAAATGACTAGAAAAAAAAAAAGTCCTTAAAACAATGATGATGAAAAGAAAAAAAAGGAAAAGGAAAAAGATTTGTGAAGAACAAAAAATAATGCAAAAGAAGATAAAAAAAAGATGGCCTGTTGCTAAAAAGGAGCATGATTGACCTGCTAAAAATATTTAATATGTATGTTTTAAGTTGTTTTTAAAAATGAAGTTAAATTTTTTTTTATTTTTACAAACTCAAATACATTTAATTTTAATGTTACTTTATAAATTTATTGCATTTCTATCAAAAAAGAATTAATTTTAATTTTTTCAATACTGCAAAAAACAGATTTTATACCGCAAAAAATATATTTGTTAAGTAACTTAGTTTTTAAGTAAAAACAATATGGCGCAATAAAAATGGGGTAGTAACATGTATAATATTTTCTTTACTGCACATTTTGCTGCATAATTCATTTGAAGAGAGTATATAAGTAAAAATTTATAGGTATACAAAGTTTCAAAGAGCAAAATACAGCAAAAAACAAATCTTTTACCTTAAATATAAAATTAAATTGTCAAAGTTATGAGTTTCTTCTTTTTTATAGTGTTCTACTTTCACTTTTTATTTCATATTTTTTGCATGTGTAGCTCGAGCCGTGAATTTGCATTTTGGAATGAGGCTGATGGTTTTGGGATTGATTTTTGTGCCCGATGTTTCATACTTTTGTTTTTTTATAGGGTGTCAAAATAATTTTTGTTTTCGTTTTTTAGTTATTTACATTGTCTTAGTAAACTAAAAACTAATGACTAAAGTAGAAAATATTCCCCCTTTTTTTTGGATAGTTGTTGAGATTTAATTTGGTTTGATTTTGGTATTTGTGATACCATTTATTGATGACAACAGAAATGAATGAATCTGTTTTAATTTTTTGTTCATATTCTGTGAAATAAAACTAAAATGAAGTTGTAAAATAAAACTTTCTTATACAACAACTTTATTTAAGACACCAAACACGGCTATTAAGACTTAGTACTATTTTTTTAAAGCATATTGTGTATTTGGGTTTTTTTAAAATTTGATTGGCTAAGTTTAAAACTTCGCTAGTGCTTAATGGTGACATAAAATCATGTAAGATTTAGTGTTATTTAAAATGATACATAGCATCTTTTTTATTGACAAATATGAAAGTTTTTTCTCATTTATTTTTTCAAGTCAGATATAAATAAAAATATTTTAAAACATCACAGTGTGATGTTTAAAAAATATTTTTTATTATTTTTTCTCTTACATCAAGAGGGCCACTATAATTAAAGAAAAGGGGCTATAATCGGCTATGATAGATGAATTGAAGTTAACAGTTAATTATAACTTAGGTATCAAATCTTGAGGTTGAAGAAGTCCTTCCTTCAAAATCTGACAGCAGTTTTGCTAGTAGCGTTGCTAGTGATGATGTAATAGAAACTGAGCAAAGAGATAACAATAAAAAATTTTCTCAAGATTCTACTAAAGGTAAAATAATTATTTTTTTTTTTTTTGCATTTAAGTAACTATTATTAAGCATCTGTCATTCAGAACATTTCATAAGTATTTTATACAAATTTTATATTTTTGTATGACAATATTTACAAACAAGGGCAATTGATAAACAAGACCATTCAAAAATTGGTAAACAAGACTGTTGTGTAGAGAAGCAAGTAGAATCTAAGATTCCATAAATGTATAAATGTTTTATGCTTTTTACATTTAAACAATTGCTTTGCGGCTGCAATACTTACCATTTACAATGTACTAATGTTTACTGGTGATGTTAGTTTTACTGTTACTGTAAATATTTTTTTCCTATCAATTTATTTAAATTAATATTAGATTAATATTATATAATATTAGATTATTATTAGATATAATATTAGTTATCATTTTTTGGTTACATTACACGGTAATCATTACTTTGGTTTCCCTATAATCTCGGGTATAAATCTCCATATTTATGTTTCTTTGACCAAAAAGCTGTAAATAATTTTTATTAATTATAAGTTTTCAGAAGTTGTATAAATTTTTTGCAAAAAATGGTAAAACTTTTTAAAAACCTTTGAAACTTGTTGATCGAATTAAAAGAGACATTAAAGAGACTAAAAAAAAAATTGTTAAAAAAACACTTTAAAGATTTTTATAAACATTTTAAAAAATTTTAAATTCAATATCTAAAAAAATATAGAAAAAATTGAATTTTTTAATGCTATTGTTCCATGTTTAATGTTAGTCTAAATTGATCAATAAAAACAAAAATTAAATTATCTAGAATGTAAAACAAAAACTAAATAGTATTATCTAGAATGTAGCATTGTATTGTGGGAAATTGTACATGAGAGTGTAGTTTATTTAATTCATTTTTTCTTTTTTTTTTATCTTATGATGCTCACCTGCAATTTTTTAGGGGGTCATTTTTATTTTTTAGTGGGTCAATACTTTAGGTGATGTTAATTATTATTTAGATTTCATTTTTGAAGCATAAATTTTATTTGCAAAGGTTATATTCAGCAAAAGTAGTTTTAGTTGAAATACCCAAGGTCATAAATTTCCTTTTCAAGGTAAATACTCCAAAAATCAACAAATGTTGATTCGTTTAGGTGGCTTATTATTAGATTTGAGCTTTTTTGTTCTCTCATTCTATTTTTTTTTTGATGATTTATATCCAGATCTTCACTTCATGGCTTAACCAACAATGATGGTTAAGTACATGGTTTCACTTCAACAATATGAAAGCTTTGTTATTAGGTTTAGTTTTGCTTATTCCTGTTTTTATATCTAGCTGAAAAACAAGGTTTAATGGTATTTTTTATTTTGATCACTATTTGTGATTAGAGTCTGAATACAAACAACCTATATATTTTAGGTACCAAATCATAAATGGAATAAATGGTTATTTGAAAATTTTGAAAACTTGAAATTTTGAATTTGAAAACTTTTTTTAACTACCTTAAACAAAATTTATCTCCAAAATTTTTATAATTCAATAAATTCATAACATCAAAAGTTCATTTGATGTTAAGAATTTATCGAATTATAAAAACTTATATAAAAAATATATTATAAATTTAGTAGTTGACTTTACACAGCCATAACTTTTGAACATTAGATTTTTTAAATAAGTTTTAAATCTATGAATAAATTTTATCATATGGAAAACATATTTGTATCATATTCGAAATATTGTTTTCATTAAACAATTAACAAATAGTTATTTGTTAAACTTTGACACCAACGTTTAATAAAAAGTATTATTTGTTAAACAAATAGTACTTACAAAATAGTACTTATAATTGTTAAACAAATAGTACTATATCAAATAAGTAAAAGTACTATTCATTAACCGAATAGTATTATTTGTTAGCAAATATTACTATTTCTTAAACAAATAGTACTATTTGTTAAGTGAATAATACTATTAGTTTAGCCAATAGTACTATTTTCAGCCCGTTCCACCTAGAATACTGTGGATCAAGCTGTAACCATGGACTCAAAGACAAACAGCAAATTGAAAATGTGTTAAAAAGAGTTTCGAAACGAATTAATAGATTATATGATGAAAAGATTATTTGCGTTAAATATGATAACAGTAAAATACAGGCTACTCTGTGCAGACCTAAACCTGGTCTGTTTGATTACTATTTGTTAAATGAATAGTACTATTCATTTAACAAGTAGTTTGGTAAACAAATAATACTGTTTGTTAAGCAAAAAAAACTTTTTCCATTATGTACCAGAAACTTAAACTTGTCAAAGAAAACTAATTTAGAATAAGCTTACAAAATTAGAGACAAGTTGTTAAACACAATTTTACCGTTTCTGCTTCAAATAGGGGAGAGTTGCCTTAATTAGAACACTTTAGGAATAAATATTTATTAATCAAAGATGGCTTAACTATTAAAACATTTATGATTTGATTAATACAAACAGACAACTCATTAACAAAGAGTGGAAAAAATAGCAAATAGTATATTTAATGATGATGTTTTATGAGGATCTAATACTATTTGCTAAACAAATATATGTTAAAAAAATACAACTATTTGTTAAGTAAGTAATTCTGTTTGTTAAGCAAATAGTACTATTTTCTAAACAAATAGTACTATTTATTTACTATTTGATAAACGAGTGGTACCATTCGCTAAACAAATAATGCTATTTGCTAAATAAACAGTACTATTTGTTCAACTTTGTAACTGAAGTTTAACAAATATTCATTATTTAACTTCGTACAACTTCCAAACACAAAGTTAAACATATTTTCCTGTAGCTTATCCAACACAAAATAGTTCTAGTCCTTGCTAGTTGTCATTTTGTGCTTTCTCTAATTAAATCTGTCTTTTAATCTTTTCAATTTATTATTTGTAATAAAATATATTAAGGATGTGCATTAGAAAGTGTTTGCCAAGACCAATACTAATTCTGTAGGGACAAAGATCTAGTCCAAAACTTTATCACTAAATGTAATTATTATAGCAAGCAATCAAACTTGATATATCTAACATTTTATTTTAATTAATACTTGATATAATATGTGTAAACTTAGTTATTGCAAGTTAAAAATTTAGAATAAAACATTAATTCTACAATATTTTTAGATAATTACCACTTGATTAAAAATGTTCTACTATAAATGTATTTCAAGTTATTGATTTTTATTAATTGAATTTAGGTACTACATAGTTGATTTATGACATATTTTCTGGAAATGACAGTTGTATGCTGATATTTCTTAAACAGCCAAAATTTTAAAAACATTTAAGGGTTATTTGGTTAGTAGGTCAGATTTCTTAGAAAATAAATCTTCTTTTTTAGCTTGATCTGGGTTTGCTTTTAAGTTTTTAGTCAGCAAATCTGTTTGTACTTGTAGTTGATGTTGCTATGTAGTAAAACCAAGAACAATGTGCAGTTTTATTTTTATTTTAAGTTAATTTAAAAAGGTTAAAGTGTGGGGAAAAATATACCCTGTAACATAGAGGTCATAAAATAAAATGAAATGACCATTTAATAAATGTTTAAGAACTTTGGAGAAAAGTTTGATAGATGTAGGAGATTTAAAAAAACAGTGCGTAAAATTTAACTATTTAAAAGAGACATGCATTTCAAAGAAGGGTTGTAATTTTTGTTTATATTTTTGAAACTTCAAAACAATGAGGTGGTACCATAAAAGTTTTATGATCTGAAAAATAGGTCTGGATAAACATTTGTAAAAAAAATGTTTAAAAAAGAAAAAAATAGTATTATGGAAATATGAAAATATTTATTTGAAAAATATAAAAATTTTAACAATAAGTCAATTGTTTTAGCAAATTGCAACAATTGTTTACTTTTTAAAGCAGGAAATGGGTTAAAAGTTTTTGGTTTGAAGTGTGTCATTTTTGTTTCTGTCATTATTAGCAAGTAATCAATAATTATTATAACTGTTGTTATCAGTTTAATACTATAATTATTATGTATCAATGTCAGGTCTATTTAAAATGAAAACTATAATTGTTATGTATGAATAGTTATTAACATAGTTATTATGAATAATAATTGTAACATAATTATTATGAATAATAATTATGTTATTGTGTTTATGGTTATGGTTTGTGTTGATTTTGATGCTTGTTGTTGCTCAAAATTTGGAACTAACTTTTATTCAGACACATTTTAATGCAGAAATTTTTCTTATTTTATCGCTGGACGTGTTTGGACGTGTTTGGACGTGTGGATGTTTAAAATGATATATGACTAATTACAGCCTAATAAGATTTTTTTTTTAATTAGGGTTATCCAAAAGTAATGATCTAAATGAGTTAAAAGCAAAAAAAAGTAAGATATGTTATAAACTATTATATTATATTGTATATTATATATATTATAAACTTTTATTTTTATTAGTTTCATTTTAATATGTTTTGAGTCTCTATGTATTTCCGTAGTGTTAATGTATCTCTTTCAAATCTATATATATTTACATCTATTCACTTTTTCTCTTATTTGGTTATTCATTCTCTTTTGGTCTTTCTTCCAGCAAAGATATCTGTATCAAAGATATCTTTTTTTTAGACATGAACATCTTTGTAATCAGTCAGGTGCTTCCTGGATTTTTTTTGGTGTCTGTTGTTGGCACAAAAAACATGCCTAAGGCAGTCTTCAATGTATGTTTAAGCAGTTTGTTTTTACCCTTATCGAAATATTGTACCAAAAAGGAACCTGTCTGTTTGATAATGGCTGTAATGAAATTACATATTTTCACATGCATGCACATTTTAAAACTTAGTGTACTATATTTATTTTGTACATAATTTATCACTTTATGAAATACTTTCAGAAAAAGTCCAATGTAAAATTATCATTTCTTCTGGGTATTCATAAGTACCTTGTTTCTTGGTATTTGTTACCTTGTTTATTATTTAGTATCTTGTTTGTTTTCAATTTTAGATACTGCTTGTGAATTTATCTTAATTCTTAAGGTTTTAACATCTTTAATTATCACTTTTATGAAATTCTGTTTCGAAAATTATAAATTTTGTCAATTTTTGTTACAATGTGTACATCAAAGTCTGAATAAACTCTTTATGAAAACCTGAGAAAAAGAAGAGTATAGAATGCTTAAAGAATTGAGTTTTATAGATTAACGAATACTTTCACTACAACCTTTACATCATTTACAGAGCAATGAGTAGATGATCATTATGAAAAGGTGATCATTATAAAACCTGTTCTTTATATGCTGAACATATATTTATATTTGAGACTGATTTACAGCTTAGGTTAAAATGGGCTCAAAGTTACTTATAAGATTCTAATTTTTTTAAATACTTTTTCACCTCTGCAAAGTTAGGTGGACACAGTAGCTTAGAACATAAAAAAATTAATTGTTATTTTTTTCATAAAAATTAAAATGTTTACTTTTTTTAGGTTTAGATAAATTATCTGATGAATGGGCATTTACAAAATCAAGTGGAGTTGATTGGAAATCATTGTGTATGCCAGCAATCCTTCCATTAACTATAGATTGCTTTCCAGATGAAAATGACTTAAAAAAACAGTATTCAGAATATCATTATACATTAGTAATAGAAGAAGATAATGATCAAACTAATAATGACAGGTGTCACAATTTTATTGATATTTTGTTTAAAATAATTATTTATTAATTGTTTATAATTTAATGAACATTTTGAATTGTATTTAATAGCTGATGATTGGTGAAGTGCACATGTGTTTAAGTACTATTAAAATGTGCTTTTTTGGTTAAATATATATATATATATATATATATATATATATATATATATATATATATATATATATATATATATATATATATATATATATATATATATATATATATATATATATATATATATATATATATATATATATATACATTTACTCTAATGTTAAAATCTTGAGCATTAACACATCAGTTTTTTTACTACTTTTATCCAATAATAAGTGGTACATAAATTATCATACAAATTGAAAATTTTTATAACTTTTCTATAAATAAAAAAAAACTATTTGGATTTTTTTCTTAAATAAAAAAAAATTATTTTTGATATATTCATCCATTCAATTAGATAATTTTGAGAGTATAATAAAGCTAAGAACTTTTTAAATACGGCCAAAAAATTTAAAGTTACCATTGACACTTGAAAAAGAAAAAACAAAATTATTTTCCTGAACATTAATATAGATGTATGTGTTGATTACTACAGCCTTGAAAATATGAAGCAATGGATTGGACATATCACAGATATGGCTGTCCACATTAAAATTTTTTACAGAATTTTTTTTTTTTTGCAGGACAAACTTTTTCTGGCATGTTTTTGGAATTTATTTGGAAGTCTTTTCATGTTTTCTGTATTGATATTTTTTAAAATCACTATCAGTTATTGATTGATTTACATTTAGTTAAAGATCTAATTTCCTCTGACTGACCTCTTATCAATTATGGACAAGTTTCTTTCAGGGTTCATAACACTCAGAGAAAACCAGGGAGTCCTCTTCTTTACAATTTTTTGGATTGTTGTTCAATGTTGTCCTCTCATGGAAATTATCTATACAAATGATTGCTAAGCTTTTATTTGCCCCTTATGGAATACTGTTGTCATATTTAGGCTTGTTCTTTTAATGATGTTCTTTTTCTTCTAGACAACATCCAAAAATGCATTGTAAATGTAGTTGGATCTGCTCTATCTGCCAAGCTTGAGTCTCACTCCATCGTTGTAAAATTGCATCTCTTTCTCTTTTCTACAAATACTATCATGGTCAGTGCTCAAAGGAGCTATCATCTCTTGTTCTATCAACCAAAACTCATTTTTGTTTGACTTGTTATTCAGCAAAGTCTCATCTTTTTGCTGTATCTGTCCTTGCATGCTCTAAACAAAATTTATTAGTCTACTTTTTTCCCTTGCACTTCATTCCTTCAGAACTTTCTTCCATCTTTATGTTATTCTAACTCATACAACTATTCAAGTCTTCTGTCAATTGTTTCTTTGGTCTTTAACTCTATTCTTTGTTTTCTAGTAATTCCTTATTTAATAGTGGTTGCTTTCAGCCTTTTTGGGAGTAAATCAGAACAAAAAAAAAATAGTTTAATTCATAATTTCAGAAAAAACTTATTTTCAAGAAGACTGTTTACAGAACCTTAAACAGTCTTCTTACAGGTACTGTAAACAGTCTTCTTCCTAACCAGTATAAATACTGGTTACTTCCTAACCAGTATTTATACTGGTTAGGAAGTAACCAGTATTTATACTGGTTAGGAAGTAACCAGTATTTATACTGGTTAGGAAGTACTGAAGCAAAATTTAAATAAAAATCAATAACTGCAAGTCGTTAGTCAAAGATCATATGTTATCAAATAATCTTCAGCCACAAAGTTTTAAAATTACAAAAAAAAATGATTGTCGATGTAAAATCAGCCTATAAAAGAAATAGAAGGCATCTAATTTCAATCACAGATAATAATATAAAAGAAGCAAGTCATTTAGCAAAAAATGTTGTTAGTGATGATATAAAAAATGTTGAAACAAGACGTGATCAACTAAAAAAAACTAGTAAAATGTTGCAGTTTGATTTTGTAAAGTTTGTTGAATAAGTCAAGGAGAAGCAATATCTAGGGTTAATATCTAAAGCTAATGCTATGAAAAAAAATCAAATGAGAAAAACAAAGATATTAAGAATTAGAAAATCAGGGAATACTTTTCTTCTCTAATCCAGTATGTTAGATGACCAGAATGTATCAAAAAACAACTACTAAGTCTTGAAGTATTTTAAACTTACTATAGATATATGCATCAAACAACTAAATTCTTTAATTAGCTAGAAAAATTAAATTAAAATTTGTTCAATAACTTTTGCATTACCTGTTGCATGTATATGTATAAATACTATGTAAATACTATATTTATATATATATATATATATATATATATATATATATATATATATATATATATATATATATATATGTATATGTATACACATATATACATATACACATATATACATATACACATATATATAAGTGTGTGTGTGTATATATATATATATATATATATATATATATATATATATATATATATATATATATATATATATATATACACATATGTATATATATATATATATATATATATATATATATATATATATATATATATATATATATATATATATGTATATATATATATTTACTTAATTTGTTATACCATGTATTATGCTGTTTAATGTATCATTTATTATGCAATTGTATTTTTGAATTTTTCTCACAGTGAAAAAGTTGCAAAATTAGTAGGTCGTTTTGATCGTAATGCAATGCCTCCTGAGAAAAAATTTATGGAAATGATTTCACAGAGATTAACTCAGGTTATCATTTTTTTATTTATTTATCTATACTTTTTAATTTTTACATTTTTTTTTATTTATATATATTTTTTTGTTTTTACATATTTTTTTATTTTTATGTATTTTTATTGTTTTAAATGCTTATCTGTTAAATAATGTAAAGTTGTAATTTTTAAAATTTAAAATTTTTTATAGGGTTTTCAGTTTGTAACTAATCGTAACATTATGAGAATTCTAAAGCTTACAGAAAATGCGTGTCATCCCGTGATATTTGATGCAAAGAAAGAGTATATTTTAAGTCTTGGTAGATCTATACACCACTTAAAGTTAACTAATTCTCAAGTGCAAGTTACTCGATACTTACTGCGTGAATCAGAGCAGCTTAACCCTATTCCTTACAAGTAATGGTTCTAGAAATATATTTATTTATAACTTTTACTTTATAAAAGAAAAATTGTATATTTGTAATAGATTTATTAAAGAAAATCTGTTACAGTTATTTAAAAATTTTTAAATAACTTTTTTTATTAGTTTATCTTACATACTGTTAGTTGTTACCTACCATTAGTTGCATACTACATACTGTTCTTAACTATCACTGACACATACTACATACTGTTGTTACCTAACAATAATACATACTCTTAGTTGTTGTTACCTAACAATACTACAAACTCTTAGTTGTTACCTACCACTGATACATACTACCTACCAATAAATGCAACCAATTGTTAGTTTTTGTTTGGGGAAAATGATTATCAGCATCTCTCTACCTTATTTCATATCTCTTGAACTGTTATTCTTTTTTTGTCAATCAAATTGTTACTGTAACCTAACTAATACTTGATTAGTTTTCTTACAATTAAAAGTAATGTCAGTTTTACTTAATGTTTTATCTTGAATTTAAAAACTTTCTTATCAGTTTCTCTGATTTCGATCTACTTGTTCTACTGATGAATTGTAAGATTACAAATGTCACAGTAATGTGAGATTTAATTTTTAGTTTAGCAGCAGCACTTGAAATAGTTATTAAAAGATTGTTCATTAAGATTTAATTTTTAGTTTAGCAGCAGCACTTGAAATAGTTATTAAAAGATTGTTCATTAAGATTGATCAGTTAAATTGAGAAATCAAAAAAAATAATTTTGCACATTTTTTTAATCACATTTTTTTAATCATATAAAATATTATTTTTATATACTGTAATAGTAAGTACCAATTATTTGCTAAAATAACTCATTAAAATAGTTGTTAAATTTTATACTAAATTACCACTTGTTAAAATTGTTGTTTTCAAATTTTATAATAGTTTTTAACATAACTTTTATAAGAGTTTCCAACATAAATATTATAATAGTTTTCAACATAATAAGCAACTAATCAAATCTTTTATTATAAATATACACAAATTTATTTACACAAAAAAGCTATTTGAATCAGGGTAAAAGTATTGCAAATTTAATTATGCCAGTTTGACATAATTTTAGCAGCTGGTTGGGCTAAAAACTTCAATAAAGAGATCATTACACAACCCCCTGGTTTTAGTTATATAGTTACTAGTTTTGATTCCTTTAAATTTTTAATTGCATTTATGAATTGGAAAAATTATAATTGTAATATTATGATTTTTTCCATTTGTTTTGTTATTCAGGTACAACCTTTGGCCTCCCAGTTATAACTTTGACCATTATGCATGTGAATTATCAGAGTTTCAATTTAAATCTTCTGACCGTTACAATTGGAATAACTTAGATGAATACATATGTGAAACTGAAAAAGAGTGTGTTGAAAATAAAAAAAGTGGAGAACTCAGTGAGGTGAAGTTATATTTTTATTTAATGTTTGTGTTTTTCATTGTTATTCTTATCAGAAAAGAAAATAAATTTACTTAATCAAATGTCTTTTTAAATTTTTTTTCAAAAGACACCTTACAGAAAGCACATTTACAATGCCTTGTGAACTTTTTAAGGTTTAATGTCTCAATTGGCTCAAAAAGTTTTACAGGGCGTAATACTGACAGTTTCCTTAATTCTACCATTAATGTGTATTCAGTTCAGAATTTCCCAATGGGGGAGTGGTGAGAAACAGTTCAGAATTTCCCAATGAGGGGTGAGAAACAGTTCAGAATTTCCCAATAGGGGGTGAGAAACAGTTAGTAAATTTAAGAATATTAATCTTAACAGTTGCACTTTTTGATTTTATGATTTTATGATCTCACCCCCTCATTTCCCAATGAGGGGGTGAGATTTCCCAATGGGGGGTAAGAAACTTAAGAATATTAATCTTAACAGTTTTAAACTAACAAACTGATAATTTTGCATTACATAAACTGACATTTGGTTGCATGTTTTTAATGATTACCCATTGTTAACCTTATTAATCATTACGTATCATTGATACATAATTATTGATCATCATAATCAAATGATACATTATCTTATTATATACAATATAATCAATAGCATCAAACATCTAACACCTTTAAAAAGTACTAGAGAAAATAAATGCCAATCACAAAATTCATAATAAGGAATAGTAGCTTAAACAACCAGTTAAAAAAAAAAGAAAAATCAGCCTTATATATTTAAACTCAAAATTGTGTTTAATAAACAACTGTTTGATTATTAAGCGATCCAAATCTAATTGTTTAATTCTCTTCCCCACTGACTATATCTTAAAAGACAGCAGAAAATTAATTGATTTAAAGTTCTTGGTGTTTGGTTAGCACCTAATTTTCTATACTTTAAAAGTTTGTATAACTTCAGCTTCTGTATCTATAAATGATTTCCTGTTTAGACACTTCTACAGCTTATAGTTCAGACAACACACCTGTTATAGTTTTGTAGAGTGTTCTCTGGAGTTGTCGCCTGTACTTTCAAAACTATTTAACAAATGCTTATCAGAGTTTTGTTTTCCAGCCTGCTGTAGCATCTGTTTTTCTATTTTTAAAAGCTCTAATTACTTTGCTATCAGTCTTCTTACTATCTTTAATTAAGAAACACTAAATCTTACATCATAAATCTAATAACTTACTATCCAATCATCAATATAGATTTTGATCTTTTCGTTCTACTCCTGATCTGTTTACAGTAACAAATGATTTTATTGTGCATTAGATGTGATAGATGTGGAGAAATTAGGCTATTGCTCCTGTCATTTCTAAAGCATTTGTTAAAGTTTGGCATGCTAGTCTTCTCCATAAGCTCTTTTCTTACAGTGTATTAGGTAACATCTTTAAGATTATTGAATACTTCCTTACCAATTGTAGTATAAAAGTTGACCTCAATGTGCAGCACTTTTCTTCATTTTCTGTAACTTCACAGGTTTCTCAAGGTTCTATCCTTGGCTCTATACTTTTTTTATTTTATACTAAAGAACTCAAAGAAATTTTCACATCTAAGGTGGCATTGTTTGCTGATGATACTATCTATACTCTTGTCTTGATAAGAAACCAACATTTGGAACCATATATCAAATCCGTTGCAAAATTAGCATCTTAAAAAAAAAAAAACTTTTTCACTCTGGATTCTATCTCTGTAAGTCTCTAATCTGTCCTTATACGATATACTGTTGCCATATCTGTAGTGGATTTTTAAATGATACCCTTTCTTCTTTAGACAAGGTGTTAAATTTATTCTAAACATAGTTGGACCTGCTCTTGCACCCAACATTTAACCATTGTCACATTGTCATAATGTTGTTTCTCTTTCTCATTTCTTTAAATACTATAATGGGTGTTGCTCTAAAGAGGTAGCCTCTCTTGTGCCATCTGCTAAAATTCATTCTTATGTTACTCGTCATTCAATTAAGTCTCATCCTTTAACTGTGACTAATTGTAAGGGCTCCTAAAATTCTTATTTGTCCAGTTTTTTTAGAGTTTGCTTATTTCATCTTGTTTTTCTGATTCATATAATTTGCATTCTTTTGAGTCATCTTTAAAGTATTATTTAATTGTTTTTACGTATGGAATATTTTATTTATAATTTTTTTTTTTTTTTAATGTTGAATAATTAAATTTAATATTACATTATTAAAAAAGTTTGATATCGACAAATTTCTTTCTTTTCTCAACATTTTGCATAAATGAATTAAAATATGTTAAATTTTTGAATTTTTAAATGATTATTTCTTAAATTTCTAACTGTGGCTTTGCAACTACAAATGATTTTTTCTATTTAAAAAAAATTATTGACTAATAAATAAAAAAGTTAGGTTAATATATTTACTTTATTTATTAAAAGTTTATTATTTTATTAATGATTTTGTTATAAAAACTAAGATTATTTTTCCAAACACCATTAAAATTATATTGCTGTGTATATTTTTTATTGAAAAATAATCGCTGCGATTTAACTTGCATTATAAAAAAAAAAGTTAAACTTACATTTTGTACAAATTTTTGATGCAGCCATTTATTTAATTTTGACTTAAAAAAAATGTTTAGAAAGAAAAACTGAAAAAACAAGTGCAATAAAAATGAGCTAATTTTTTTTAAGAACAGATAAAATTTAAATATTGAACAATATCTAGTAGTATTTTAAAATAAATTTGACAGTTAAACCCATTAACTTTAATTTCAATAAACTTAAATTTTTTAAATCTAAATTAAATTATATATTTTTATTAAATTAGTTTTAAATTAAATCATATATTTGTTATCTGAATTAAACTATATTATTTTTTAACTATAAATATTTTTTATTGATTTTTTTAATGACCTTTTCTTCAAACTTAACTATCAGCGTTTTTCGATCGAAAAAATCAATCATTACAATAAAATAAAAACAAAATAAATTCTTAACCACTGAGTTTTTTTCATCAGTAAATAGTGCTTATATCTAATAATTGTCATTCAAACTTATGTAACAAATGATATAATAAAAGTTGCTTAACCAAAATCACTTACTGCTTCCGAAAATTGCTCCACTTGTAATGCTTTAAAACAAGCCCTGTATATATAATGTTGGGATATTGAGACATGTGCAAAAAGGTACTCATGTATCCTAAAAGGTACTCATGTATTATCCTAAATCATGTACTGATTTAGGATAATATTAACTTAATTTGGTTGAGCAATGTCACTCTCAACATTTATTGGGATAATTACAGTCCTAATGTAATAATTACAGTCCTAATGTAATAATTACAGTCCTAATGTAATAAAAAAAGAGTGATGTTAGCATTCAAAATAGGTTTCTAAAAAGTACTTGTAGCATTCAAAAGAAAAAAAAGAAAAAAATATTTTGAAAAAATAATTTTTTAAAAGATATTTGTAACTACCTAATAATATAACAATATATAATATAATAAATGACAATTATATAATTCACTGTAATTCAAAAAAACAAAGTTAAAAAAAAACATTCTTAATTTTGTAAATATGCAAAAAAATCATGTTTACTTTTGTCTCCATTTATGGTCTAGTCAAGTGTTTGATTTAAATTATACTATGATTGTTTTGAAACATTTGTTTATGCTTTTATTGTTAAAGCAAAGTTGCAATATTTAATTTTTTTCTGTTTTGTTTTTATGAAATTGATTTTTTTTTATAAAACTTTGTTTTTTTATTTTCCTATTATGCATATATACATACATACACACATACATACAAACATAGATGGATATAGTATATATACATTATTATACATATATATAATTTCTCTGTGGTAAGTTTTAATAGTCAATATATATTGTATTAGGTAGTTATATTTTGTATTAGGGTATGTTATACTTTCGTACACGATTTCTGCTTTTACCAGTTCGACAAGTTCCTTTGTCAACTTCAATTCAAACTGAAAATATTGTTATGCAACAAGTTGAAGGGTTTATTCGATTTATTGAAACTTTGAATAAAATAAAACGAGGAACATACAATAAAGATTTGTTTTATTGTCGTGTAAGTTTTTATTTTTACTACTTTTTAATACTTTATTTTTACTACTTTTACTGTAATTATTTAATTTCAATTTTTTTTTGTAATTTTATTATCTAAATTATTGCATCTTTATTATTTAATTATTATTTTAATATTTATTTTTTTATTTCTAATATAAAAAAAAAATTATATATATATATATATATACTATATATATATATATATATATATATATATATATATATATATATATATATATATATATATATATATATATATATATATATATATATATATATATATATATATATATATGTATATATATATATATATGGTTATATTGTTTTGTTTAGCATCAAAATCTTGCTACAACACCTGTCAGGAAGGTTTCTTATGATCATACTAAAGAAGTAAAACAATTTATAACTCCTACATCTATTGATAGAAAAGATAGACTAAGAGAATCTCCTAGTATCATAGATCTACAAGAGAATCATTTCAAAGATGATTTAAAGTAAGCTGATTTTTTTTTTTTAATTTGTAATTCAATTGTGTTCTTACAAATTTTTTAGAAAAACATTAAAATAAATTTTTAAGTTTTAGTGCATGTTTTTTTCAATTTTTTTTATTGTATAGAATTTTTTTTAAATTCACAAAGAATGTAGAATCTTTTCTTTAGTTACAAAAAGGTTGTTTTTTTGTTGTTTATTTGTAACATTTAGTTACAAGAAGAGATAAAAGGCTGGGGTCAGAGACAAGATACAATTCAAGCAGTTAAGTGATTAGAATTGTTTGGAAAACGAATCACAAAGTTTTGAGTAGGAAATGTTAAAGTTAAGAATGTTAAAGTTAATTAATGTTTAAGAAATGTTGAAGTTATGGACTTTAGTGCCATAACTTCTGGTTCAGGGTCAGTGGCATTAGAGCCAAGCCATTCAGTGTGATGAGCATTAAAGTAACCAATAACAACAATATTGGCAGAAGGGTAAAGAGAAAGGGTATGATCAATTTGATCAGAAATTGTATCTATATATAAATAAAGAGTGCAGTCTTCAAAAAAAGGATAAAATAAAGAACAAAGAGCAAGGGGTAGAGTGAAGAGGTGCTAAGTGGAAACATATAAAAAAATGGTCAAAGGTTTCAAACCTGATTTCCCGACAAATAGGTGATTTTATGTGTAAGTATACCCCCAATCAAATCAAAGGATAGTAGCCATTAATGCTGAGATCTGAAGAAAGAACAGCTAAAATTAAATTGGTCTTACAAACAGTAAGCAAGTCTGGTGCTTTTTGCAAGAGGTAAGATTCTACTGATGAAACGATCATGAACATTTATGAAGGATATGAAACAGTTAGATGGTAATGATGGTTTTTTATGTTTATTATTTTTATTTATTTTGGGCATGGTTCAAGTTAAAGAGAACTTGACTCATTTATAGAAAGAGTATGGCATTTCAAGTAATGCACAATGCAATTGTCTCAATTTATTAAGTCAAAACTTAGGGGTCCTTATGTAGCCTCAACAATACCAAAAGTACTAATAGAAACACCATCTGATATAACTTTAGGAATTGTTGTCACTATTAATACTCTGATCTTGGAGCTCCTGCAGAGTTCAGGAAACCTGCAAGCTAGCCTCAATGTGTTACAAATTATCTTTTTTAATTATTGTAAATCAACACATCAGATTAATAAAGTTATTAACAATCGAGATTAAAAACAACAAATCAAATCAAGAAAGGAAGAACATAAACAATATTACCTTTATTATCATTTGTAAAATTAATGTTATCAAGCAAGATATGGAAGAAAACTTTTCAGACACTTTTTCAACTATTTTTTTACTAACTCACAAACTGTTTGGAACTGATTTAAATGATTTAAAACTAACATAAAATTGATTTTATTTATATTGAAATATTTTATTACAAATACGTTTTATAGAAAAGTAAGTCAGATACATCCTAAACTTTATAGGTCATAGAAAAGTAAGTCCATGCAGATACATCCTAAACTTTGCTACTACTATTTAAGGAGAAATTTCTGTACCATCTTTTCAAACAACAAATAATTTCTTTTTAAATATGACATTTTTCTGTTTATTGGTAATGAATTGATTTATAGAGTATATAGTTACTTTTCTTTTTCATTTTAAGAGACATTTTTGTTGCCTTACATTTACGTTTAACTTAATTATTTAAAGATTGTTGTCAAAAATCCAACAAAGTTCTGAGTTATGATGATCATGCTTTGGTTCCAACAAAGTTCATGCTTTGGTTGATTATTTTGAACTAAAGACTACAATCAATATAAACAAATATACAATCAATTTATTTAAAACTTATTCTATTAACATACAAATTTGTTTTATACCATATCAAATATCTAATAAAATATTTAATTAAAAACCACTAAAAATATTCGAACTTTGTGTTTGTTGTACCTAGCTTAACTAGGTTTCTTTGTTCCTTTAATCAAGTGCTTCAAAAGTATTTAAAATAAAAATACTTTAAAAAAAGTTTTTTAAATACTAAATACAGAATACTTTACAACTTTCAAAATATATGACCAAGAAATACACCATTTTCAAAATTTATTTTTACACTCTCTCATTCTCAAAAGTAATTATTAGTCATTATACTACATTTATACTTAAATATCTTTTATTCAGTCATCTACATTTGTTTTTAGCAGCAGCAGTTGTTCAAATATCACTTAAACAGTAACGCCTAAGCATTGTTCTCCTATTTTTTCTATATATTAAAGGAAAAATATATAGAAGACAATATAGGAAAAAAACAATGTAATTTGTTTTTTTTCAAAAGGAAAGATGTAAAAATGCATATCAATATAACTATAATGATAAATTATATTAAATTAATTGTATATTTATAATATTAATAGTTGTTATTAATTATAAAAAGTTTTGTACAATAATAATTTTAATAATTATAATAATTATTTTAAGGTATTTTAAATTCTCTATGTACAAGAGTGAAAAACTAGAATTTTTTTAGGTCACTTTTAGTTTTTAAATATATTCCATTATTTAAAGCTTTAAAAAAAAAAAGAAAAAAAAAAGATGTTATGCTAATATTATTTTTCTACCAAGAATTGTTAATAATGTTTCTTGCAAATCTTTCTTTTAGTTTCTGTCATGTATTTCTAAGTTTATGTACCAGGTGTGTAACTATTAAGTTACTATTTGGCACTTAAAAACAATCCTATATATATATATATATATATATATATATATATATATATATATATATATATATATATATATATATATATATATATATATATATATATATATATATATATTATATTTTATAGTGTTATATCTTATACTAATGATGTTATGTCTTTTATTATTATTCAGCTGTCATGATTAGCTTTAGCCTTCCCCTAAACAAAAATTAAAGAATTAAAAAGAATAATAAAAAGAAAGGGATTATATTATCTTTATCTATATCTTCTTATGGTGTATCTGGAAACATCTTTAAGATTAATGAATCCTTCCTTTTCAATCGTAGTATAAAAGTTGTCCTTGATGGACACCACTCTTCTTCTTATTCTGTAACCTCAGGGGTTCCTCAAGGTTCAATCCTTGGCCCTATACTCTTTTTAATTTACATTAACGATCTTCCAGATATTCTCACATCTAAGGTGGCATTGTTCGCTGATGATACTACTATTTATTCTTGTCACGATAAGAAGCCAACTCCCTCTGATTGCTTTCAGGGGGCATCTGAGCTTGAAAAAGATCTCACTTCTGCTACAGCATGAGGCTTACAGTGGCTAGTGAACTTTAATTCAGATAACACTTAATTTTTTTCAGCCAATTGTTATCGCAATAATTTAGACCTTCCTATATTTATGAACAGTAATGTATTCGATGAGTCTCCTACCCTTCATCTTCTAGGATTAACTCTTACTTCTGATCTTTCTTGGAAACCTTATATCAAATCCGTTGCAAAATTAACATCTGCTAAAGTTGCTTCTCTTTATCGAGCTCAACACTTTCTTACTCTGGATTCTATTTTCTATCTCTATAAATCTCAAATACAGCCTTGTATGGAATACTGTTGCCATATCTAGGGCAGGTCTTCTAATGATGCCCTTTCTCTTTTAGACAAGGTGCAAAAACGCATTGTAAACATAGTTGGACCTGCTCTTGCAGCCAACCTTCAACCTCTGTCACATTGTCGTAATGTTGCTTCTCTTTCTCTTTTCTACAAATACTATAATGGTCACTGCTCTAAAAAGCTAGCGTCTCTTGTGCCATCTACTAAAATTCATTCTTGTGTTACTCGTCATTCAATTAAGTCTCATCCATTTTCTGTTACTGTCCTAAGTGCTTTAAAAACTCTTATTTGTCTAGTTTTTTTCCTCGAACATCCCTTCTTTGGAATTCGCTTCCTTCATCTTGCTTTCCTGATTCAAATAATTTGTAATCTTTTAAGTCGTCTGTCAATCCTTATCTTGCTCTACAATCTTCATCTTTTCTCTTCCAGTACCTTCCAACACTAGTTAGTGGTTGCTTGCAGCCTTGTTGGGAGCAAAGATGTTTAAAAAAAAAAAATATATATATATATATATATATATATATATTTTATATTTTATACAGTTTTCAACCTTACCATAAACCTGATAGTAGGTTAAATTATATCCATGCTAATTCCAACCATCCACCAAGCATTTTAAAACAATTAATAATCTCAATTGGACATAGGTTATCTGCTAATTCTTCAAGCGAAAAAATATTCCAAAAGACTGCTCCAATTTATAATGATGCATTAGAAAAATCTGGATTTCACACCATTTTCCAATATCATTCAAATCTAAATTCTTCTATTACTAATAAACGAAAAAGAAATATTATATGGTTTAACCCTCCTTACAGTAAAAATGTGATAACAAAAATTGGACATATTTTCTTAAACTTAATTGACTTGCATTTTCCATTACATCATAAGCACCACAAAATATTCAACAGAAACACAATAAAAGTTAGTTACAGCTGCATGCCAAATATTTCAATAATTAATTCACACAACCAACAAATTTTGTGCAACAAACTTACCGATAATGATATAAACTGCAACTGCATTAATAAAACCACATGCCCGTTAAATAATCAATGTCTATCAAAA
>NC_061161.1:40736941-40741941 GCF_022113875.1 Hydra vulgaris | reverse complement strand
CAGATTCAAGATCAGCTGCTTGTTCTAGGCGATCGAAAAGAGAAGACGTTTTGTCAAGACAGGAGTATAAAGTTGAGTCATCAGCAAAAAGAGCTACTTTAGATGAAAGGTTGTCAGGAAGATTGTTTATGTAGATAAGAAACAAAACAGGGCCCAAGATGGAACCTTGGGGAACCCCAGAAGTTACTGGAAATAAAGAAGAGTGTTGGCCTTCAAGGATGACTTTAATAAACCGGTTAGAAAGAAATGATTTGATAATCTCAAAAACTTTTCCAGAAACACCATATGAAGCAAGCTTATGGAGAAGACCAGCATGCCAAACTTTGTCGAAAGCTTTAGATATGTCGAGAGCAATAGCCTTAGCCTCACCGCCTCCATCTAATGCACGATAAAATTTTTTAGTTACAGCAGTTAGCAAGTCGGCCATAGAGCGAGAGGATCGAAAACCGTAATGATTGTCTGACAGCAGTTTATTTGACTCAAGATGAGATGTGAGGAATTTGTTGATCAACGACTCAAAGACCTTGCTAATAACAGAAAGAAGACTGATCGGACGATAATTGGAGGGGTCATAATTTTCTCCAGAGTTTTTGAATATTGGAACCACAGATGCCATTTTCCAACAAGCAGGAAAACAAGACTCAGTCAAACACTTGTTAAATAGTTTAGAGAGAATTGAAGAAAGTTCTGGAGAACAATTCTGCAAGACTGTGACAGGAATGTTGTCTGGACCACAAGCTGTAGACGAGTTTAATTGAGATATGACTTTAGCAACAGAAGCCGGAGTGGTTTGAATGTCTAACAATGGGTCAACCTGTTTGACTGGAATGGAAGGAAGAGAATGTCCATAAGATTCAAGAGTGGAATTAGAAGAAAAGTTCTTTGCAAACAGTTCTGCCTTATCCCTGGAAGAGGTAACAAGATCAGTCCCATGAATGAGAGATGGAATGTTAAATCTACCTTTGTTAACAATGCTGTTGAAGATTTTCCAAAAGTCTTTAGAGCCTAACTTCTGCGATAAGATGCGAGATTTAGTGAACTGAGAATAATGGAGTTTAGCATCAGAAAGCACCTTTTTACATCGATTTCTTGCAATAATAAATAGCCATTTGTTCTCAAGAGAGTTGTTCTTTTGAAAAAGATGAAAAAAATGATTACGATTGGATATAGCAGCCGCACAAGAAGGAGAAAACCATGGAGTAGAATGAGGCTTGACTTGAAACTGAAGAGAAGGAATAAAAGCTTCCATTCCAGCCTGTATCCAGGAGGTTACGTAGGAGGCGAATTTGTCAGCTGAGAGAGAAAAAACATCAGCCCATTTATCAGTTTTATAAACTAATTTCTAATAAATAACTTACACCCACTGACTAATTAATTACAAGGCCTGTACCAATCAGCATCAGCCAAAAGTAGGCATTGGTGCACCCCTAACATTTATGTGTATGTGTGTAAATGCATGTGGAAAAAAAAATCTATGTAACTAGGTAACAATAGAAAAATATAATTATAATTATATTTTTTTGTATTTTTTAATTTTTATAATTATAAAAAAATGAAAAAACTGTTAGTGAATGTTATTATTTAATTAGGTTTGTAGCTAGCTATGTAATCTTTTAGTAAGTGTTTTAGTAAGTAAAATTCAGATTGTTTATTAAGTAGTTTAGGTTTACATCAGGTGTACATCAGGTTTCAAATAAGATAGCAAGTTTTTCATTTAGGCAAAGGTGACACTTTTTTGAAATGTTTGAAAAGGGGGAATGGATTTTAAAATAGACAAGGCAAAAGTGGGGATTTTGTTAAATTTGCTTTTCAAGTCCTAAACATAGCTAAATAGGGCTGTTGCTTTTGATAGATTTTGTTCTTGAAGGACGGTTTGTGGTTGTAGTATCTTGTTTACCACTCACCTTCTGTTAATCCGATATAGACTTTTAGGCTGGTTTTTAGCGGTGACAATGCATTTGTAGAGACATTTTTAATAAAGGGAGGATTAAACCATATGATATTTCGTTTTCTATTTCTTTTGGTTGGTTTTTGCTTGATGGTGAACTTCAAAGCAAGATTTTTGTATCCTGATGTTTTTAGTGTCTTCTCATATTTAACTTTACTTCGTTAAACATTGTTTCATTTAGCGAATTTTGTATTAATCTGTGGGAAATTATTAGCGCCAAAAGAACCTTTTTACATTGGCTTCTTGCAATAATAAAAGAACATTTTTCTAAAGAGAGACATTCTTGTAAAAAAGATGAAAAAAATGATTACAGTTTAATAAAACAACTGCTAAAGATGGCTGTTAAAGATTGTAGAAAATGTGGAATAGAATTAGTAGAATAAAATTAAAGAAAAAGAATAAAAGCTTCCAAACTTTTATTCCAGAAGGAATAAAAGCTTCCAAGATGCGTACATAATATGAGTATAAAGATTAAAGTGATTTAGATATCAGCATGTAGAGAGGTAGCAGCTTAAGGAGACAATGATAGTGGTAAAAGTAAAAAAACATGAAGAGAATGTCTTACATATTGTATGAATGAGCTTTAGTTAAGGAAAAAAAATGCTCTAGATTAGTTTATATTAGATGTTTATAGTGGAGAAACAATTATAGTGGAGAAACAGCATAAATAAGGCTAAACCCATTATCATGATCATCATAATCAAGGATGAATCATAATTAATGAGTTTTTAAAAAGAGTGTTAATGTAAAACAATTGTGTATTTTTTTATAAAATGAAAGGTAAATAATTTGTTTTTTATTTTTTATGGTTTTTTACACATGTTTGGGTCCTTTAATTTTTTTTTTTTTTTTATATTAAAGCCATATAATTATGTAATTAACTTAAATTAATTAACTTATGTAAATGTAAATTAACTAATGTAAATAAAATATTAATAAAAAAGCATGCAACATTTTAAATGTTGTAACTTAAAAAACCTAAAAACAACCTAAATAAAAATTAAAAAAAAGAAATATTTTCAGCTTAAAAATTTTAACTTAATGCAGAAAGAATAATAAACTTCTGCTGGAAAGTTTTTTCTTTCAATAAGTTATTTTGTTTAATAATTTTTAATGACACATTTGTTTATAACTTAACCAAAAATAGTGTCTTTAAAGCAGTTTATGTTGATTTTTTAAACTTATTTTCTAAATAAGCTTAAACAGTTAACATTAGATTTTTTTATTTTTGAGTTTACTCTTATTTTCTTAAAACTATCTGCTTCAGCTTGAATCATTTTAATGCCAATAATTGCTGGTATCTAATATATACTTATATACAAATATACATGAATTATATACAAATATACATGAGTTATATACAAATATATGTGAATTATATACAAATATATGTGAATTATATTATTTCTACTTTTATTGTACACTTTTACATTTTTTGCATAATTTTGTTTTTTATACAATTTATTATAACTTTATTTACCTGTAGAATCATATAAACAATTAATATATAATATTTACTATATTATTTACTATATTATATATTCTATACTATTTACAATATTATATACTATATATTCTAAAAGAGAGATCTAATGGTTTAGTTTGTCACCTTTTTTAATAACAGCTTTTTTAAACAGAATATACACAGTTTTTACTGTCAGTTCACATTTTAGAGGATATAATATAGAATTTAAAATGTATTATAATATAAAACTTACATAATTTTATTTTCAATTATTATGATCAACATTTTTACAGGGTTATCCTACCTAGACAATAAACACAATTTTGTTGTTTAGCAAAAAAGTAACAATTGTTTAAATCTGTTTTTCTAAATTTCTGAAAGTAAATATAAATTTTCTCGAAAAAGTTTTTAAAAAGTTTTTAAAAAAATGTTTTTTTATGGTTACTTAAACATAGACATATTTGGATTAAATTTTTGTTTGTTTGTTTTTTTATTTTTTATTTTACTTGACAACAACTTTTCATCAAGTAACTTGACCACAAATTTGATTTTTATTTTTTACCTCACATAATATCACTCTTCTTTAGCCAAAACTGTAAATTAGTATTTGCTAGGTATATATCAAAATGTGGATACTTTATATTGGTGCAATATCGATGACAACATTTGATACTTTAAAAAATTTTAATGCAACTTTAAAAATAATGTACAACTAGCCAACATTTGATAAATAATGTACCAATATTGCACCAATGTTGCACCATTGTTGCACCATTGTTGCTTGCTACTAGGGAACCTAATCACAACTCTTCCTCTTATTTCTTGTATACTGTTTAATATAATAATATTGTAACATACCAATAATTAGCAATAATTAGCAATTAAAAATCTCATTGTAGAGACCAAAAAGTAGAAAATAAAAATAGCGAAAACATTTGGTAAAAATATAATATTTTTTGTACTAAAGAGCAGAAAATAAACTTTTTAGTTTAATAGTTCAGTAAACCAAAGATTGACAGGTCTCTTTCAAAATGAATCTTGTGCAGACCTGTTAATCTTTAGTTTACTGAACTATTAAAGTTTATTTTCCCATTTTTATTACAAAAAAGGAATTTTAGCAAATGTTTTTGCTATATTTTTTCTCATTGAAGCTTTTAATCTTAATATATAATATATTTGGTTACACTTTCAAAGCATTTAACATTTGTTTACACTTTTACAACATTTCTTGTTGAAGCTTATAACCTTTTTTATGTAGGTGAAGCAGAAAATAAGTTTTGGTTTGGTGGTGTACATAGAACAGATGAAGAACTCCTGATGTCATACAGTTTTAAATGGTTAGAAGTATCCGTGACTACAGATCAGTATGATCTTTATTCTGCTCCTTTCTTGAAGAAAGATTTTAACTCAATGGAACAGTTAAAAAGTATGTAAAGAAATTAAAAGTTGAAATTCTAATTAAAATATTAAATAGAATTTTAATTACTTCTTTTTTAACTCTTTCTTATTTAACTTCTTAACATGTATGAAAGTTATATATTATTATAAGAAAAGATTTGTTATAAATATAAATAATATATATGTTAA
>NC_061161.1:40721941-40734441 GCF_022113875.1 Hydra vulgaris | reverse complement strand
AGATAAAAGAAAACAATACCTTACAAAAATGTAAGCAATTTTTTTCTTTTTGAAATGAAAATTTATAAGGACTTAAATAAAAATCAAACTCGAAACCAGTATTAATTTTTTTTACATTTTTAATGTTTGAAATAAATTACTTTAAAACTTATCTTTTGAAACATTTTATCAGGAATTATCTTTTTTCCAGATATTTCCGGAATCCCGGATATTTATTTCAATTTTTAGTTTTTCCAGATATCCAAAATATTTTCAATACATGCAAGATGAGGTATATATTTTTGTAATATATTTATTTTTTAAGCTTTTTCACTCATCACTTAAAAAAAATTATGAAAAGTAACAAAAAAAAATTAGAAACAATTTAACTAAAAGCGAAATTAAAAAGAAAATAAGGGAAAACAAATTCCGGATTTTTTGCGGATGTTTTTTCCAAACCGTTTTCCGGATTTTTAAGATATGAACAGGATAATCTATGTTTTATTAAAGTTGCAAAAAACACTTTTATAAATTGCTTTTAATGATTGTTTAATAAATGAACAAATTTTATTTAAATTGTTAAAAAGTGTTATATAGAATATTTATAAACTATATAAATTTTTTTTTTTTCACAAAAAGTTGCAAATTTGTTCATAACTTGAAGTAACTTCAAGTTATGAACAAGTTTGTATAAAAATAAGCTTTTAAACAATTTTTTGAAAGGCATGGAAAAATAGTTTCAAATGTTTAAATTTATCATAAAAAATAATAAGCTAAATACATGTCTACATAAAAAATTTAAATAAAACATTTTTGGTTAATTTACGCAAAATGCTTTTATTTTAAACAGTCATTATAATTAATTTTTTATTTTATTTTTTAATTTTAATTTTTAATTTTATTTTTTTGCTTTTGCGTAAAATAAAAGCTTTGGAAAAAATCAACAATTAAAAGATATTTACAACGATATTGCATATTAAATTGGTAAAACATCAAAGCAGTCGTGGTCAAATTATAAAGAAAAAAACTATAAGTGTGGTCAGTTACAGTGTGTGATTGCACACCATTCCTGCCCAAGTCTGATACATACATACATACATATATACATACATACATACATACATACATACATACATACATACATACATACATACATACATACATACATACATACATACATACATACATACATACATACATACATACATATATACACACATACATGCATAATAATACATACATACACCCAGGCAGGCAGACAGACAAAAAATATATTGATAAAACAAGGTATACCACATAACAAAACAATCACTCTAAACATTTTTTCAATCTGAGCTAAATTTCTGATTATAATGACAAAAAAAAAGGTTGCATTTAAGGTCAGCATAATTCCTAGATTTAAATCCTGCTCTATATAAATAATTGACTTAAATGTCTGTCAAGCTTGAGCCAAAATAGAGATGCTTGCAGCCTTGTTGGGAGTGAGTTTAAAGAATAACTCAATTGATTATCTTTGCAAAAGTTTGGCATTGAAGTGAGTGGGGATGGGGGAGGGGGGAGGGGTGTGTAGGAATTTAAAGTATTTTTAGATTTTATTTTTTTTAGATTTTTAAACTATTTTAAAATTTTGTTTTATTGTTGCAATGACTTAACATCATTTAAAAATATTTTTTCTTAAAAATATATGTTAATATTCAACAAAATGTTTAGGTACAAAAGTTATCTCATAAAGCCACTAGTTGTGGTGTGCATATTGTTCCAGCTCCGATGTGTGCTTTTCCTTCTAAAGCGATGAAAGATAAACGTAATCCTTTTCGAAGATCAGCCTTTATTAGACTAAATGTAGATTGTTTACTAAAGGAGGGTCAGAAAGAGCTTTTTGAAGGTAAGCTGAGCTAAAATTGATTTTTGAGAGTATTTATAACTTTATTTATATAAAAAACTTATTAGTTAAGGTTTGATGTTTTTGAGAATTGTGTTTAGAATATAAAAAATATATGTTATTTATACACCATATAGTTTACAATTCTTTTCTTGATATTATTTTTATAGGATATTTTTTAAAGTATGGTGTTATTATTTTAAAAGATTAGTGTTTAAAACTTTTAAAAAACTTTCAAAATATTCTTGAAGATCTTGAAAAAAAAAACAGAAATCTTAATTTTAAATATAAAGATATATTTTATAATTTTAGATATAACTAAATAAGGGCTAACTAATTAAGGGGTAACAGATTCTATCTGTTGATAATAAAAGACCAGGGTTGATATTTGACCGGGGCCGGGTTTGATAAAATATAACTGGGGCCGGGGCTGGAATTGTTAGCTGGGCTGCATAAACATTTATACATCCTAAAATATTTTTTTTTAATTTAAAATTCATGTTATATTTTGTATATATATATAAATATATAAACATCATTATGATCAATATGATCATCATAATCATCATTATCATCATTATCATCATTGTTATCATCATCATTATCTCCATCATGAACATCATGATCATCATAATCATCATTATCATCATTGTTATCATCATCAACAACATAAAAGAAAAAAGTTTGGTGATGATGATGACAATTATGATGATAATCATCATCATTATCATCATGATCATCATAATCATCATCATCGTCTTTATTATCATCATCATCATTAGGCTTTAGCCTTTCTCTTTTAAGCTATTTCTCCAATATAAACAATCTTGAGCATTTTTATATTATATATTATTTATTTATATAATAATATTTATTTTTAACTGAAGCTCATTTATACAATATGTAAGGTACTCTCTTCAAATTGTCTTACTTCTACTACAATCATTTTCTACTAAAGCTGCTACCACTCTACATGTTGATACCTAAATTACTTTAACATTTCCTAACAAACCTTGTTTGATACAACGTTTTTTCTAATCTGTTTAAGATTATATCTCTTTTTCTTGTCTTGCTAGAGTCACACCGCACATCCATCTAATCATCTTTTCTTTCAGAAAATACTACACCATATAAATACTAAAGTTTATGTAACAATAAAATGATTTTGTATACCAGCATCTAAACAAATAGCAAACAGATATGTTTATATCCATAAAATGTGTACAAAAAGTACATCTTTATATATTGCTTCTGAAATAAAAGTTTGGAAGCTTTTACTACTTTTCTTCATTTTTAAGTCAAACCTCATTCTACTCCACATTTTTCAATGTTAATCCCTTTTTTTATCTTTTTTATAAGAACATCTTTCTTAAGAACAAATGTCCTTTTTATTATTACAATAAGCTAATGTATAAATAAAGTCCTGTCTGATGTAAATCTCTGTTATTCTCAGTTTACTAAATCTTGTCTCTTATCTCAAATGTTAGGTTCTAGAAACTTTTAGTTAGTTTTCAACAGTGTCATTAACTAAAGTGAGTCTAACATTTAATCTCTAATTCATGCGTCTGAGCTTTTTACTTTTCCCCAAAATAAAGCAAAGCTATTTACAAAGAAATCTTACTCTAGTTTGACTCTCGAATATAACTGCCATACTCTTCCTGACAGGTTAAACAGATTAACCCATTGTTAAACATTGAAAATACTCTGGCTTCCAATACTAAAATTAATTCTCAATTAAACACTTCTGCAGTTTGTGCTTCAGACAAGATTTCCATCATAGTCTTAAAAAAGTGTTCTCCAGAACTCTCTTCAATTTTTGCTAAACTTTCAAAAAAGTGCTAAACATTTTCCAATTTTTCAAAACTCTAGAAAACACTTTGACCTCTCCAAGTATCCTACGATTACTCTTCACTCTGTTATTAGTTTCTTATAAGTTTCTATGTAAAGGCTTTGAGGTTTTTAAATTATTTCTTTCTAACTGCAGTAGTAAAGTTATTCTTAAAGACCTACCCTCTTCTTTATTTCAAGTAACTTTAAGGGTACCACAAGGTTCTATATTTGCTCCTGTATTATTTCTTATCTACAATAATGATCTTAATTAAATCTAAAGGCTGAAATGAAATGAAATTTGCTTGGCTATTTACTGATGACTCAACTTAATACTCTTTTCTTGACAAAAAATTTTCACTTTTTAATTGCTTAGAACAAGCAGCCAATTATAAATCTGATCTCTTTTCTGTAAAAGCCTAAGGCTTGCAGTGGATTATGGATTTAAATTTTGGACTTCAAGTCCACAATTTTTGTTAGACAACAAAACTCATTTATTTACTGCAAAAATATATTGCAATATTGTTGGCATTCCTATATTGACAAATAACAACCCTCTCACTCTCAGACCAAGCCTAAAAGCACATTGTAAATGTAATTAGACCTGCTTTATCTGCTTTATATTGTTATAAGGTAGCATTTCTTTCTTTATTCTACAAATATAATCATGGTCAATGCTTAAACAAGCTATCATATCTATAACGATAAACCAAAACTCATTCTTGCTTGGCTATTTATTCAACAAGTTGCATTCTTTTACTGTATTTGTCTCTTTTTGCTATAAAACCTTTTTATAGCATGATAATTAATCCAGTTTTTTTCCTTGAACATCAAAAAAACCTTATAACTCTTACCCAACTTCATGTTTTCCTTTTTTATACAACTTGCAATTTTATGTCTTTAGTTATAGAATTCCTAGTAATTTAACTGATTCTCTATTTTAAAGTAACTTATTACTTAATAGTGATTGCTTGTAATCTTGTTGGAAGTAAATTAGAGTTTAAAAGTATATAAATGTATGCCAGTATTTAATAAATAGTAAATATAAGCATAAAATTATAATATATTAAGCATTATAATTTTTTTTTTAGATCGGCTATTAACCCCTGCTAAATCTTATAATTTTGCAGGGTCCGGGTTTGCAAAAATGGTTTTTGCAAACCTGGGTCACTTACTATCTGTTGACCAGCTTCGCACTCTTTCTTCATCTATTAGGTTGGCATAGATGTATTTATATTACAATTAGTTTCCAGTTTTGGATGTTGAATGCAGTATCTTCTTGGCTTAATGCATGGATTTTGCTTGTGTCTTGTGTTTTTAAGACTAGACAACTCATTTTACTATCTCCTAATGAAGGTACAACACTAAAACTCAGTTTTATGGTTCTAAGGCTGGCTGGTAGTCAGGTTTCTCAGACTTTGTGGTAGCTCTCAGAGATGCTGATTTCATCAACAGCTGTAAAGTATCAGAGTACTGACAGTGTCATGTATTGCATGGGTGGTGTTCCTGTTCGTACTTTTGGTGTGCATTTTTGAGGCTACATTTATAGTCCTTTGTTATGGCTTAGGGATTATTATTAGTGATGGGGCTATTGCTTGGACTATTCGTGTACTGAGTACTTATCTGTGCTTTAAGTCAAGTTCTTTAACCGACTTCACCACCAAGTTCTTAAAATCATTCACAAATCTTTGTAGTCTTTGAAGTAACTTTTCTTCTGTTGAGTCTTATCTCTTGCAAAGCTCACCAGACTTACTTGCTTTTCGTGAGACTAATTAGAGTTCAGCTGTATCATCTTGTGATTTTTGTGTTTATCGTCCTTTAATTCGTAAATACTTTAATGGTCAAATGCTTCATTTTCTAGGATTAACTCTTAATTTGGATCTTTCTTGGAAACCATATATCAAATCCATTGCAAAATTAGCATCTGCTAAGGTTTCATCTCTTTATCGTATATACTTTATATTCTGAATTCTATATTTTATCTTTATAAATCTCAAATCCGTCCTTGTATGGAATACTGTTGCCTTATCTGGAGCGGACCTTCAAATGATGCCCTTTCTCTTATAGACCGGGTGCAAAAATGCATTGTAAACATAATAGAACCTGTTCTTGCAACCAACCTTTAACCTTTTTTTCTCCCTGATTTATATAATTTGCAATCTTTTAAGTTGTCTGTTAATTGTTGTCTTGCTTTATAAACTTCATATTTTCTCTTCCAGTAACTTCCAACTCTTATAGTGGTTGCTTGCAGTCTTGTTGGAAGTGAAGATGTTTAAAAAAAATGAACAAAAAAATATAAAATTTATTTTGTAAATATATTTGTAAATATATAAAAGAAAAATATAAATTTTACACTTATCATTGTTATTAAATGTTTACAAGTAATGTATTTCTAATGTGAATATGAAGAGTTATTAAAAATCATGTATAATATTTACAGTAATGTGTATGTACCCATAATTGAATTGTTATATGTTTGATGTACCCATAATTGAATTGTTATATGTTTGATGTCATCAAACATATAACAATTTAATTTTAATTATAGAACATATGTAAACATTCAACAACAAATGTAGACATGATTATGGACAGAATATAAAGTAATACAAAATAATAGTCTAAATAAGTATTTATTAGCTAACATTTAACAAAACTTATTTAAATAAAAAATGAAAAAAATCTCTTTATTTTGTCTTACTCTACATTAAAATTATTTTTTAACTTTTCTTTTCGTCATTTTATAAACAGAATGAAAATGTTCTAATTTTATTACTTTATAGAATATCCTCTTGAATCAAGATCAAAGAGGATGTTGATGTTTCAACAGGCGATTCTGAGAAGGTTAATTTGTTTTTTTTTAATGGTTTTTTAATAGTTTGAGAGTTAAGTCTTACTTTTGTATGCAATTTTAGGTTTGACTTTTTGCGTGATCTACCAAAATCTGATTTAACAGATATGAAGCATGCTTATCAATATATTCATTCTTCTGGAAGTGTTCTTATAAAAATAAATGATTTCATGATGACACCAGATGTCAAAATCATCGTTTCAACACCTAATTCAAGTTCAGATGCCACCTCTGGTATTTCAACTTCTAATACAAAATCACCATATGGAAAAAAAAGAAAAAGTAAAGATGATATGTTCGTAAAAATTGACCACAAATTTGATGAAACTGAATCCGAGCGTAAAGAATACGGGTATTTTTGGGTATACAATTATGCTCTTTCTAAAAAATGGCGCTCATCATATACAGGTATATTACAGGTTATTCTCTTTTATTTATATATATATATATATATATATATATATATATATATATATATATATATATATATATATATATATATATATATATATATATATATATATATATATATATATATATATATATATATATATATATATATATATATATATATATATATATATATATATATATATATATATATATAGCAGTTTTATGTTACGCGAAAACATCAAATTATATTTGATGTCGTTTATGTGACGTTTTATTTAGAAGGTATATGGTCATAAATAAAAGCATTTATCCGCAATTAAAACCACATTTGGTCATAAATAAAAACATTCAACCGCAAAAAAAAAGTTTGTTTAATAATTTTTTTTTAATTAAAAATGAATTCAATATATAGTGAGTTTTTAGACTTAAAACAAATAAAGTGTTTTAAGTCTAAAAATTTTATCATATTTAATTAAAAAGTGCATAAAAAAAGTACTTGAATTATTTATGTTAATCATAAGTACTTTTTTGATTAAAGTATTGTCTGATCATCCATTGGCAAGACCCAAGCCAGTTAGTGTGAAAAGGGTTTGTCACCCTTGCCGCAACCCTCTATCCTCCTTAAGTTAAAGGAAGGGAGTCAACATTAGACTTTATAAATTATGAAATAAATGACTATTTAATGTCAAAGCAGCTATTTCGAAGTTTTTCCACTACCAAAAATTTTTTTAGATTGATCATAAAAGGAACGTTGATTAGAAATATTGAACATGTTTATCAGTAGTAGACGAATATTTTACCAAAGTCAAGTTTTTTAAATTCATAATTTAATTATAACTTAAAGTAAAATAATTATTACACTTAATAAGGTTGGCTTTTGTTTAATGCACCTTAAATTTGTTTCTAGACTAGAATTGCTTTAAAAAAAAAATCAACAGCAACGTGTTTTTAATAGAGCAGAATAAACTTCTAGCTTATGATAGTTATTTTTTATTTACTTATGATATTTTCTTTATAAGGGGTTTTATGTTTACTATGGCAACGAATCAAATACTCAATGTTTCTATACTTTTTTTAAATTTTTTTAAATTAATAACATTTTGAATAAAAACACTTTGTCACTTTAAAAACTTTTAAAAAATGGGATCTTTCAGAAATATGTTGTACAAAAACTGTTAAAAAGAATGGAATCACGTATCTTGTAAAAATCTTCTTCAATGTATCTGCACTTTATCAAGATAATATCTTAGCCAATACCAAAGGAGCAATAAAAACATCCACATTACGTTATATAAATAGGACACGTGGCATTATAAAAGATGGCGTTTCTCAGCATTTACAAAGTAGTCCACAGAAATGCATCCAATTTTCAAATGACCTTAAGGAAAATAAAGAAGCAAAAGCAAACAACAAAAATCAACAGGTTAACAGTCAGCATAAAATAACCAAAAGTAAACTGTAATTAAGCAAATAATAGATTTTTAAAGGGATCCCTAAGTGCTATAAAGATATGATCTCATATGAAAGAGCATAAAAAAAAAAAATGTTTGATGTACATTATTTTTTCTAAAACGCAATAATGAACACACACTAACAAATTTAATTTTCAAAAAAACGCTTTTCTTCAATTAAAAAAAATGCGTCTTGTCCAAAGTTTATTGACTCTACTGCCTCAAAAAACTAACGTTATTACGTCAAATTAAACAAAGTAGACAAAATGTCATTATTGCAAACTTATTAGTTGGTAATTAAATTTAAAAGTAAAGTCGTTTTTTTTCAACTAACACATAATTACTTACAAGAATAAGTTTTGTAGCATTATGTGAAAATATATTTGTATATTAAAATTTTTTTTATAATATTAATTTATATATTTGTGTTATAAGGGCAATTCCACGGCTAAAAATGAATAGAAGTCAAATTTTAAACTCTTTTTAGTCAGTTAAAAACAAATGAATATTGACTTAGACATAAGAAAGTTTATTTAAAATATTTCCTTAGTAAAAAAATAAATTTATTTCAGTAATTTTTATGGTTTCAAAAGTGACGGTTACTCTCATTTTTGCTTGATACAAAAAATAATGATTGTAAAATGTTTTAGTTGAATTAACATTTATGTTAAATTGCTATATTTTTTTGGTTCAAATTGATAAGGTTGAATAGACATTTTATTAGAAATTAATCTAAGACAAGGCTCGAATTAATGCAAAAAAATCTAATCGCGAAAAAAATTTTTTTTTTTTTTTGCTCTCTCCCCCTCCCCCCCCTCTCTCTTATAGCTCGCGCCGATGTGCGGTAATGGGGGGAAAAAGTTATCATCAATAAATCAAAAAACATCGTCAAAAACTTAAATACCACGTTTTTTATAATTTATTGTTTCTTGGATAAAGGACTAATAAAAGTTTAAATATAATTAAGTTTTTCATTTAAATGGTTGATGTTTTATTCAATTTTTCTATTTCAAGTTTTCCAATAAAAGATAAAACAAAAAAATTTGGTTTAATAAATCGAATTATACTTCATGTTTAAAAACGTTAAAGTAAAAAAATTGCTGGTTTTTATTAGCATATTTATACTGTTTGAAAAAAAAAAACTAATAAAAAAGAATTAACTAATAATATATTAATTAATAATTATATATTAATTCTTTTTTATTAGTTTTTTTTTTCAAACAGTATAAAAATGCAAATAAAAGTCAGTAATTTTTCTGCTCTAACGTTTTTAAGCCTTATTTTAAACATGAAGTTTTGATAAACAAAGATAAAAACCAACTTTTCAACTTTTCACTTTAACAACCTTGCACACAGAGATTTAAAGTAATTTAAATTCAAAAATGTTTTACGTTGAAAGAAAATCTCCGCGCGAAAGAGCAAATCATCTATTCATCTATCTATTTAGAATAATAAATTTTGTGTGACGTTCTTTATGATTATGAAAAACATTACTTTTAAGAATTGCTAAAAAAAATGCTAAGCTAGAAAAAAAGTAATTAATCAACCAAAAAAAAAACGAGTCGCGAAAAGATTTTTTTAAGAGAAAACTAATCACAAAAGTGTGTGTTGCAATCGCGATCGCGATATGCTTAATACGAGCCCTGTAAGACTTTTTTATAAGTTCTAAACTATTTAAAACTATTACTTATAACTTTTTTTTAACGACGTCTTTCAACCGAATGCTATTATACTGTTTTTGCAAAACTAATTAAAAAAACTTGATTAAAACTTAACTATTTAATCACGACTTTTTTTTACTTGAAAATCGAAGTAGATATTCTAAAGTTGTTGTGACATACTAACGTGATTTTTAACGACTAACAATCGAGTTTCAATCGTGAAAAAATCAAATCAAAATGGAGTTGTTTTTTAGTGATTTTGGCAATTGCTTTTTGTTAGCATGCATTTATTATTACAATTTAGTGAAAAAGAAAAAAAACATATATTTTTTTTATGCTCTTTCATATGAGATCATATGTTAGGAGCACTTAGGGATCCCTTTAAAACATTTTAAGAAAAATAATTATAATCTGTTTCAAATATGAGTTTAGATTTTATTTGTAACTTTTGTTTTAGTTAAAATGTAAAATTTAAGTAAAGGAAAGAAAAAATTGTGTTAATGATTTTAATGTGGTTTGAAAATAACAATGCGGCACTTGAAATTACTCTAGTGATGCAATTTAACTTTTAATGATATAAATATTTAAGCTTGAGTTACTATAAAATGCTTTAATTGTTTTCATTATGCAGCAAAATCTCGTTACAAGGCCTGATATATTTATATTAATGTATATGTATATATATATATATATATATATATATATATATATATATATATATATATATATATATATATATATTAGGGTGGTGCACAAATATATTGACAATTTCAAAAGTTTCAAAAATCAATGTGGTACTTTTTCCTATTGTTCCTTTTATCATTATATTAATTCCTGCAAAATTTAAGCAAATTTGAATGACTTTTAGAGGTCGCTCATGGCCATGTTTCCTCTTTTAATTGCCATTATTTTCCTATTCTAACGTTACTGTGAAGTTTTTAATATGTACATTTGTTTATTTATTTTATTATGACATAACTCTTAATTTGATTTAATTTAATTAATTATGATAATTATTTTAATCGATTTTAAATATTTTTTAAATATATTTTTCTAATTTAATAGTGTGCAACTATCTTTGACAATATACCGCAAAGCATTTTAATTTTTGTTCATATGAGTGCTGATTTGAGGCTTTAAAAAAATAAATTCATTTTGTGATAACAATTGTTTTACTCAGGTTATATTTTGATTTTCAGAAATATCCTGTAATATGAATTCTCAGTTATCTTTCCCTTCGTTTTCGAAAAAAATTGAAATACGAACAACTACTGACATTTATCTTGTTGGGTCTGTTTCTCCAAATATTTCTGGGATGAAGCTTCCAACATGTCGTCAAGTTCTTGCAGTATTTTTTCATCTTCACAAAATAGAAAAACAAACCGTTAGACAAAGTGCAAGGTGTGTCATTCGAGAAGTATTTCATTTGTGGAATATGGCAAGAATTCCAACAACTATTGAACGTAATGCAATTGAAAAACTTGAAAATATTTTTACAAATGGGCTAAAATAAAGAAAAACATGAAACGAGCTTCGGCAACACAAACAGCAAATGAAAATGTTTTTTGTGAAGAAATTGATCGCCTTTTTGATATAGCACATGCTGATGCCATGAGTTTGATTACAATTGAAGAAGACAGACTATTTCTAATAGATCAGTGAGGTGAACGTAAGGGATACATGACCGGAGTTGACATGGCATTGGCAAAAACAGAAGAACGTGTCTAGAAAAGAAAAGAATTAGAAGAGTCCAGACGTTTTCAGGAAAAAAAGCGAAAAAAAGAAGCTGAAAATACAAGTCACATTGATTCAATGCACCTATCTGACAAGTCTACATCTGGCACTGAAACCTCAGATGAAGAATTTATGAAACCAAAGAAATCTAATCAAAATGTTGTAAAAAAGCGATCGCGATCTCAAAATATCATTTCACCTGAGTTAGCATCTGCTCTTGACCGAACCAACGTCACGGATCGCCAAGCGACTTATTTACTGGCAGCTGCAGCAAAAGGTTTAGGTCATGACATTACAGATTTTGCTATTAGTCGCGATACGATCCGGAGAGCTAGAATTACTAATCAAAACAAAATTGCTACAACCATAAAGTTTGCATTCAACTCGTCAAATGTTCCATTGACTGTTCATTTTGATGGCAAAATATTGCCAAATATTACTGGAAGAGATTCAGTTGATCGATTAGCAGTTGTTGTTACAGGTTACAACGTTGACCAGCTTCTTGGCATTCCAAAGTTAACAAGGGGTACTGGTAAAGCAATAAGTGAAGCTGTTATAACAACTTTACTAGATTGGGACATTCAAGACTGAGTTAAAGCAATTAGTTTTGATACAACGGCTGCCAACACTGGTACCGAAGCTGGAGCGTGTACTTTAATTGAAAAAAAGCTTAATAGAGAACTATTACACTTGGCATGCCGTCATCATATGTATGAAATCAT
>NC_061161.1:40664441-40716941 GCF_022113875.1 Hydra vulgaris | reverse complement strand
CTTATGGGCCACCCTATATATATATATATATATATATATATATATATATATATATATATATATATATATATATATATATATATATATATATATATATATATATATATATATATATATATATATATGTATATATATATAAATATATATATATATATATACATATACATATATATGTATATATATAAATATATATATATATATATTTATATATTTTATTATATTTTATAACAGGACTTTATATATATATTATATATATATATATATATATATATATATATATATATATATATATATATATATATATATATATATATATATATATATATATATAAAGTCTTGTTATAAAATATAATAAAAATGATTATCAATTGAAGTAATAATGGTTATTAGAAGTGTATTTAAAAACAAATTTTTAACTTATTTTTAAATTCAGACAACAAATTGATTTTCCTAATTTCTAATGGTAAATCGTTATAGAGTAATAGAAAAAACTTTAAGCAAATTCAAGTCGGATTTTTGGAGTTTTAATTAGGTTGCTGTTATTTCTTGTTGTTATTGAATGGTTGACACTTTTAAAGTAGTTGGCAAAGTTTGAGCATAGTAAACCAAGAATCAATTGCTTTGTTATTAGACAAGATGCAATGAGTATTTGTGAGAATGGTGATTTTATGTTCACTTTGTGCTTGCTGTTTGTATTTATTATACGAGATGCACATGTATGCAAAGAGTCCAGTTTATCTATTTTTGATTTTGGTAGGTTGAGGCAAAGATTTTCACAGTATGTTAAAACGGGTACAATAGTCAACTGATAAATGCATTCTGCTGCAAAGGATGTTGGCAAATATCTAATTTTTTTAAGTAGTCAGTCTGTCACAAACTTTTTTATAAGCATTGTTAAAATAACTACTCATGCTTAGTGTCAGCTCTAGGTCAATACCAAGTTATTTATAGCTCAATGTGAAACATATTGAGTTGAAGTTGTAAGAAATGTTTATTGTGTTTGGTTGTCTTGAGAGAGATTTTCCTGTACCAAACAACGTGGACTCTGTTTAACCGACTCCAAGGTTGAGTTTAACTTGTTTTTATACACCATTTTGAGAGTTCTTCCATATCAAAAAGACATGACTCTATAATAAATATATATTTTCCAGGAATGTTAATGACTGTGTTGTCAGCATAAATAATAGATTTTGAATGTTTCAAACAAGATACCAGGTCATTGAAGTAAATAACAAAAAGTAAAGGGTCTAGTACTGATCCTTGAGGTACACCACATACAACTTTTCCTATTTCAGAAATTGTGTTTTGAAAACACAATTTCTTATATAGGAAAAGTTGTATGTGGTCTTTAAACCAGCAGAGTTCAGTATCACGAACACCATAACTGTTAAGCTTGTTGATTAGTATTCTGTGGCTTAAAGTGTCAAATGCTTTACTTAAGTCAAAAAATACTGCTCCAACTATTTTACCTTCGTCAACTTTTTATTTTATGTTATCTACAAACAGCATTGCAGCTAGTTTTGCTGTTTATGTTGAAAACCAAACTAATTGTCATTTATCAAACTGGTTTCCTCTAAATAATTTGATAATTTAAAGTGTACAACTTGTTTGATAATTTTTGATATAATCGGTATTACAGATATAGGTTGGTAGTTTTGAATGTTGTTGTGGGACTTTGATTTGTAAAATGGGAGAAGTCTCGAGCATTTCCAATCAGTTGAATATGTTGATATCTTCAAAGACATGTTTATAATGCAAGTAAGTGGTTTACAAGGCATTAGCTGCATCTTTCAGTATTGATGGTGATATACCGTCTAGGCCAGTAGACTTTTTTGTTTTTAACCCACGTATTTCTTTTTCTATTTGATCAGCTGTTACAAGTATAAATTTAAAATACCTGTAAATACAAGTTAGTTCCTGATGTGATAAAGCCCATACACAGTCTTTTAAAAAAAAGTATTTTTCTTTCAAATAGATACCTATAATTACAGAAATGTTCACAAAACGCATATGATATTTCTCAAAGATCAGAGATGAGTTAATAATAAATGTTGAACTAGTTAAAGATTTAGTTTTGGAAGGGTAAATATTCTTACTGTTATGCCAGAGATTTTCTGGTTCATTCACAGGTTCATGTAGTATTTTTTAATGGTAGTTCTGTTTTGATCATTTTCTAATAGCGTTAAATTCATTTCTCAAGTTTTTAAAAAGTCATTTCTCAATTGCTATTTTTGATTTACGAAATTTACGGAGTAGATTATCATATATATTTATCTGGTATTTTACTTCTCCTGTAAGCCATGAATATGATTTGCCTCAAATGTGTTTTTTTAATATTTGTGGCTAAAGTATCAAGACATTTTAAACTTATGTGTTTCATATTAGTCCATGAAGTGTTTACATTAGTTAAAAGTAGAACCGAAGACTACAAAGTAAACTACAGAACTCCTGTATTTATGTATTGTTCAAAATTTCTACACTTTATTATTTTTGGTTTGCATTTAGCATGATTCGGATCGGAAGTTGGGGTTTAGGTATTTCGAGCCATCCGGCGGGCAAAACAGGACACAGTATAATATACTCTTTGTGTTTGAAAGAATTATTTCAAAACAAATGCTCTCTATTTCGTTGGTTTGTAGATCGTAACGTCTCACCACATATGTAGACTGCAACATTTCCGCCAGATCCATTTTGACGTGCACTGTTTAGAAATGTATAGCCCTCAATATCATATAGTTCACTAGGGTTATTTTTGCTAATAATAAAATTTTTGGGTTTCAGTTAATTTCTAATATATTAATGTTTTTGTTGCTGTTAAAAAGATTGAATATTTAAATGAAAGAACTGCAAGCCTTTTGAATATCGTATGTTTTCAAATTTTTTCCGTTTCTGTGTTAGTTTGATTTAAATACATAGGCCTGTGGCATGTTTTAACGTCACCTGATAACAATAATAGAGTTTTCAGGAAAATGTTTTATTAATTGTTTCAAAATAACATATCCATTTCAAGTTTTGCAGTGACAGCAGTTTAAGATTTATTGTAGAGTAGGCTAGAAGTGTAATATAGATAATGTTGAACGTTTCAAGAAATTAGTATTAGATAATAGTGGTATTTAGAAGTCCGGTTTTAAATCAAAATGTTTTATACGAATTAGGCTGATGATGTAGATAGAGTAAATCTATGATATAACTCTTTACTTTGGTAAAAACTTTGTTTTGTTTTGTTTTTTTTTTAAATAATATTTAATAATTTGTAAAATTTTGGTTTTTAGAATTACTACTTCTTTTTATACATTATGTAAAAAGAAGTAGTTACTAACTTTTTAGAGTGTCTGTATTATAATGATATCTATATTTTAAAATTGTACGATTTTTATTGCATTATCTAGGAAAGGATGAGATAGTTACTGAAACCAATATTTAAGTGGGTGGGTTTTATATAAAACTTACAAAATCATTTTGTTGTATCACCAGGCCGGCTTTTAGGTACAACCATAAGTAATAGGTAGACAAAGTCTTTCGCCCCATTAGCTGGAACAGATTGCAAAAGGCCGCACTTTTTTACTCCTTCGTTGTATTAAAAAATAGCCACTACCTATAAAAGATTCTGGAGACGCAAATGTGATACAAAATACAAAATATTACAACATGAAGTCAGTTAATTTTAAACTGTTTTTAACGTTAACAAAATTTTTTGTATAATTTTAGGAGCTGATGATGCTGATAACCATATTTCAGCAAAAATTTCTAATAATAAACTATTATTTGTATTAAGAGAAGAAAGAGAGAGAGAATAATTTCTCAATCATTTTAATTGTTTATATTTTAACAGGAGACGTTGCTTCATCTTTGAAGTTTGCTGCAGAGGTTTCCGATTTCTGCTTTAATAAAGACGATCAGTTGCTTGAATTTTGGAATACAATGGTTAAAACATTTAACGAAGACACTATAAAGCCAGAGCATTACAACTGCAAATGTCATCCTAATACCTTTGCAAATTGAACTAACTTATCCAGCCAATTGAAAATCAGTTTAATATAACTTTTCTACTTCGTTGTTTAATAGACAATACTTTTTTTAATATGCTGCAAAAATTTATATGCGGATTTTTTTGTAAAAAAATTTTAAATTTTAAATTTATCTTATAAATTTAAAACACCATTATCACACAACTTAGTTTCCCAAAAATAAGGAAAAAAATATAGGCTGGGTGAATAAAAAAAAAGTAATTGCTTTAACTCAGCGTTTTTGGATTAATTGCTTAGCTTTACGTGAATAAAAATTTTAGCAAACTCGGTCAAATTTTTATTGACATTAAGCTAAGCAATTTACTCAAAAAAACTCCGAGTAATTGTTCAGCTTTACGTGAATAAAAGTTTAACTAAAACTTTTGAAGTTTTTATTCACGTAAAGCGGACCAATTACTAAGTAAAAGCAATTTCTTTTTCTTATTCACCCGGCGATATGACTGAAAATACTGTGATATTTTGACGGAAAGAAATTGTAAATCATTTTATTTTGTAGTCTAATGTTTATAATAATAATTTACAAAATTATAGTAAGATTATATATGAATTATTTCATGTAATTTTTCATTATTAATAGAGTTAATTATTAATTAATCAATATAATTCGATAAAAAATGTTACATTTTAGGTCATTTACAAATAGTTTAAAACAAATCTTAAATAAATGCCATGAAATAATATTAAGGTTAAAAGTAGTGATGATAATAATAATAATGATTTTATAATAAATAATTAAATTGACAACTATAACAATAATAAGATAATAATATAATTATAAAGCAATATTCAATTAATAATAATATATTTTAATAGCAATATTAATCTCAAAACAATAATTGAATATTCACTGACAGGAAAATTACAAACATATACTGATAAAAACCACTTCTGCAAAAAAAGTAATAATCATTCAATAAATATAATTAACTTGTAATCATCATATAATCATTGTAAAAGTAAACAATGTCTATAATTATATCATTAAAATATAACAATAAATTATATCATTAAAATATAACAATAAATAAAAAATGTCTATAATTGTATCATTAAAATATAACAATAAATAAACAGAAAATTTTTTTACAACGACACATACAAATAAAAACGTGTCACACATAGATATTTTGTCATAAAAGTATTACATGTTCATAATATATGAAAAATTTCAAATAATTAAGAAAATCGAATGATACGCCCCCTTAATTGTTTTCTCGGCGAATTTACATTGAAAACGGCGGCTACAGCAAAGTTGAAAAATGACGAAAAGAAGTGTTTTCTAAGAAGTAATTAATAATATAAATAAGATAACAAAAATGATTATATATACACACACAAACAAACAAACAGGAGTTGTTTCTAAAGGGCTATTAACATTTACCGTTTGTCCTAAAACAGGAAAGTAGATAATAAAAATGCCTGAACTTGATTTATTAAATTTATTATACTGTTTAATAAATTTAAAATAGTTACACATTAATATGACAAAATTAATTATTAATATGACAAAAGTAACACATATTAATATGACAAAAATTAAAAATTGCTTGTGGCAGCCCTGTCACTATACATAATAAAGGTAAATATTCTGTCCACATACAAGCACCAAGTCTTGTACTTTGACAGAATATTTACCAAAATCAGCTCAAAGCAAAAAAGTTATTGTATATGTTGCTGTATATATATATATATATATATATATATATATATATATATATATATATATATATATATATATATATATATATATGCTGTATGTATGTATGTATATATGCTGCTATATGTTGCAAAAAAGTTATTGTAATATGCTGCTAATCAAACATGTCGTAGGCCTTACAAACAGCATTTCAACAAAATTGAAAGTACAGTAGATACAAAATTTTTGAAAAAATCAAAAATTAGCATCATAATCGACAATCTGATTGCTGAGCTTGACCGCAAAAAAGTTAATTCAAAATTGGATTTATCCCTTAGATTTCTGACTAAATTACTTAAGTTACTTTAATCACGCTAAAACCAACGTATACCATACGTGAAAAAGTTATCAAATATTATCAAGATGTTCTAAGTACAATTATTTGTAGCAGTGTATTAATTAGTGTACTAATTGTACTAAAAAGATTGTTTTTGACTTTGGTTTTCGAATTGCATCAAAAAGCTTATGAATTTAATGTAGAACAAAGTCACTTTTCAACTTGTATAAACTGTTTTACTCATTTATCTGAACACTTCACAAAATTTAACAATTCAATATAGTATACAGGGCCACCGAGAGGGAGAGACAAAAGCGGAATTCGTGCCCCGGGCGCCAAGATTTTAGGGGCCTCAGTTTGAGATTTTTTAATTTTAGAAATACACTAAGCTTTCTCAAGCAAATTTACTCAAAGGTTCTAAATTTCGAAGAAGCTGTTTGTATATGCATACTAATTTGATTTTTTAACATGATGCCATAATCTGTCACAAAGAGTGAGCAACATTAAGAGGGTAGGAAATGGTGGGGGGAAGGCTATATGCAGTGTCCGCCCCAGTGTTTTAGTTAGGAAAGAGTTATCGCCCCTCCGCCTCCCCCTTCACCTGTTTATACTGGTAATATATATATATATATGTGTGTGTGTGTGTGTGTGTGTGTGTGTGTGTTTATATATATATATATATATATATATATATATATATATATATATATATATATATATATATATATATATATATATATATATATAAGAGGGCTATCGCCCCTCCGCCTCCCCCTTCACCTGTTTATATTGGTAATATATATATATATATATATATATATATATATATATATATATATATATATATATATATATATATATATATATATGTATATATTACCAGTGATTCCGCTATAATATTCAAAAAAAAAAAAAAAACCAAAAGCTGAGCTTTAAAATATCTTAAGTTAGCTTTAATGCTGAGAAAAACTTAATTTATAAACATTCAAAGGTTGAAAATATCATTAAAAATTTAAGGGTTAGATAATTTTAGGGTATTTTAGGTAAAGAGTTTGATTAGAGAAACTATTTGTAAGATATAAAAATTAGGTTTCAAAACAATCATTTTAAGGATATTATGGCTGCGCAAGTCATAATTTATTTTACATTGCTCTATCGTGCTACGACATATTTAGAATTATATGTTTGGTAGGTGTCATACTTTTTGAACACTCTGGTAGAATTGGGTATTTTTATCCGAAAACATGACTTTGTCTCAATCATCACTTGTCCATATGTTTTACTTATGAGAAAATGCAATACAATCTTTGATATGATTTGCTGATAATAATAATATTTTTGCAGGATGATATGATTTAAAACCATCAATAGATACTGAAAAAGAAAAATACAATGTTATATTCAGAGATCATAATTAGGGATGTACCGAAACTTCGGCTTCGGCTTCGGCTGAAGCCAGGGTCAGTTTTTGCCGAAGCATTGACTTCGGCAAGTTTTTTTAGGTAATTAAAGGTAATATGCTACTTTTATATTAAACATAAAATAATTTTATTGCTTAAAATATAATTACTAAAATTTTTCTACTTGTAATTTGCTCCTATACTTTGATTTCGGCGTACTGATTTTGACGTATGCCGCGGCATACGTCAAGAAATCAAAATAAAGGAGCAAATTACAAGTAGTAAAATTTCAGTAATTATATTGTAAGCAATAAAATTATTTTATGTTTAATATAAAAGTAGCATATTACCTTTAATTAACTAAAAAAACTTGCCGAAGCCAATGCTACGGCAAAAACTGACCCTGGCTTCGGTACATCCCTAATTATGATCTCTGTATATAACAGTGTATTTTTCTTTTTCAGTATCTATTGATGGTTTTAAATCATATAATCGCTGTTATATTTACTAAAATCTATTTTCACTTTAACTTCTATTTAGTTTTTTTGCGCTTGAAACGTACGCTACAAAAATTATTTCTAATCAACACTCAAAAACATGAATAGTTTATGGTTTTATTATTACAGAAACACATAACATGCAGAAAATCAATAGCAGCATGCTGCAATAATTGTATGCATACTTAAACACTTTGAAAGCGCTACGAAAGGTAAGAGCAGACAAATCAGAGATCACACCGTTTCTTGACTATACTAGGGACAAATCAACTGGAATCAAAACTCTTTTTAATGAACTTAAAACTAATTTTAAAAGTCGTTTTCATTAATACAAAGGTAATGTTCGTCTGAAAATTGCAATGATTCTCAAACCCCGTTTCAAATAAAAAATTTTAAAGAAACAGATCATAGAAATTTTAAGGAAGTTTTATATCAATAGTACTACCGCTTTCATTTAGAGTATCGATACTCTAAATGAAAGCAGTAGTATCCTTGATATAAAATTTGCTTGCTTGTTGTAAATGATCATTTACAACAAGAAAAAGAAGTTAATTTTTTCAAAGACTCGTGATGGTCCAATCAAAAAAGAAAGCATGGGCATTTACAGCTTCTTAGACTAAATGGGTATAAATGAAAATGCTTCACAGAAATGTGAAAACACTGATGGAGGAGGAAAAAAGTATAATAGTAAAAATTCTAGAGGAAAAACTCAAAATTTAAAAGAAAAATCGTACGAGTAAAAAATATCTAAATAAAATTGTAATTTTTTTTATTTATTACAAATTTAATTAAAAATTGATGTTAATTTTCAAATTAATTATTATGTTGCATTCCCTGTTAAAAGAAATTTATTTACAGGTTTTTTTTGCACACCAGAATTGTTGTAGACAAAATTATATTACATTTATATAAGGAAAGATTAATGCTAGCAGGCGCAAACTATATGCAGGCAGGCCGTGTCTTCTTGTAGTGACGGGTCTGTTTGCATTTAATATTTTTAATTTTCCATTCAAAACATAATTATTTATCAAATATTAATGTTTATTTATAAGTTGATTAATAGTATTCTTTTTTCATTACTTGATTAAAGATTTAAAATATTAGTTTAAACTTTAAATTGATTCATAGTTTTGATTCAACATGGACAACGTCAACTTTAACTTTAGCCTATCAACATTACCAAAAAATAAATGCCCTTATAAGTGGTGGGGTGTTTACAATTACACCTGCTTTGATAAAGACATTAAAAAGTTGGATTTGGTAAGGTTCTTAATAAAAATTTTGTGCGCACCTCCCAGCTAGCACAAAACGTTCAAAGAACGTTGCAAATGTTCAAGAACGTTCTATGAACGTTCATAGAACGTGCTTGAACTTTCACAACGTTCGTCGAACGTTCTTGAACGTTTTGTGTTAGCTAAACTCTTTTATCCGTTAGGAGTGATCCTCTGTTCAGCACAACAGGAAACATATTTTAAGCCAAAAGAAACAGTCTGTTGCCTGAGAATGGAGAACAGAATACGTTTTTAAACTATAGTTTGCCTGATTTCTTATGGATAATTAGTTTAAACGTAATTAACAAATAAGTATAAAAACAATTTCCCTCGTTTATTATTGTAATTTCTAAATGGTAATTTTATTATAATCCAAAGTACAAACTAATGTAAACTAAACATTGTTTATAATATAACTTTAAAGTTTAGCCTTGATTAAGTTGACGAGAAGCCAAATTAGTTTTATAATTCACACCCTAATTCAATTTCTAATTTGTAATTACTAATAACTAGTTAGCTAGTCATCTTTATTTTCAAGTAACATTAAATTTGTTCAAGCAAGACATTGCTACATCCTAACATCCTATGACATTGCGTAATTAAAAAAAACCTTGATGATTTGTTATAGTAAAATACCTTGTTCGCTAAAATACTTTTAATTGCAGTACATATATTTTAAAATATGCAGTACATATAATAGCTGTAGTAAAATGTTAAAAATAGTTTTTCAGCAAATAGTATTATCACTAAATAGCCAGATCTGCAAGATAGCAAATTTATCTAGGTAAGTGTAAAAGCTTCGGCTCCGACCGAAGCTTTGGCTTCGGCAGAGTGACTCCGGCCAAAGCTTCGGCTTCGGCAAAATCTTAGCTTCGGTACATCCCTAATCATAATCAACCAAAAAACATGTTTATTTTTGTGAGCGTTTATTAATTCGATAATACAGTTTCAAATCCGGTTACAAGATTTCGTTTAGTCTTAAGTAAGTGCGCTTTTTTAAAAAGTGTATTTCACTAATTTCTATTTTAAGTTTATTTCACCAGATGAAAGGTAATGACGCCGAAATTTTAGTTTAGTTTACTGTGAAATTTTTGACATCAGAACGATCTTAAAGAACTTTTTTAATAGATCATTTTATGAAGTTAACCAAGTCAAAATTAAAAAATTATAAATCTGCTTTATAATTTTTTAATAATTCGAATATAATTTCTTAAAATAATTCGAAGAGACGCGAGGTCTATTCGAATTATTATAATAGCATTTTCACAGATAAGTTGTATTTGAAGTTAAGTTGAAGAAAATTCAATAATGTTAATTCTTAATGTTTTGATAGTTTATAAACTATCAAAACATAAAAAATAAACTTTGTTACTTTCTTGGTTACTTTAATTAAAATAATGGCTGACTAATAATGGCTGACTATCAGTTCTTTTTTGTTTGCTTGTTATTCTGCATTTTTGTCTTTTCCTATGTAATCGCGTTTGATCGTATTGTAAGTCATAAAAATTATCTGGTTAAATAAAGTAATAGAAATTTATTAATACGTTTTGCGGAATTTAGTTCCTCCTATTAATATTTCATCGCGTCACAAACGAGGAAGTACAAACTTGATAAATAGGAAATGCGTTTAGGATGCAAGTATGTTTAGCACAAGCTCCTATCCTATAATCGAGTGACTTCTTCAAGTTTGCATAAAAGATGGTCTCATCAAACATACTTCTCTCAGTTTTTCTCTACTTTTGCGTTTACGCAAGATGCGGAACAATTCGAGTTCCTTCCAATAATGGCTACGGTAAGTTTATAGATTCCGTAACATTGGTTTGTTTATGTTAGTTAAGTAACTTTCTAAAGTGTCTGATGTGAATTTAACTAAAATTTGAAATATTTATCTAAACTCTTATTATTATTTTTTTTTTTAACAAGTTTATTGGTTGTTTTCAATTAACACGAGTTTTAAAAACTTTTTTTTCAGAATTTAGTACGTTTAATCTATTTTTTTAAACTTATATATAAAGGCTATGGGTATAGTGGATATGGAGGATACAGTGGTGAATTAAATAACAAAGGCAATGGGTATGGCGGATATGGAGGTTACAGCGGTGGATTAAATAACAAACTCTATGGATATGGCAACAGCTATTACAATGATAAATCAATAAAAGATACAGAAGAAGATCCGTCTTATAATTCTTACAGTAAGACACCGAAATCTAATACTTGTTTGCTTAGTAACAATGAGAGAATTTAGTTTTTGTTTGAGATTTCATTCATAAATTGTTTTAATCAAAGTAAGTAAAAAGTAATAATTTTGCAGATAAAGGTTACGGATACGGCGGAAACAACGGAGGAAACAACGGAGGAATCATTGGAGGATACAACGGAAAATACAACGGAGGATACAACAAAGGCTACGGGTACGGAAACAGTTACTACAATGACGACTCAAAAAAATTGATAAATAAGGATTCAAGTTATAACTCATACAGTAAGACCTATTAAAAGTAATTATAAAAAGTTTATCACAATTATATCGTTGCAACAAACTTTGTTTTCAAACAGGTTTTTTGTAAAGCATTTTGTTTCTAAGCATTTTGTTGCACTTTATTTTTTTTGTCATTATTGTATTTATATTCAATTTGGAAAAACTTTCTTATTTAAATTGTTTTTAACTTTAAATTTTTTTTTAGACAAAGGCAATGCATACGGTGGTTACGGGGGATACAATGGAGGATCATATAACAAAGGATACGGATACGGAGGAAGTTCATACTACAAAGACCAATAATTATTTTTATTATAACGAGCTGTATTTACAAAATTATTCAAATGATTGATCTTTAAAAATTACATTTATTAAACACGTTGTTTATAAGAAACTCATTTTTAAAAATTTGTTTTACTACAAGGTCAACATTTTTTGCGACCACTTATTTGTATATTTTAACGTTAAAAGATATACAGTTACCTTAAAAACGTTTTTAATTTTTTAAGATTTTTGTGTTTTAAGAAAACTAACGACGTATCGCAATATATATTATACTTTATAACAGTTTCTATATCTAATATAGTTAAATGCCATAAGACTTATAAAATAATAATATCAGTGTTTGCTAAAAAAAACAATATTAAATTAGTGTAAGAATTTCTTAAACAATATCAAGTGCTTCAATACCATACCTGATTGAACTTTAAAAAAAAAAAAAAATTATTTTTAAAGTAAACTCTGCTATTTTATTTTAGTAAAAATGCAAATATTTTTTTTCTATTGAATCAATTAAACTAAGTCACTAAAAATATTATATAATTTAAGCATGATTCATTTATTAAATAATTTTGCTTAGCTGACCGAATTTGTCTAACTATTATTTAGTGGTTAGCTAACAATTGTGGTATGTATTTTTATAAAAATCAATTTGATAGACAAGTATAATACTGAATAAAACTTGTATAATTTGATTCAACAAACACATGTTTTTCATTTAGTCTAACTAATAAGCCACAAGCTTTCAATAAATTTTTATAAATTTTATAAAATCAAAATTTAGAGCAAAAACAAAACTTTTCATGTTCTTTGTTACCCTTAGTAACGTGTTAGTACGTGGGTTTTTTTTGAATACACAGTGGGGTAATCACAAAAACATTTGTGCAACAATAAATAAAATTGTTACCTGGTTGTCACTTTTTGGTTTAAATTAACTCAGGGTTTTTAAACTACAAAATTATGTAAACGCAAAATTGCTTGTTTTAGGGGGCTCGTGGAAAAGCAGTATTCCCTCCCTTACGACACATTATACTTAATTTGCCACTGCTTTTCAATCCCTTCTGACACTTACCATCAGTTATTTTTTCTTTTATTCTGTATTTACGATGTTTTGAGACTATTAAGTTTCCATAGAGCAACTTAATAACAGTGATGTGAGGTGGGGTGAGGCGTGTGAGGTGGTGTGGCAAGGCTTCACCGGCGGCGAGGCAAATGCTTTTTAAAAAAAATAAATAAAAAAGTTGTGAAAATCAGTAAAATATAACATGACGATTGAGTCAAAAAATGCATATAACCATTAGATTTAAAAAAGTTTGGTCTACTTAAGTCTTTTTGAAGTAACACAACACAACACAACACAAAACACAAAGACAACACAAAGTGTTCTCAACACAAAGTTGTTGAACCGTTTGCATAATCATTAATTTAAGGATAAAGTCAGTCAATTGCCTTTTAGCATTTTTTAAACAAAGAAAACGGAAAGTTTTTCTGTTGCCATCATGAGTTTTTGCTTACCGGTTTTTACATCCATTTAAAACAATCATGACAACCATTTGAAACACCGCGACAATCAATTAAACAATCGTGATTTTCAATTAAAACAATCGTGATTTTCATTTAAAACATTTAACGCATGCGCAATCTCAACATTCTATATTATTTTAAAAAGGTCTTCTTTATATATTTATTTATCTAATATTATATAAATTTATTTTTATTAATATTATATTAATTTATTTTAATTTAACGGAGTTTATGTTTTATTAAGTTTGAATGGATGTCACGTTTGTTTTAAATGGACGCAAAACCATATTTTTTTACATATTTTTTATACACATACTGTATTGGCAAAACAACCATGATGTTCAATTAAAACATGCATGATGATAATTAAAACAAACATGATTTCCTATTAAAATATTTAGCGCATGAGGATATTAGATTTTCATTAAAACATGCAGCGAAATTCTGTTTGCCAAAATAAGCGAAAATTTATTTTGAGATTGGCCGTTGATCAAAGAAAAATTCAATCTGAAACTTCATTGCCACGAAAAACTCAATCTGAATCTTCATGCCGCGAAATTCCGTTTCCCAAAACATGCGAGATCTTGTTGTAAATCTAGTCGTTGATCAAGGAAAAACTCAATCTGAAGCTTCATCGTTAATAGAAGTTAATCGAAACACAATACAATCAATTTTAAGAAGGTACGATTGAACGAATTCAACACTTCCTGGTTCTAGAGGTGGCGCTCGTCACGTTATTTATAATGAAGAGATTAGAAGAAGAATTGAAGAGCTTATAAACGATCCCAATAAGAAAAATGTCGCAACAACGTTGTTCTAACGTCTTCCGTATCGTTGGAAAGACGTTGGCATGATGTTATAAATAAAACAACTAAAAAACATCATTTTACTAACGTTATTACAACGATGTAAAATGACGTGGTGACAACGTTACATTTTAGCTAAATGACGTCGGAAAGACGTTAGAGCAACGATAAATTTGAAGAAAAAAGACGTTATAAGGACGTTAGGCTAACGTTATATTTTAGCTAAAATGACGTTGATCCAACGTCTTTTCTATCGTTTTTTACACGTTGGAATGATGGCATATATGAAACATAGGTTATATTATATAAACGTTATATTAACAATGTTGCGAAACGTTGTAAGAAAAACGCCCTCCAACGTTTTTCTATCATTTTTGATGTTATTTCTACACTGCAAAAAACAATAAAAGACAATTTTGCACTGTATAACTTTGCGCTGTCAAGCTATATTTCTTCTTATTTATTTAGGTCATACACGATTATTATACTAGTCCGGGCAAATAATTGAATACGAAAATTAAAAGACTAAAAATAAATAAAAATTGCATCACTGCTATTCCAAAATTTTAAAATTATATACAATAACTTAGAATGAAACTAGTTTGATTTTTACTTTCTTTGCAAATTTCAATCAAATCTCAAATAATTCGCGTATTCTTTGTTTGACACTAAAAGACAAATATATATGAAGAAACATAAAGTTACAAACAAATCCAATTAAAAGCATTTTTAAGAACTAAATAAAAAACATTCGGAATAAACAAATAGAAATACCACAAATACCAGAAATTGCGCTAACTTTCTATTTCATGCTAACCTGAGTTTTTCTGCTTTCGAAAGATTATCGACTGTAAATCGTTTAGCAACATTATCTGAAATAGAATAAACAATACCTCAGTAAAATGCAAAACTAATGAAATTGCCTCCAAAATAATTTTAATTGAATAAATAAACAAAATTAATTTAAAACACACAATCATGAAATAATGGAAAAAAAATATGTCTAGTTTTACCCTCAAAAGATATAAAATATCTTTGAGTTCAGATTTCTGGAAAGTTATTTTTTTACAAGTGTTATTTTGGCAATATATTTTTTTATAACATGAATTGCATGGTAAATAAAGAAACTGAAATAGTACATTTTCACTAAGCAAAGAATCAAAAATTGTTTTTATAAATAGCTCTCTTTAAGACTAATGATTACTTTGTTAGGTGTTTATATTAACTACTTATATTTCACTTAAACCCTTGACCATTTGAGCAAGTAGCATCTTCTTACCAAAAGCAAATATTTTTTTAAATAAAAAGGCAGACATATCAAGAAGCAACCAAGGTTATGTAAATTGTATGTTATGAATGTTGGACCATAATAATCCAGAGCCTTAATAATCCAGTCATCCAAACCAATTTAATAGCATCAATGTATAACCAATGCATTGATTCTGCTAATTTAATTTGCATCTTCAGTGCATAGAGACCAGAATACAAAAGAAATTAACTGTATAGTCTTATTTTTTAAAACTCCACCTGTGATCTAGACTTTCTGTTTTTGACAAAATCAGATGGTTTTTTACCATCTGATTTTGTTAAAAGTCATGAGACTTTTCAGAAATATGATTAATTTGAACATATGACAAACCACATACCTCTGGCTCCGTTTTTTTTTAAATATCAATAATTGATGGACAATACCAAAACAAACTATATAATATAAACTAGATGATATATTATATAAACTAGATGTCAAACTTGCGGTCCTTTATTGAACAAAAAATGATGTATATATATATATATATATATATATATATATATATATATATATATATATACATATATATATATATATATATATATATATATATATATATATATATATACATAGTTACCTATAATTATTTATTTATATATTGTTAATAATATTTTTAATACTTTTGACATGGATACTTTATAGTATTATAAATACAAAAATTTTATAAAAATTTTGACAATTTTCATAATTCAAATTTGCATTTTTTAATTTTTAAGAAATGAACTTTTATAATAAAAATACTTCAAAATGTTCTATTGATATCATTTTTATAGCCATTTGTATTATTTTGCTAATGTGTTATATAAATATTCACATGCAATATGTATACTCATTTAAAATAATAATAAACAAAATCTTTGCATTTATTCATAATGCCTGCAATGTTCTGAATATACATAAAACAAATAAAAATATAAATGAAGAAATACAAAAGAATTAAGAAATACCTCTGAATTAAGTCCTTAACATATTTTGCAACTCTCACATGTTGGCGGAAAGCCAACATGTGAGAGTTGGCCTAAAAAAGAAAAAAATATAAAAAAGGCACATTGAAGTGTTTTACACATAAGATCTTATTTAAATATTTTTTACTGCATTCACCAAGGTCAAGCCTTAAAGACCCAAGCTTATTTAATAAACAGTTAGAACTGAATAAGTATTTTGTCATGATTCAATCAGAGAAATCATGGCAAACTAATAAATATAAAACATTTTTATTCACTAAATTTTGTAACATAAATTAAATTTTAAAACATTAGAATTATTCAATATTGTTTTTTCACAATTTTGTTAGGCTGCAACCAATCTAAAATGTTTAAAAATATTTATAGGCTGAATAAAAAAGATGACATAATTTGTAACAGCAAATGATTTAGATTCATTTTAATAAAGTGATTGTAAATTTTTTGCTGTTTCAAAAGCTGGGCGTTAAAATATATTGTCCAGGTTTTGTTCTCTAAATCATGTTAAACATATTGAAATCAAACTCACAAACTGTTGAGCAAACCCTTTGTTACCAATTCTTTGTGTAAACTCGTTCAAATATTCTATTGTTAAGTTTAAGTTTAAGATTAAATAATGTGATTATGTATATTTGTCGACTTGTTCTGATTTTAAACACCTTGATAACTTAGTACTTTAACTCTGCACATAAAAAATAATAATGTACTCCTATATATATATAATATATATATATATATATATATATATATATATATATATATATATATATATATATATATATATATATATATATATATTACAATTTTGTTTAGTTAACAAAAAGCTGCATTATAGTTTCATGATATATAATATGAGTAAGAAGGCTCTTAGAAGACCTCTAAGGCATTTTCATCACAAATCAAGTAGGCTTAATAGTAATACAAAGTTCAAATGTGTTCATATACACGATTTTATAAAAAAAAAAAGTAATGTTTCAGAGTACAAAGTTATTATTAAGAAGTGGGCAAAATGTAGTATATATATTTGAAAATATTTCAAGTGGTTAAGTAAATGTTTAAACAATGAAAATGAAACTAGTTGTAGACATAAAATATACCAAAAAGTGTGTAAAGTCCTTTTTTTTCTTGTATTAAATTCGTAATTTAGGAGAAAATTCCTTTAAATTATATTATAATACTCAGTATTGTTAAAATGATGCTGTGATAGATTCAATAGAAAAAAAATATTTGTATTTTTAATGAAATAAAATAGCAGAATATACTTTTAAAACAATAAATTTTAATAAAGTTCAATCAGGTATGGTATTGAAGCATTTGATATTGTTTAAGAAATTCTTACACTAATTTAATATTGTTTTTTTTAGCAAACACTGATATTATTATTTTATAAGTCTTATGGCATTTAACTATATTAGATATAGAAACTGTTATAAAGTATAATATATATTGCGATACGTCGTTAGTTTTCTTAAAACACAAAAATCTTAAAAAATTAAAAACGTTTTTAAGGTAACTGTATATCTTTTAACGTTAAAATATACAAATAAGTGGTCGCAAAAAATGTTGATCTTGTAGTAAAACAAATTTTTAAAAATGAGTTTCTTATAAACAACGTGTTTAATAAATGTAATTTTTAAAGATCAATCATTTGAATAATTTTGTAAATACAGCTCGTTATAATAAAAATAATTATTGGTCTTTGTAGTATGAACTTCCTCCGTATCCGTATCCTTTGTTATATGATCCTCCATTGTATCCCCCGTAACCACCGTATGCATTGCCTTTGTCTAAAAAAAAATTTAAAGTTAAAAACAATTTAAATAAGAAAGTTTTTCCAAATTGAATATAAATACAATAATGACAAAAAAAATAAAGTGCAACAAAATGCTTAGAAACAAAATGCTTTACAAAAAACCTGTTTGAAAACAAAGTTTGTTGCAACGATATAATTGTGATAAACTTTTTATAATTACTTTTAATAGGTCTTACTGTATGAGTTATAACTTGAATCCTTATTTATCAATTTTTTTGAGTCGTCATTGTAGTAACTGTTTCCGTACCCGTAGCCTTTGTTGTATCCTCCGTTGTATTTTCCGTTGTATCCTCCAATGATTCCTCCGTTGTTTCCTCCGTTGTTTCCGCCGTATCCGTAACCTTTATCTGCAAAATTATTACTTTTTACTTACTTTGATTAAAACAATTTATGAATGAAATCTCAAACAAAAACTAAATTCTCTCATTGTTACTAAGCAAACAAGTATTAGATTTCGGTGTCTTACTGTAAGAATTATAAGACGGATCTTCTTCTGTATCTTTTATTGATTTATCATTGTAATAGCTGTTGCCATATCCATAGAGTTTGTTATTTAATCCACCGCTGTAACCTCCATATCCGCCATACCCATTGCCTTTGTTATTTAATTCACCACTGTATCCTCCATATCCACTATACCCATAGCCTTTATATATAAGTTTAAAAAAATAGATTAAACGTACTAAATTCTGAAAAAAAAGTTTTTAAAACTCGTGTTAATTGAAAACAACCAATAAACTTGTTAAAAAAAAAAAATAATAATAAGAGTTTAGATAAATATTTCAAATTTTAGTTAAATTCACATCAGACACTTTAGAAAGTTACTTAACTAACATAAACAAACCAATGTTACGGAATCTATAAACTTACCGTAGCCATTATTGGAAGGAACTCGAATTGTTCCGCATCTTGCGTAAACGCAAAAGTAGAGAAAAACTGAGAGAAGTATGTTTGATGAGACCATCTTTTATGCAAACTTGAAGAAGTCACTCGATTATAGGATAGGAGCTTGTGCTAAACATACTTGCATCCTAAACGCATTTCCTATTTATCAAGTTTGTACTTCCTCGTTTGTGACGCGATGAAATATTAATAGGAGGAACTAAATTCCGCAAAACGTATTAATAAATTTCTATTACTTTATTTAACAAGATAATTGATTTTTTTTAAAATAAAAATGCAGAATAACAAAAGAAAAAAAAAAAAAAGATCCGCTAAACTATCAAACCATTAAAGAAAAAATCAACAAAGTTAGTCCAACTTTGTTGATTTTCTTCAACTTCAATGTATTAACGAACTGTGAAAGTGTCAATGAAACAATTCGCATAGATATCGTGTCTTACCGCATTAAAATGTTTGACATAAACTTGTAAACTAGTTAAATAAAAAGTTTGTTTTGTCCTATTGAAAGTTGTCTTGCATGAATATGAACATATAAATTACAGTTAGTAATAGACCTTTGGTTAAAAGCATTTTTATGTTTGTTCTGATGTCAAAAATTTCACGATGGACAAAAGTTATATTTCTGCGTCATTACCCCTTATCTGGTAAAATAAACATAAAACAAAAGTTAGTGAGATAAACTTTTAAATCATGCGCCCTTAAGATAAAATAAAAGTTTATCACAACATTTGAAACTCTATTAACGAATTATCAGACGCCAACAACTTTTAAACAAGTTTATAGGTTAATTATATATATATATATATATATATATATATATATATATATATATATATATATATATATATATATATATATATATATATATATATATATATATATATATATATATATATATGTATATATATATATATATATATATATATATATATATATATATATATTTATATATATATATCAGTGGCGGATTGAGGTTTAGCGTCGCGGGGGGGCCAAGTCAATAAATAGGGGCGACCGGGGTTGCCTTCAGTAATTTAATCTTATATATATATATTTTTTAATTGTTTTAGGGGGCGCCGTTAGATTTCTAGGGGGGCATGGGGGGCAGCTCGCCCCCCCACGCCCTATACTAAATATGCCACTGATATATATATATATATATATATATATATACATATATATATATATATATATATATATATATATATATATATATATATATATATATATATATATATATATATATATATATATATATATATATATATATATGATATATATATATATATATATATATATATTATATATATATATATATATATATATATATATATATATATATATATATATATATATATATATATATATATATATATATATATATATATATATTTAATAATAAATATTGCTTTATTATTTAATAGTATTGAGCACTTTTAAACGCACAAGAGTATTTGTATTATTATTATTATACAATAATAATACATTTTCTATTTTGTATAAATTTGCTCCTACAAGTTCTCAAGTCGTCAACAAAAATGGAAAAAATAAACTTGAAATATTCAATCAAAAATATACCGATTCCATCTGAAAAAGAATATAAATTAAAACTACTAAACAAAACAGAAATGCTCGTAAAAAAAATGAGATGGAAGGCGTTCTTTTTCATAAATAACTACCCAAGAAATGATTCAAATTATACAGACTACGGAATCAAATCATCAAAATGCCCACCACAAATAAATGAAATTCGTTCTTTCAAAAAACGCATTTCAAAAAACGCATTTCAAAAAAGACCTAATAAACTTAGTTAAATCAATAATATTTTGCAACGTAAACTGCAAATTTCAAAATAATATGCAAAAAGACTTAAAATCCATACGTACGTCGCATAAAACAATAATAAAGGCAGACAAAACATCTAATTTAGATCAATTATCTAAAGATGAATACAACAAACTGTTAACAAACGCAATTACTTCTACCTACAAAAAGTCGATGCCAGAATTAAAAGATCAAATAATTAAGGAAGGAAAAAACCTTTTAACCCGGCATGAAGTGTATAACAATATTGAGATAAACGGATCGTCCGGCTGTTTTTTTACATTAAAAGACCATAGGGATAATTTTATTAACAACCCTTCAGTTCGCCTTTTAAACCCTTCGAAAAACGAGGTATGAAGAATTAAAGTTATTTTATTCAAGATTATTCACGAATTAAAAAATAAACTACAGTTGAATCAATGGCTAATCACCCATTTTGTTATCGATTAGTTTAAAAAAATCAAAAATAAATACCTTTGCAAATTTCTAATTTTTGATATAAATGATTTTTACCCATCTATTAGTGAAAACATTCTTACTAACGCAATCAGTTTCGCCGAACAACATGTTATTATAAAAAATGGCGATAAAAAAATAATATATCATGCAAGAAAATCTTTAATTTTTAATAACGGCGAAGCTTTGATAAAGGAAAGAGGCGGAATATTTGATGTCTCAATGGGAGCATTTGGTGGAGCTGACGTTTGTGAACTAGTTGGTATTTTTATGTTGTTTCAGTTCTCTCAACATTACGATAAAAATAATTTTGGCTTGTATCGTGACGACGGGCTTGCTATTTTTGAAAACAAAAGCGGCCAGCAAATGGAAAAAATCAAAAAGCATTTTACACATATTTTTAAAAGTAACAACCTACTTATCTCCATCCAATGTAATATTAAAATCGTCAATTATCTTGATGTAACATTGAACTTGGTTGATAGTTCTTATCAACCGTATTGTAAATCTAATAACCAACTTATGTATGTTCATTCAGAGTCAAACTATCCACCTAATATAATAAAAGAAATCCCTCGCACTATTGAGTTAAGATTATCGAATATGGCAGTAAATGAAACTGTGTTCAATAATTCAATTCTTCCGTATGAAGAGGCTTTACATAAATCAGGATACAATTCAAAACTCTCCTATCAACCGCAAATAAACAAAAATCAAAAAAGACATTGCAAAAGTAAAATTATATGGTACAACCCCCCGTTTAGCAAAAATGTTGAAACTAAAATTGGAAATCGCTTTTTAGCTTTAATTGACCAACACTTTCCAGTAGGACACAGGCTTCATAAAATTTTTAATCAAAACTATATTAAAGTTAGCTATAGTTGCATGCCTAATGTCAAGTCTTTAATAAATGCACATAATAGCAAAATTTTACATAGCGATAAAAATAAAACATCAAAAAAATGTAATTGCAAAGACAAAAATATTAGTCCGTTAAACAACCAATGCCTTTTTAGCAATATCGTATACCAAGCCACTGTAAGTTCTGGTGATCCTCAATGCAAAGATAAAGTTTATTTCGGTATAAGTGAAACCACATTTAAATTAAGAAATGCCAACCATCTTAAATCTTTTAATGTACCCAAATATAACAATGACACTGAACTTTCCAAAGAAATATGGGAGATAAAATCGAAACATATAAATCCTGTGATTACATGGAAGATAATAGCACAATGTGAGCCCTACAATCAAGCATCAAAAGTTTGTAATCTTTGTCTCCGAGAGAAGTTTCCCATGTTATCATATAAAGAAGAAAACTTACTTAATAAAAGATATGAAATAATATCAAAGCGCCGGCATTCAAAAAAATTTTTACTATCCTTATTTGATACCGGTGACTAAAACCGTTGACGTCTTTTTGTTTTGTTTTGTTTTGTTTGGTAACGTCAGAACTCGTTCCACCGTAATTTTAATTTGTAATTTTTAAACGGTTTAAAGTGACGAAATACACAATGGCTGATTGCCGAAAGGCAAGAAACTCAGAGTTCCATCAAAAGTTGTTTTTATTCATTTACTATAAATAAATAAATATATATATATATATATATATATATATATATATTTGAGGGGTGTGACACCCCCCACACACCCCTATCGCCGACGCGATAGGGGTGTGTGGGGGTATCACACTCCCTATCAATGATTTTTAGTCGGCAAATTGTAATAGCACCCCCCACGTGACACCTACTCGCGCCGGCCCTGTATATATATATATATATATATATATATATATATATATATATATATATATATATATATATATATATAATTATATATATATATAATTATATATATATATAATTATATATATATATAATTATATATATATATAATTATATATATATATATAAAGGTAGAAAGAATAGATATAGGGCGATAGTTACTGATATTGCAACAGTCTCCTTCTTTCAAAATTGGAATAACTTTTGCAATTTTTAGACGATCAGGAAAAACTCCTTGGTGGATAGATGATTTATAAACTTTATAAAGAATATTTTTGAGATGATCAAAGTACTCGATAATTATGTCACCATTAATTCCATTAGCTCCGATAGGTTTTTTTTTTTTTTAGTGATTTGAAGGCGATTTCGAATTCATCAAAAGATAATTCTGTGTATATTTCTTTGGAACAGTTGCAATCATCCATTGGTACTAAGAAATCATTAAAGGCGACTGGGGTAAAGATTATTTTAGGGTTAAGAACATTTGTTTAAGGTTGTCTTATAATAAAACACACAAAAAAAATTTATTTTAATTGTTATTTATTAATTTTTTTGTGATATCTTAGTTGATATATGGTATCTTACTTTTTTGAGAGTTTAATGTCTGAACATTTTTAAATGATATATAGTCTTCATTTTTTATCATTTAAAAACCTATACAATGAACGAATATTTGCTTATAACTGTCCTGTTTTGCAAAATGTAAAAACTTTGCTAGTCTAGAGTTTCGTTACTTTGGGTACATCGCTTATTTAAAAAATTTTTGTTTTTGCTTTTTTGGATCAATGAATTTTAAAAAAATTTATGAATAACAATGTTATTTATTATTTCTGCACTTTTTCAAGGATTGAAATGTCACCTTTTTAGGCATGTTGGAATTCTTGTATCGGATAAAAATAGAAACTGCCACAGTTGTTTGCTGATGAGGCGGTAATTTTTATTTAAGCTCAAACGCTTAGGTTATCTGATACAAAAGATCTTAAGAGTTGAAGGTATTTTAAGGTAGTTAAAGGTTAGGGGTTCTTGTAACAAATAAATAGCTAACAAAAAAAATTAGAAAAAGTGATTTCAAATTATAATGGTTCTCCTCTTATTTACAAAGTATGTTTACATTTTTGAACCTATTATACTTTCGGCTCGTTGGTTAAAAATCTTACGCTCATCTTACGATCAACCTCGTTTATGGCAATTTAAGAAATAATTATTTTGTATTAACACCAACACAATAACGTTAAAAAGATCCAGCTTCTAAAACGGGGCTCAGTGATAAAACAAGTTTGTCTTCTTGTTACTTCGGCCAGAATTTTCTATTAATGTAATTTTTTTTTTCCTGCAATTTTTACAAACGGCAAAATGAAAAAAAAAATTAAAAAAATAATACTACAAAAATAAACACACTTCATTAACTCGCAAGTTACCACAATAAAAAAATATCATTTTTAAATAAGTTTTTATACTTTTTTTGCCATTGTAAAATCTATCAAAGTACTATGCAGACAGACAAACTACTTCCTGAAAACTATCGACCTATTTCACTAACCTCGGTTCCGTGCAAATTATTTGAAAAAGTTGTAAAGAATAAATTCTTGAAGTTTCATCAACAATAACAATCTGCTCTCTACAAATCAATATAGCTTTCTTCATCATAAGTCTTGTGTAACTAATCTAATAGAGACTTTTTATATTATTTCGTCTTCCCTAGCATTGCACCAGTTTATAGATGTAATCTACCTCGACTATGCTAAAGCTTTTGATTCCGTACCTCACACCAGACTCATATTAAAATTAAAATCATACGGAATAAACGGCAAACTACTGCAAAGGATTATCGGGTGGACACGGAAAAATCCGGTCATCTTTAAATTGAGATTTCTCCAAAACCACAAATGCTTTTTATTTAATTTTTTTTTTAAATTAAACCTTACTTCCTTATCTTAAATGCTGTTGATAAATTTTTGTTTACAAATTAATGATTTGCAAAATGTTTTGGAAACAAGTTGAGGTGCGTAAAAAAGTTGTGAATTTTTTTTGCAAAAATCCATCGACTTCCTATCGCTTGATTGCTAAACGCACAAATGTCCCAAAATCTACAGTCATAGATATAAACAAGTTCAAGACTACTCAAAGCTTCGAAAGAAAACTTGGATGAGGCAGAAAAAAAAAATTTCCATAAATCCAAAAAGGTAAAGTCGATTTTACGTTCAATTGCAAGAAATTCAAATCAGTCACAGCGAGATCTAGCAAGAAAATTTAAGACTTCTCATTCTTATATCAAAAAAGTACTTAAAAATGCTAGAATTAAAGCATTTCATAAAAAAAATACAACTAAGAGAAGCTTAAATTGTGAAATTAAAGGAATTCGACGCGCAAAGAAGTTGGTTAAAATAATGGCGGATAAAAATATGTGCGTAAGTGAAGACGACGAAACGTGTTGCAAGGCGGATTTTTCACTACTTTCTGGTCAACAGTTTTACTATGAAAACAAAGAAAAACCTGTCGATGATTAATTTAAATATATTCGACGAGAAAAATTTGCATCCAAGTTCCTTGTGTGGCAAGCAATTTGTAGCTGTGGTTTGCAGTCCTCTTGTTTTGTCACTAAAAAGACCTTGACTGCCAATCTCTACATCAAAGAATGCCTCCAAAAAAGACTTTTGCCTTTTATAAAAAAACACAAATACCGATGTCTCTTTTGGCCCGATCTTGCTGCCTCTTACTATTCTAAAAAAGTTTTACAGTGGTGCAAAGATAATAATGTGAAAATTGTTCCTAAAGGTGCGAATCCTCCAAATCGTCCTGAAGAGCGCAAGATTGAAGATTTTTGGGCAATAGTTAAAGGAGTTCTTCGTAAAACAGGTGGACTAAAAAATAATAAAAAGGACTTCCAAAAAGTGGATTAATGCCACCAATATGGTGAAAAAAGAAAAAATTTGTAAAATGATGGCATCAACCCGCTATAAAGTTCGATTTCTTGCCAAGCAACCCATCAAGCCCCTTAAAATCAAGTTGAAACTCTAATTTATGTAAACACATTTAATAATAAAAAAATTGAAATATAAAGCATTTATGGTTTTAGAGAAATCTCAATTTAAAGTTGACCGGATTTTTACGTGTCCACCTGATAATTCCTTTTTAATAGGTAGATAACAACGCGTTACAATTAACAATACTAGCTCTGACTGTGTTGATGTTCTTAGTGGTGTTCCTCAAGATTCTGTTCTCGGCCCGCTCCTCTTTATTCTTTTTACAAACAATCTTGCTCAACTTACTGAAACTTCTGAAGTATTTGCCGACGATACTAAACTTTTTTCTAAAACTTTATTGCAGACTAATTTTGTCGATCTGCGGGATCGCTTAGTATAGAGTGGTCAAACACTTGGTTCCTTAAAGTAAACATTTCAAAATGCTGCGTTATCCATTATGGTAAAAATAATCCTATGTATAGTTATTTTTTGCAAAATAACCAAGGTATAAAAGAAAACCAAAGAATCTCTACTAAAGTTAGTTGTCTCCGAATCTTTACAAATTTTTGGTATGCTAAAAAAGACATTCACCATCATTGATGAAAAAAAACCTCTCAAAATATATAAAGTGTTTATAAGACCACACCTTGAATATGCAGTGTCTGTTTGGGCCCCATATTTAAAAACTGACGTAGCTTTGGTTGAATCTGTTCAACGTAAAGCAACAAAATGGGCTTTAAGCTTGAGAAATCTTCAAGACTACGAAAGACTAAAAAGGCTAAATCTACCATCACTTGAGTTTCGGCGTCTACGATGCAATCTTATCCAAATTTTTAACCTAATACATCAATTTGATATAACTAATAATATAAATCAACCAAAATTTATTAACTCATTGTCACGTGGTCACCATCTTAAAATAAGACGTGAATATGTTCCAAACTGTCTTTCAAGACACAACCAACTATATAATAGATCAGCAAAATACTGGAATGAACTACCTGAGCAAGAAACTTTATACTCAACTGTACTTTCTTTTAAAATTAGGTTAGATCACTGGCTGAGGATGAAATTCGAAACAAATATTTATAAAACTGGTTGTTTATATTAGGGTGTTTTCCCTGCTTGTTGTATGTATAAATTGTATGTATATTTTACGGCTACAACTATAATAATATAATAATAATAATAAATAATATTTATAATTTACTAACATAGATAGATCGGTACAACAAACAAAATTTTTTCAAAAGTTATAAAACTTATCCAAATAATGTGATCTCTTTTTAACACCAGCACACGTGTTCTCCTGTATTCTGGATCTACCAAAATATTTTTTAATATTTCCTTAACAACTACGAACACCATACCATATGCGTAACCAGTAGGGTGTTCAAAAAATTAAAATTTTTAAAAAGCGAATACACAAGAAGCAAAATTGGGGCAAATATTAAAAATCGAGATTACAAAAAAAATTTCAAAAATATTGACTTTTACCTTGTGCTCAAGCGGCAAAATATCCGGAAAAATGCCCAAATTTCCTCAAATTCCAAATATCCAAAGTTCGAAAAATTATTAGGCTTTAAACGCAAGGTAAAATTTTTTTTTCTAATGTGATCATAATGGTCCAAATTTTTTATTTAGATTGTTGCGTACCTTGTGTTGTTTAGATTAAAAAAGATTTTGCATAATTTATGCAAAAAAAAAAAAAAAATTTTTTTTTTTTGCGTATTTGCGCAAAATTCTTTATTAGCGAATTTGAGCTGAAATACTTTTTTGTGAAAATATTTTTTAATATAAACAATAATAATGAAAAGACTAGGATACACAATAATTTAAAAAAAACTTAAAACCATTATGATTAGATTAGAAAATTTTTTTTTTGTACAAAATATTGAGATTTAGCTTGCGCTCAAAGCCAAATATTTTAGGAACAATTTGTGGCATTTTCCGGGGTATTTTGAACACACCTAATAACCAGTCCTAATTTATTTATTTAAAATTTATATATGTAATGATTGCTAATAAGGAGCGCCCCTAAATTTACAAGTACATAATAGATATTATATTTAGGGGCCCGTTTTTTGCAACAATTTAAAAATATAAATTTTGATTGTTTTTTTAAATTGTGGAATTTGGGAGTTAGAAAATCAGGAAATCAAGCTTGATTTATAAAGCTTAAAAACTGAAGTTGCGGAAGCAAAAGAAGTATATAGAGGAATCTATATGCAAAACGCATCACAAAGTAAAAATTTTGAGTTAATTCCATTTTTACATTCTATATACTGAAATCTATCATCTATTTAGATATTAGACAAATTGAAAATTTTTTGATGCTAAAAATAAACAATGAAAATATTAATTTCTGTTGACCCATAGATTTGAGTAGTTCAGTTGTTTGACATTTTCTCAAAATCAGTTTACGTGGACTTGGCGCGTTTTGAAAACCCTCGTATAATTGGTCTCAAAAATAATAATTTATCACAACGTGATAAATTATTGCGCAACTAAATATACTAGTTTTTTATATTAGATTGTTTTAATTTTATAAACCAATATTCCGACAAAATTTCCGACAAACTTTTTAAGTTTAAAGACAATTGACGTAATTGACAATTGAGTCTAATTTGTCTGGATTTTGGCAATTATTTGCAACTAATTTCTAATTAAAAAATAACTTTGATTTTAGGCAAACACGACGCTATTTTTTTTAAACATGTTTGCTTCCAACAAGACATCAAGCAACCACTAATTAGAGTTGGAAGAGAGTGGAAGGGAAAAGATTGAGATTGTAGAGCAAGATAACGATTTCAAAACTGAAACAAAAAACTTCCTAAACAACCCCATTGTTTTTTGTTGAAAAAAGTTTCTAAACAAAAGGTTTGTTTTTTTTTGAAGAAAAGTAATTTTTTAAAAAAAATATATATATATATTTATCTTAAATTGACTGATAATTTATCATTAGCTATTGAATTTCATAAAAATATATTTTGGTGCTCAAATGCCATGGCCGTATAAAATTTATAAAGTTCTTTTTAACGGTTTTTATCTAATCATACCAACTGGAAATGGCGAGATAGCTCAGTGGCGGGATAGCTCGTGGCGGGATAGGTCAGATGGTTAGAGCGTTAAAGGAAAAGTAAAAACCCGGACTGTTGAACGATATGAGTTTAAATCCCGCCACCGCCAACTCAGCGCTTGAGTAGTACATCAAAAATGCAAAAATGTTGGTCAATAACGGACGCTACTTTGGATTAGTCTTAATGACTATTTGTGGCTGTTCCAATGCTAAGCCAACAATATCTTCGGATATAAGAAAATTGTATAGAAAAATATTGCATTAAAACTCAATTAAAAAAAAAAAAAGAAAAAGAAATAATGGTTTCAAAAAACCTAAATTAAAAATAACTTCAAGTAAAAACTTTTACAGAAGAGCAAAATAAAAATATATACACTTGATGAACACTTTTGTGAGCGTTTGTAACTATACTTTACACTTACACGTTTTTTAAGTTGTTTAATGATAGAACTACGTTGGTTTTTTACCATAAATTTATATATTGTAGTTATTTGTAAAAATTTAAAGCTACTGAAATAACAAAAGTAATTTTTAAAGTTTACTTTTTTTGTAGTTTCAAAGTTGTAAAAACGAGATGCGGAGTTTACCAGAAAAATATTTTTTTTTCATATTTCAAAAGTAGATCCCACAAACATGTTGAGTGGTGTAATATGTTTTGTTAGATAACGTACTTGATAAAGTATTCAGTTGTCATCATGTTGTGATTGGGTGAACAGCGAGGATTTGTAGTGAAAGTTTTTATAAAAATTGCAGCTATTGACGATAAAAAATACTATAATTGCAACGCAGAGGGCGTTATTTACGCAGTTTGGTTTACGTATAAGTGAAAGTGTTTAAGACTAAAAAAGTTTTTACCATTGGTTTAAAGATTAAGGACAACAGTGTCAGCAATGAATCTTCACCTTAATACTTTAATCAGTTTCATAAAGCCATTTGATAAAAAATTGAAACCATTTTACAAGTGAGATATGTTTTTAAGAGTGATGATAAACTTTTGACAACAGCTTCATACTTATATAAGCTGTTAAGTACATTTTTTTATTATTGTTATTTTAGATATTTGAAAAATAAACGTGTAAAAAGTAAATATGAAGAAAGTGAGGCTTCTTAGCAGCAAAGAAAGAAACTCACTTACACAGTCTTAAAAAAAAAGAATAGAATGAATTTTTTTATTTTCCCAATAATAATTAATACCAAATAATAATTCCTCATTTTATGTTAACTTTAGTATTTTTCAAATTTTTTGAATAACTTTTATTTCTGCCAAATACAAAATTTTAATTTAATTAAAATTTTGTATTTAGCAAAAATAAAAAGCTTTAAGAATTATTATCCTTGAGTTTAGCACTTATCAACAAGTTTTCAATTTTATATTTTTGAATTTTTTTTTTTAATTCTTTTGCATGTTTGATGGACTCTTTTTATGCTTTTAGCGTTTTTATAACAAAATTTTGATATAAAATATATTATTTTTTTTACATAATAAAGAAGTTAAATAGTTCAAAGGTTGAAGTAATTGTTTATTAATATCATTTAACTACAATAAAAAATAATATAAAATAGCAAGCTTTTTTCATTTAATATAGTTTTTATTGTTTTTATTTTATTATATTTATATAACAGGTGATGACTATAAAAAAGAAACTGAAAAATATTCAAATAAATGTCTTAAGTTGTTATAAAAAATTAGCTTATGGAGTAATCAACAAAAGTTTTTGAGTTTATAAAAAGCCCTAGGTAATTTTTTCATTTCATTTTCATCATTTTATCATTTTTTTATTTTTTTTTTTTTTATTTGCATTCACTCCCAACAAGGCTGCAAGCAACCACTATTAAGTTGGGAGTTACTAGGAAAAAAAAAGAACAGAGTTATAGAGCAAAAAAAAGAACAGAGTTATAGGAAACAGTTGACAGAAGACTTAAAAAGTTGAAGGTTGTATGAGTCAGGAAAACATGAAGATGGGAGAGAGTTCCAAAGGATTGAAGTGCGGGGAAAAAAACTAGATGAATAAAAGTTTTTAGAGCATGCAGGGACAGATACAGAAAACGAATGAGACTTAGCTGAATGACGAGTAAAACGAGAATGAATTTTAGTTGATGGAACTAGAGATGATAACTCCTTTGAGCAATGACCATGATAGTATCTGTAGAAAAGAGAAAGAGATGCAACTTTACGACGATGGGAAAGAGGTTCAAGCTTAGCAGATAGTCCAGGTCCAACAACATTTACAATGCGTTTTTGGACCTTGTCAAGAAGAGAGAGTGAATCGTTAGAAGAACCAGCCCAAATATGACAACAGTATTCCATACAGGGACGAATAAGAGATTTGTAGAGGTAGAGAATGGAATCATAAGTAAGGAAATGGCGAGCACAATAAAGAGAAGCAACCTTAGCAGAAGCTAATTTAGCAATCGATTGTATATATGGTTTCCATGAAAGGTCAGTAGTAAGCGATAATCCAAGAAGACGTAAAGAGGATTGCTATTCATTAATATAGGAATGTTGACCATATTACGGTAGTTGTTTGCAGTAAGCAATTGGGTTTTTTTAGAGTTGAAATTCACAAGCTACTTAAATCAGTTTGCTTTTTTCCTAATTTTTTAAAATGAATTTCTACATAAAAAATACAGCAAATATAATAATATTTCGCAATTTTCATATACATGGATGTGTTCAATTCATGTGTTACTCATTATTCAATAAAGTTTCATCCTTTTACTGTGACTTTTCCTTGTGCTCCAAAAGTTATTATACATCTAGTTACCTCGTACATTAATTTCTTGGAATTTGCTTCCTTCATTTTATTTTCCTGGTTCATATAACGTGCAATCTTTTATTGTTCGTATCTTTATAAACTTCATCTTTTCTTTTACAATAACTTCCAACTCTAATAGTGGTTGCTTGCAGCCTTGTTAGAAGTGACGATGTTTAAAAAAAATAAAAATCATAAATATATAAATATTTGGAGTTTGCTCTCTGTCTGGAAATTAGCTTAAACATCTAAAAATGCTACACCCGCTACTGATATACTAGTATCTATATTAAAAGGTAATATATGAGGTTTGTTACTAAGACAATGAGCAATAAATAAACCCTTAGCTATAAATTTTTAGTCGTGACTTGCTTTAGCAAAAGTAAATTAATCTGTCTAAACGAGGCATCTAAACTGATATAAATTGAGAGATTTTTGCACCACTTTAGTTACCAATTTTTTAAGGACAGTTTTTCTTGTTTACGAATGGTTTTAACATAATTTTTAATGGTGTTTGGTATGCTACTATGAAACTCTTTATCGTCTTTTATTCTTTTAACAACCCTTTTGTTTCGTAAGCCTTTAAAACTATAAAATAAGTTTATTAAACGAGCCTTATTTCTGAACTTGTTTGTATTTTTCCCAAATCTAAACTTTTCGATAATTAATTTTTCAAAAAATAAAAAATAATAACTGACGTTGTTAAATACTTTGTTTGCTTAACATTTTATATAAGATCACCTTACTGTGTTATAATGACTTCCAAACAGGCTATTGTGTATTAATACCTATCAGATAATCAAGGAATAAAAATTAACATGAGTTGAGAAATACATAAAAAACATGTATTAAAATGCGTAAAATAAATGCATTCAACCTAAAAGCATTTTGACATTTGAAAAAGAAGGGCGACTTTTAATGTTTATTTAAAAAATTTAAAAATTTTGGTAAAGGATGAATGTTAGTGTTGAGAAATCAAACACCCATTCCGACCATGAGATGATCAGTACCATGAAGTATAAACTTTTTATTTCTCTAAATAAGATTTTCATTTAAGTACTTTCATAGTAAAATGCAGGAAACCAAAATCTAAATCAGTATAGAAAATATTAAACAATTAGTCATTAGAATAATTATGCATTAGAAATTAATAAAACTCTCTATTTCTTTTTTCTGTCTCTAGTTTAAAACCCAACAACTACCAAATTACAATGTTTTTAAAAAATTAACAGTTTTAAGGAATTTCTTATACGCACAATGAGAATGCACGTAGTTTGTTAAATTTTCTTTAAGAAAAAAAAAATAAACTATAAAACCGAGTTTAGAGTAGTGTTCATTTTAAACGTACAATGAGAATGCACAAAAGGTGTTAGTTTTTTCTTTAAAAAAAAAATTAAAAAATTCCTTTAAAAAAAAATTGAGCTGAATATGCTCAAATATTTTTTGAGAATAAGTTTGAAAATAAACTTTTTGAGAATAAAGCTATTTGAAAAAACTTGAACAAATCAATTAGAAGATGTAGTTTCGCTTACAAAATTAACATTGATACTGTTAATTAAAATTATTAATTTTTAGTTTTGTACATAAAAAATTCATGTTTAGAAACAAATGGTATTATTTTTAAAATGTATTTTATGTACTTTGCATAAGATATTTACTTTAAGTTTAAGCAGTAGCATAAAAAAAATATTGACGTAATATTAATGTCGTATATTTAAGGCGTAACATAAAGTCGTCCACATATATGTCGACATATATGCTTATTCCCAAAACCTATCATTAAAGCTTAAAAATTTTAAAAAAAACCTTCTGTTATTAGATATTACAAAAAAATAATACAATAATAATTATAATAAATAAAGTAATAATAATAAAAATAATAATACAAAGCTAATACGGTAACCGTATTAGCTTTATATTATTATTACGGTAACGTACGGTAACTTTGTATTATTATTTCTATTATTAATTAACCTATGCCTTATAAGATTTTTAAAATTTTTAAAAATTATTTTAAAATTCATTCCATGTCAATATATTATTTCAAGTATTTTTAGTTTAGGGCTTTTTTTTTTATTGCGAACGTAACGAGTTTATACTGATTATAAATTAGTCATTACCATTAATACGTTTTACAAATATAAATAAATACACTTATCTTTTGTACTCAAAATAGTATTCCTAAGGTTGTTTACGTTTATATATAAATTTAAGTTATTGAAGTAAGATAAGAAATAATTATTGATCCTGGTGAGAAACTTTATTTTTCTGTTTTCCATTTTTGTTCAACTTAATGTCAAACAATGAAATTTTAGTACTTATTTATATTTATATTTATAATAATGAAATAATGTTACTAGCTGTCTCGAACTAATCTCTTAGTGATCATCGTGGCCAAGTTGTTAACGTTATTATTAGAAATGTCACAAGCTAGCCGATTTCCCACCAGGATATCGCGTATAATTTTTTTCTGAAAAAAGTATTGTGTTTATTTGTTGTTGCATTTTAATTTGACTTCGATGTGGTGATTTAAATGATTTATTAAGTTTACTTGACTAGCTCAAATAATATAAAACATTATAATGTTTTATATGAGCTAGTCAAGTAAACTTTATAACGGCTTTTTTTTCTTTGTATAAGTTCATTATAATCTAAAAAGAAAATTTTGTATAGCAAAAAATGAACAAGCAAATAAAGAACAATTCTAGAAATTTGCCCGTCACTTCAAATATTACGGGTAAATTATGGAACTCTTGAAAATGTGCTTTTGCTCTATAATTTGTTTATGAATGAACATTTATTTTCATGAAATAAGTATTCAATGGCCTTCTTTTAAATAAAATTTTATACTTTTATATACAATTTATATTTTCCTATGTTGTTTATTACGAACTTACGTTTGCTTTCATTAATGCTACGATAAAATGGTAAGTTTACACGATTTTTAAATTTATACGTTTTTATTTCATTAATACGATTTAATGTCATTCAAAGCGTACGAAAGAAACGAGTTTAAGTTGGGCGTAAAAACTTCTTCAGACCGTTCCTTCACAAACGCGTTCCTTAAACAAATAGTTGATTAAGCTAATTAAAACGCTCACTTTTCCTCGTTAAAAGCGTTTCTTGGCAATCAATGCCGAAGCAACTCTAATTGCGTCTTTTGAAACTACTATTAAGCGCCGATTATTGTTTTGGTTCAAAATATAGGAGCGAATTTAGGCAAACTATTTTTTCAATCAACTTAAACTTAAAACGAAGTTATATTCAAGTAAATTTTTCAATTTGTTTTAGAAAGGACAGCTTTTTTCATGTTTAATTAAAAAAAATCAATAAGTTAGACAGAAATTTCCTGTCTAGATTGTTTTTATAGACAATATAAATTTTGATAATGTAAAGTATTTTTACATAATAAATCTGGCATTTATTAAGCATGACAACGTGTGCCAAAACCTAATCCGATATCGTATTAAGCATCTAAACATACTTTAATTGTAACGTGTTTTTGTTTTTGTTAACCTTTGGGATGCTTTTATTTGTTTGGGTTGTTGAGTATCATCGCGTGCTACCTGTTGTGACTAACATTCCTTTTCGAAAATATAATAATTGTATTATTAGATTAATTAATTATTTATAGATGGAAATCGGCGCTCTTCAAGAATTCTTTTTACATTAAATCGCGTTTGAACATGTCTCTATGACACCAAAGGTTCAAAGTTAAAGCAAAAATATTCTGCATAAACTTATCTTCAGTATGATATGATGCATAATAATATTTAAAAAAAAAATAAAATTAAATTCTGAAAAGTTAAAAAAAGTATATTTCTTTTACATGAAATTATCAATATAATAATTTATTAAGACAAATTTGACATAAAAAACAACTACATATTTATATTTTTATTATTATTACTATTATTGTTATTATTATTGTTGTTGTTGTTATAATAATAATAACAAAAATAATAATAATAATAATCAAACTCATCATCATCATCATCATCATCATCATCATCATCATCATCATCATCATCATCATCATCATCATCATCATCATCATCATCATCATCATCATCATCATCATCATCATCATCATCATCATCATCATCATAATCATAATCATCATCATCATCATCATCATCATTAGAATAAACATATGATGATATCATATGTTTATTCATATTATATCATTATATATATATATATATATATATATATATATATATATATATATATATATATATATATATATATGTATATATATATATATATATATATATATATATATATATATATATATATATATATATATATATATATATATATATATATATATATATATATATATATAATCAGAGAAGTTTAAAACTTTTTTTTAGATATAAATATATATTTAAATAAAAATTATAATTTTTAATAATGTCATTAAATCAACCAAGATTTTCATCTTCCTTATCACCAATTACCTCTGCAGCTCAAGTAGTTTTATCTTCATCTAATTTAACTTCAGCAACTGCTGCTACTATTTTGAATTCTGTTACTAATATCAGTTCTGGTAATATAGCCAGTACAAGTTATGGCCAAAATTTAAATATAAAACATCTAAGAAAAAGACCATTGCAAACTCATCCGATATCTTTTGGTTCAAGTCAAACTAATATTACTGATAAATTAAATGACATCACATGGTAAGCTTTTTTCTTAAAATAATTATTTTATTTTGAACTAATACAAAGTTTAGATTCACCTAAAAAAAGTTTTTTTAATTTTTAAATACATAAGTTTTGATGCTACAAAATTTAAAAAGTTTTTTATGCTTGTTCTTAAATTTAGTTTTATTAAAACCAACATTGATATACTGTTAGAGTATTTAAAAAATTTTTTTTTTATTATACTTAGATAATAAATTTTTTATTATACTCAGATATAGACTTAACTCTCTAACTCTTAACTTTTATTCGATGTATGTACACTGTATTCTCTTTTATTAATATTAGTCAATATATGCACATTTATTTCAAAGTCTTCCTATTTAAATCAGTCAATGGATATACACTAGGGATATGACTAAAAATATTTTATTGATTTTTATTCCCCATGCTATAGTCAGAAGAAATATTATGTTTAAACAAAAAACGCCATAGGAAAGCATCTACTTTTTAAAAAGGTCATGTCCGTGACACCTGGTGACATGGTATGTGCCATTAATCAACAAAAATGTTTTTTCCCAGTGAATACTAATTTGATTTCAAAAGAAGTAATATTTTATAGAAATTTCTTAACCAAATACTTTTGCACAAAAACTCTACAAAAAATAATATGGGGATAATCTTTCAAAAATAATCATACCCCTAATGTACACTCTGCTGCAACTATTTGTTAATAGTATGTACACTCAACTTGTGTTAAAATTTAGTTTAACACTTGCAACAACCTGTTAAAATATTACTTTTTTTGAAAAATGTGATAAATTATTTTACTTTGCAGTCAAAGAAAATAGTGGTAATAGTTAAAATAAATTATGAAACTTTTTGTGGAAGTTCAATATATAGACAATCACCAAAAAAAGATTTAAATACCTATACCAATAAACTTATGACAAAATTTCAGTCTTTTAAGTGTGATGCTTTTTTAGTTTAAAAAGAGACCTAAAATATAACGCAAGTAATATTTTATTGCAAAAAAGTTAAAATAAAAAGTAAAACAATCTTGAAAGAAAAAGTGTATATACGTACGAAACACAAGTACACTAATTTTTTATATCTGATTTAGATAACTCATAATACCGTCATGATCATTGTTAGAAAGATTATTGTTATGAGCATTTTTACCCTTAATGGATGGAGCAATTATTTGACATATTGCTTTGCCAAATAGATAAAAACTGGCTTCATTAACTGACATCATTAGTTCATTTCAAAGTTACTTTGTTCAGATCAAAACTGGCATCATTAGTCCATTTTAAATTTAATTTGTTTCTATGCATTAACTTCACATCTTGCAAATGGCTGTAAGGTAGCTCGATTGGCTTGCCAGTAAAACCTTGGTACAACATCTTGCACAAAAAAGCCACAGTTCTCTGCAAAGTTCATATGAATAAGACATGTGTTTTGATGAAATGTTCTCTGATAAGTAGGAAGATTGTGCTTCTTCAATAAAGTAATGTGACAAAGAATGTATAAAATTTCACTTACAGTTTTAATAAACTCAGTAATGCTTGCTTGAATTGTAATTGGTCAGTTGATACCCATTGTTTGTATGTGGCATGTTCATCAAAATTAAAATCATTTTTTTCAAACACATTTTCTCAGTAATTCTTTAAATTAACCTTACCAGGACAGTTGGAATATAGATAAAAGTTTGTCTAAATCATTATAGTTCATGCACTTTTGATCTTTTTCTGATACTATATGTTTTGGATGATGCTACTTTGTACAACACATTGGATGATCCTGCAAACTTTTTTGAAAATGCTGATGCTACTAGTTTTGTCATACTTGTATCCAACTTTTTGCTATCCACATCATAATTTATTGCATTTACTTATGTTTTTAAGTGGAGATATTTCCAATAAAGATGCAGTCTTAAAGCTTTAGATTTTGATTTTAATAAAAACTTTTAATGTAATTGAAATGTTTTACAATCAAATTATAACCATGTTTAAATTATATTATTATAATTATATGCATCAAAATTAAAACATATTTCAAATTGAAATTAGTACATACTCCAATTTAAAGACACTGATTAAGTCACTTATGGGAAAACTGGTTCAGAGGAAAGTTAAAAATATACACCTAAGTCATAGGGCCACAATCATGTCATGATAGAGTATAAGTCTATAATTTTTCTTAATGGTTGAAAAAGTAATATTTTAACAGAGTGCTGCAAGTATTAAATTAACTTTTATTGCATAATTAGAATTTTTACTACTGATGGTTACCGTTAGTACACCAAAATAAAAAAAATTGCCAATTATAGGTATTGAACAACACTACATTAAAGTTTTCGAATATTTTTCTAATATTGCATTTTTTTAGCGACAATGAGGTACAATAATTCAAAAACTGTTTAAAACCAATCAAAAACACCTGAAACACAACTGCCCCAAATGTGAGAGCATTAAGTTGATAAAATATTTTCTCATTTAATCATTTAAATGTTGAAAATAGTTTTATTGGTATTGATATATAAAAAATTTAAAATAGTTTTATTAGTATTGATATGCTTCTTAAATTGTTGACATTTTGTTAAAGCGAAAAGTTTAAAAGCGAAAATCTGTTAAAGCAATTTTTTTCTTTAATCCTTTGTTTTTTTTAACAGATTTTTATCTTTTTAAAACATTACATTAGATTAATTTTTTTATTAATAATTTGATAATAAAAAATTAATAACTTATTACATAATTTTATATTAACTCTACTACTTTAATTATTTTTAAATATATATTAAATTTATTGTTAAAATTTTTATCTAATAATTATTACATGTTAATAGAAACCAATAAATTTTTTGCTTTCTTATTAAGAAAACCTGAACTCATTAATTTGCTTGGTTGATTAATATTATACATGACGCAATCTAAGTTTTTTGCTTCACTTATTTAAATTACTTTCATTTTACTGGAGGTGAAAATTCTTTTTTCATAAATGATTGAAGTTCTTATTTTATTATTATTTTAATCAAAGTATTAAATATATTATTTTAACTATAGTATTATGATATAAATTGATTTATGTATTTAACTAAATATATATTTTTTTTCAACTGCTCTTAGTCAATTAGTTTTATTTTTCTTTAAATCTTTTTATTTTTTTTCCTGTAAGTTTTGCCGAAATTTGCAAATAAATGAATAAATAATTTATAGATAAATTTAAAAATTGCAAATAAATTGCAAATAAATGAATTGCAGTTTGCAAAAAAGGAATAAATAAATATGAAAATAAATAAAAAAAGGAAAAATAAATGAAAATTGCAAATAAATGGATAAATAATTTATGATAAATTTAAAATTATTAATTGTTCATTTGAGCTTTTTTTTCATTAATATGGTTTTTTAAATATATATATATATATATATATATATATATATATATATATATATATATATATATATATATATATATATATATATATATATATATATATATATATATATATAAATATGGTTAGAATATAATAAATACGGCTGCATATAAATATAATTATTTCATTATTTCGCTAATCTCTTGTGATCAGTGTCATCAGGTATAATAAATAAAATAGTTACAAAGAAATTATTATAGTAAAAATAAATAACTATTTTATTTATTATACCTGATGACGCTGATCACGATAGATCAGCCAAATATCAAAATAATTAATTTATGTATAAACTTTTTTTAAATACGCATATTTAAAAAAAGTTTATACACAGCCGTATTTATTGAATTCTACCCATATTTTAACGTATAACAAAAAAATGACTTTCGAAGATTATATATAAATATATATATATATATAAATAAATATATACAAATATATATTTATATGTATATATACATATATATATATATATATATATATATATATATATATATATATATATATATATATATATATATATATATATATATATATATATATATAAGTATATAACTTTCTACTTAAAATAAATAACTTTTTACTTTTCTACTTAATAACAAATAACTTTCTACTTTTGTTGCTAAGAAATTTTTAGTGAATTTTTTTTTTAATTATATTTAAGTTAAATTTATTAATAAATATAGATAAATTTAAATTTATTCTATCTAATTTAAAATGATAATAAAATTATCATTTTAAATAATAATAATATTTATTATAATATTTATTTTAGCCCAGTATGCTTTGAAGTAATAAAAGAACCTTACGTCACTAAATGTGGACATAATTTTTGGTGAGAATTTATTTAGTATTTTATATGCATACATACATACATACATACATACATACATACATACATACATACATACATACATACATACATACATACATACATACATACATACATACATACATACATACATACATTCATACATACATACATACATACATACATACATACATACACACAGACATACATACATACATACATACATACATACATACATACATACATACATACATACATACATACATACATACATACATACATACATTCATACATACATACATACATACATACATACATACATACACACATACATACATACATACATACATACATACATACATACATACATACATACATACATACATACATACATACATACATACATACATATATACATTAGAGTGCCTCTAAAAACAACTTTTTTTGAAATTGTCTGCTGCCACCCCCTAAATGTGTTCTATGAAATAAATTAACACTAAATTAAAAAAAATTTTGAAAAAAAATAAATTTTAAGGGTCGCTCAAGTTTGATGCTTAAGGGTCTTGAATGACCCCTAAATTTTTTTTATTCAAATTTTTTTTTAATTTAGTGTTAATTTATTTCATAGAACACATTTAGGGGGTGGCAGCAGACAATTTCAAAAAAAGTTATTTTTAGAGGCACTCTAATATACATACATCAGGCTTGGACAGGAATGGCCTGCAATCAAATGCTATTGCTGACCTTGCAAATGATTTTTTTTTTTTGATGACTTTACCATGGCTGTTTTGATGTTTTGATGATTTAAACCAAGAAGGTTTGTTAAACTTCCTAGATTTAAACATTTCAGAAATGCACTGAAAAAAGATGTTGAACTAAACTTAAACTAGGAAGAATACTAAAAAAAAATTTAGATAAAAAAAAAACAATACCTTACAAAAATGTAAGGAATTGTTTTCTTTTCGAAATGAAAATTTATAACAACTTAAAAATAAAAATCAAACTCGAAACCAGTATTAATTTTTTTTTACGTTTTTAATGTTTGAAATAAATTACTTTGAAACTTATCTTTTGAAACATTTTTTGTTTCAGTTGCAAAAAACACTTTTACAAATTGCTTTTAATGATCGTTTAATAGATAAACAAATTTTATTTAAATTGTTAAAAAGTGTTATATACATTATTTTTAAATTATATAAATATTTTTTTTTTTCACAAAAAGTTGCAAACTTGTTCATAACTTGAAGTAACTTCAAGTTATGAACAAGTTTGTATAAAAAATAAGCTTTTAAACGATTTTTAGAAAGACATAGAAAAATAGTTTCAAATGTTTAGTTTATCATAAAAAAATACTAAGCTAAATACATGTCTACATAAATAATTTAAATATAACATTTTTGGTTAATTTACACAAAATGTTTTTATTTTAAATTAATCATTTAAATTAATACATGTCTACATAAATAATTTAAATATAACATTTTTGGTTAATTTACACAAAATGTTTTTATTATAAATTAATCATTATAATTAATTACATTATTTAAAGCTTTTGCTTAAAATAAAAGTTTTTAAAAAATCAACAATTAAAAGTTATTTATAATCATATTGCAAGCCTTCCTAGGAAACTCATGCGGTTTTTCGTCTTTTATGACCACACACAAATTTTTTATTTTAGACAACTCGGTCACAGCCATTTGCTAGTTTTATAATAATCATTGCGGAAAAAGTTTCAAAAACAAAACAAAAACAAAAAAAACCAACAAAATAAAAAATTAGAAAGAATTTAATAATTTAAATCATTTGTGAACTGTTTTTATTTTTGTTTCTTTAGACTGGTTCTTACATTCAGCAACAAAATTAGAAAAGGTGAAGCAAAAAAAAAAAAAAAATAGTTTCAAGTCTACAATAAAAAGAATGACAATTTATTTAAACTACTATTATTATTTTCTATTTAAATTCAATTTAATTTTTTATTTTATTATTTTTGCTTTCTTTGTTTTTAAAACTTTTTTCAGCAACGCATATAATAAAACTTGCAAACGGCTGTGACCAAGTTGTCTAAATTAAAATACTCATGCGTCAAAATACAAGGCAAAAAACCGCACGCGTTTCCTGGGAAGGTTTGATATTGCATTTAAATTGTTAAAACATCAAAGCAGCAGTGGTCAAATTGTTAAGAAAAAGTACTATAACTGTGGTCAGTTACAGTGTGTGATTGCACACCATTCCTGTCCAAGCCTGATACACACATACATACATACATACATACATACATACATACATACATACATACATACATACATACATACATACATACATACCACAGATGTTTCAAGGCAAACATACAGCTTCTTATTTTTTTTTTTAAATTACAAAGAGGGTGCCACTAAAACTGATGTAGCCTTTACAATATTTGAGATATTTATTTTGTTTTTCTTTACACAATTTAGTTCAGTAAAAAGATTTAAAACATTAATAATTTTTTTCAGCTTTTAACATTAAACCCTCAAACCTTCCTCAATTTCCAATAAACACGCAGAATTGATGATATTTAATAATTTTAGTAATTTCAGGCTTTTTATTAAAAATTATCTGAAAACCTTTATTTTTGATAGTTATTTAATATAAATATTTTAAGATTTATTTAGAGCCAAAAAAACTTTAATTAAAGCTTATGTGAACAGATTCAGAGATAGAAAAAGGCATACCGAATTTCAAATATTTTAGCCATGTTTTTAAATAGTGTAAGAGTCAGGAAAATAGATTTTAAAATGTTTTTTTTATGATATTAAGATATATCATTTTAAGATATTTCAGTACTGTGAATTGATTACCATATATATTTTATATATATATATGGTATATATATATAATATATATATTATATATATATATATATATATATATATATATATATATATATATATATATATATATATATATATATATATATATATATATATATATATATATATATATATATATATATATATATATATATATATATATATATATATATATATATATATATATATAACTGTGTGTGTGCATATTTATAATGATAAGATGACGGAGGGATGGATCATTCTCAGATAAAAAACACAACCGAGTTCAATACAACTATGCCATGACAAAAATCAAAAAATTTTTACTTTTTCTAATCATTGATAAATAAATTATTTTAAATAAAGTTATTTAACTTGGATCAATAAAATTGCTTGAATAAAAAAAACTTTTTTTTTTTTTTATACAAACACAAGTGAAGAATATTGTTTGATAATTATTTTTTCTATTATACAAAAATATAGATTAGGATCAACTTGTTCAAAAACCAATAATCATTTAAAATTAAAAATAGTTTAACATAATGAAAAAATATATTGGATAATAAACATTTTATTTAAAAAATGTAACACATTCGTTCAAAAACAGTTTGAAACTCATAAGTTTATTTATAAATCTTTTATTTTATTTGAATTTAAATCTTCTTACCACATACAAGACAAATTTTTTATAAAATAAATTTTTTCCTTTCTCAGAACACAAAACAGAGTTTTTCACTTTTACAGCATGTAGTTATCAGCTTTGCAGTATGATTCTAAACATTTTAAATTGAGACACAGCTTCTGCTCCTGACATCTAACTGGATGCAACTGATTTAATTCCTTAATTATGCAGTTATGCTAACATTCTTCCTTTTTATTTAACAACTTTATAGTTGTTGTTTAACAAAAAGCGATACAGAAAAAATTAGCTAGTGCATTTTTTGAGTGATATTTCTCTTTGGAAAGCAAGCATGAAACTCAAAAGCAAATCAATTTACATAATTAAAAAGATCACTTATTTCAGGATAATAAAAAAAAAAATTTCTTAAAAAGTATTGGTTGCAACTTATTAAAAATACTAAATACAAATAAAAATCGATTCCTAATCGCTACATCATTAATATCACAACAAAGTTCATATTGGTTTCTAAGACTGTTGAGATCAGAGATTTTGAAGATTTTTAAAAACTTTTTAATATAAGTAGTCACAATCTTAACCATCAATAAAGTGACTATACAAAGTGCTTCATTGCAGATGGATAAAGCAACTTAGATTTCACTGTAACATGTTCTTTACTAATAAGCATTGTCCTCATTTTTTGTTCTCGTCAAATACCAATATTGTACAAAAAAATGAAATAATATTTAATGATAAATAGATGCACTTGATAAAAGAGGATTTAATAACCTATAAGATGTTACTTAAATGACTTAAAGAAAATTTTTTTGCGTAACGTTTATTTTTTACTTCAAAATTTGTCATGCTAAAACAGTTTTTCCAATCAAACTTGTTAGAAAATAGCTTGGGATAAAAATAGCTTATGAACAAGTTTTGTTCATTTAAGGTTGTGTCAATGATTTAAAATATAAACAAAAATTGCGAAAAAAACATTGACTTTTTTTTTGATAAATTAGACTAGTTTGAAACCATTGTAGTTATTGCTAATTTAGACAAGTTTAAAATCATTTTATATAACATAGCTAAAGATATAGAAAATTGTTTTTGGATTTTCATGTTCAAAAAGAGTTTTATAAATTTGGTGGATAAAGTTTTATAAATTTGGTGGATATTGCAAAAATATTACATTTTCCAAAAAAAACAAGTACAAACAAAAATATAAATGTATTAAAAAATGCTTATTTGTAAAAAATTTATCAATTTTCACTAAAAATTACATAAAACAGACATTTTTTTATTTCATTGATAAGTGTTACCATCAAGCATAAAGATAAGTTATAAAGTTTTAGTTGAACCACGACAGGTTATCTGTAAAAATTGTTAAAAAATTGTTTTAAACTATTTATTAAATAGTTATTCTATGAGAATAGTGTTTGAAGTTTTCATCACAAGCTTGATATTGATTAGTGCTGTTCTTAAAGCTTTTCTCTTAAAAATTGAAGTTCCTATTATGTTGTAATCTTCTTATAAGTTCTTATTATAGATTTTTATTTATATTTCAACAAAAAAAAGGACAATGAGTGCCCATTAACACCATTTTGTTAATTGTACATCAACACTATGTTGAGGGTACATTAATACCATGTTGTTAGAATATGAGGGTTTAAATACATTTAAACTAATGCAGAAAGGTGGAAATCTCGAAATGTTTTATCTTTCATATTCTGAAAACATAAATTTAAAGTTAAACTTGACACTGAAGTTAAGGAAAGCTTTCATACTCATACTCTTTTTTTGTTAATTTTTACCAAAAATTGTTTAAAGACTTTTACTAAAAATGAGGTTTCATCCAAATCAATGATTAATTCTTACAACAGTAAAGTTTATCTGAAATGACATTGGAGAAGTTTGAAGGCAGCATTTTTAAAACACTTCAAAATTACTAATGAAGTAATAACAAAGAAATTTACTTATATGAAGTAAAAAAAATTTACTTATATGAAGACTTTTGTAAAAGGAAGTGACCATGATTTAGTTTTTGGTTTAAAATTGACACTAAGTATGAAAGACCTATGACCTATGTTGGCTCAACAGTTTGAAAATCCTCAAGAATAATTTCAGCTGCTATTGGAGAACTTACTCAAACTACCAAAAGTTAAATCAATAGGTGACATTGTGAAACTTTGAATGGTCTATTATAAATTTGAAACAAGTGTTAGAAACTTAAGCTGCCTTGGTGTGGAAACTACTATGTATAAATTGATGTTCATAAATATTTTATTTGATTGAATTCCAACAGAATTAAAAGTTATTATTTTGAGAAAATTCAAACATGAAAATTGGAAATTAAATGATCTTACACATCTTAATCAAGATTGTTACAGTCAGTGAACTGTAATCAAGATTGTTACAGTCAGTGAACTGTAATTGTACTGAAACATTAAGGAAGAAAATAAATGGACTAGAATTATTTTTTGTTTGATTATATCTGGACACAGTGAGTATTTAAAGATGATTATTTATATAGTTAAACAAGTAAAGTGCAACATATACAAGTTTATTCAGCATTGTGTTATTTATGAAATTAAGCTTTAAAAACATGTTTGTTGTAAACTTACATTAAACCTAAGAAGGTTTTGCTTAATTTAAGTTGCAAAAAAGTATTAAAGCTGCAACTCTTGGGTTGTTGAATGTTAAGTTAATTTATAAATTTATTTAAAAAAAATCAAAACAAAAAAAAAATATATTGAATTATCTATTTAAAAAAGAAATTTGATCAATGCAAAATTGGTTATACTGTTTGACCATGCTGGAAGACACTCAGTTGTTTACAGTTAATAGTTATCAAAATATTGATATTCCTATATTGACAAATAGCAACACCCTTACTATGGTGTTACTATCTTTAATGAAAATAATATATGCAATTAGTTGCAAAATGCAATCTGGTCTTGCAATCTAGTTTCTTATTGTGTCACTAATTTCTCACTCTTGATCCCATTCTCTACCATTATTAATGTCTTATCCTTCCTTGTATGTAAAACAGCTGTCATATTTGGGCTGCTCCAAAAAGTCACATTTTTTTATTGATTGTTTTCTTGCTTTCAACTCTGTTTTTTGCCATCTGTTAGTTCTCAAGTGGTAGCTTGCATCCTTGTTGGGAATAAACTTATAAACAATTAACTCATATGTGATGCCAAATATAACATTTTGTCACATGCTGATAAAAACAGAGTAATTGTTTATAAAAAACAGAACAAGTAAAAAAGCGAAGTATATTTATATTAGTCTTTGTATATAAGTCTTAAATTTAAAGTTTTGGCAAGAATAGTTAAAAGGTTTATTAGTAACAAGGTTTTTATTTTTAAATCAAGCAAATTGTTGAAATTTTATATAGGTAATTTTTAAATTAGACGTTTATTTTACAATAGCAAGTTCAAGAATGGTGTTTGAGGTTTATAAAATAAACATGGTGTAACTTTTAACCATAAAATAAGGTGGCACCATGACACTAAGATCATCGTTATTATGTTTTTTTTGTTTGGTTTTACATTTTTTGAAATGCTAATTTACAAATTATTATTTTAAAAGATTTTTTGAGGTTAATATAATTAGGGCAATGATGATAAAAAACACCTTTGATCAACTTGATGTTGAGTTAGCAAAAGTAAAAATGATTGTAAATAGTCAACCTTTGTGATGTGTCTAATTGACATGACAGGGAACTGTTGACTCTCATTCGACTGAGGCCAGAAGGTTCCTTAGTCAAATAGGACTGGTTGATACAAAAGTTCCTGACCCCATTAAAATTAGCGTGTTTAAACACTTTAAACATTTAAAGACTTCATTTGATTTTTTTAAAACAGTTTTTTTTTAATTATATTAATATGAACTAGGGAAACACCATTTTTGTATTAATTTTAAAATAGAATTCAAATAAATAATATGGTTTTGATTAAAGAATAATTAGCTTTAAAGTTGTTGGAAAAAGGGTGTAGTAATCTACTACTTGATTGTTTACTACACTATACTATACATCTACAATAGATAGGGAAATTTGAGGAGCTATGTATATTAAGAGAAAATGAAAATGTTGTAACCTTAAAATGCAATATGAAGCAATTATTTCATTAGGCTCTTCAACTGAACCTTGTTCTTTATTGATTTTTATCATTGTATCTTGTTACACAATATTCTTGTTATAGATTATTATATTTTTGTTATATAATAAAATATATGTAGAAATCAATAAATATAGTAGCATGAAAATTTATTTGAAAAAATATAAATTTACTTTATTTTATTATAAATTAATCAAAATTTTGCTGATCTATTATGATCAGCGTCATGAGGTATAATAAATAAAAGTCCTTTTTAAGAAAATTGTTGTAATAAAAAGAAACAGTTAAAAAGATAACATTAAAAAAAACATAATAAAATACAAAAAATGTTTTTCAAATGATGATTTAACTAGTCTGATAAAAAATGGCCCTTTTTTGTCACATCACTATCATCTGTCAGAAGTCTTTTTTGTCACATCACTATCATCTGTCAGAAACTTTTTTAATGCTTCCCAACTTTAGTTCTGTTGAACTTTTTTTCTGCTTACTTCTAGTGATTCTCTTATTTTGGGAACATGATACTCTGGAGCATTTTATTGAATTTAATTTATTGAATTATTGAATGCAACCAGTAAAAAGTTTCATGACATGATTTGAAATGTTCAGTAGCACCCAAATTGCCCCATTTTCTTTTTATACTATCTTTTTGGTTTTTAATACATCTTGATATGACTTTCTTTTTAGTAAATCAATGTATTTAGAGTTGCATGCACATATTACTTGGTAGAAAATATTTCTACCAAATAAAAAATGTTCATGTTTATATATATATATATATATATATATATATGTATATATATATATATATATATATATATATATATATATATATATATATATATATATATATATATATATATATATATATATATATATATATATATATATATATATATATATATATATATATATATATATATATATATATATATATATATATGTATATATATCAGGGAACTTTTAGTTTTTCGGATATCCAAAAAGTTTTCCATACCTACAAGTTTAGGCGTACATTTTTATAATACATTTGCTTTTAAACTTTTTCTCTCATCACTCATACAAAAATTAAAAAAAGTTAGGAAACAAAATTTGAAACAACTCAGTTAAAGGGATCGTCCATAAATTATGCAACGCTAAATTTCACTAATAAGCAAAGTTAAAAAGGTCAAAAGTTTTCCCTCGCAGAGCCTTTCGATATATAAAAAATCAAAACAACGCATTAAGTATAATGAAAATTGTCGCGTAAAAGAGTTTGAGATCTCCTACTTCTGTTTTTTAAATAAGTTTAGCGTTGCGTAATTTATGGACAATCCCAAAAACAAAATTAAGAGGAAAATTAATTCCGGATTATTTCCAGGTATTTTAACTCAATTTTTCGGATTTTTAAAATATGACCTGGAATATCTATGATCTATAAAATATGACCTGGATGATCTATGAAACAAGGTCGGCGATTTTTTTACTGACCTCAAATAATTTTTAGTCAGCATTGCCTAATGCCGACCCTAATTGCAAGGGCTATGTAAATATATATAATTATTACTATTATTGTTATTTATATTGTTAGTATTTAAAACATCAAAAAATTTGATTTCTCTATTAATACTAATAATTTTTTAATTTAGAGGTTTTTGATGGATTATGGATACCAGCATCATCAGCTTAATATATGTTACAATGTTTGAAACATTTAATGAGCTGGTGATGCAAATTTGGTATCTGTAATGATGATGCATATATGTTATCTATTATAGCAAATGTTTTTAAATAAAAAGTTTTTAGTATGAAGAGAAAACATTTTTCTGATTTTTTTGAAGTAAATTTTTACTCACTATGTCATCTTTTAAATCACAGACACACAGATATATGTATTAAATATACTAAACTTTGTATCTAGTTTTAATTGCATCAAGACTAGTTTGGAAGTTTCAAATCGTTGTCCTCAATGTAAATTTGTAATAGATCGCAAAGATCAGATTTTTCCAAACACAGCATGTAAGTTAATGTGTTGACTTTTTTCCTTATCTGTTTTTAAAATTTTTTTGATTATAAAATGAATTTTTGTTATAAAGTTTTTGTTTTTAAGATAATGTAATAAAGCATTTTTTTGTCCGTGTAATCTATTTTAGACAAAATTTTTAAACAAATTTATTTAGTCAACTAAAAAACTTGTATGAATAAAATAATTATTCAACTTATTAAATATTAATTTAAATGAATTTTATGCAATTTTTTTGCTGAATAAAAATGCATAAAAATAAGTGCGATTTTAAAGTATTTGAAATACACCCAAAAAGTTCTGTTACTAATAACTATTAGTAACCATTGGTTACTAAAAGTTTTAAGTTTAAAGTTTTCGTTCTGGATCAGAAAATATCCTTGAGATACTAACATAAATACTGAAAATGAAAAAAATACAGCAGATTCTTTTATTGCTCATAAAAATTTAACATAATCCAAGATTTTATTTTACAGTTTTTTAAGAAGAACTTAGATCAGTAAGGTTTTCTTTAGCAACAAAAATATTTTTTTTGATATTGTTTATTAGTCAACAGCTGCTTTAACCTGAGAAGGTCAATACACAGTCGCTGTTGTAATGCTGTTGTAATGTAAATAAATAATTTTTTTATGTTCAAAAATTGTGACCAACTTTTTATTTCAAAGACATTTTTTTAAAGTTTATAAGTGTATATTGATTGGTTTGATCTATTTTTTTAATTTTTTGTCTTCTAAATATATATTGAAAGATGTAGTTATTTTTTTAGTAAATACTCTTATTGATGCATGCAGCGGCAGAGGTTATTTGAAACGGAAGAAAGCTGATCTCTCTGTAGTAAGGTTTTTCAATCACAATTGAATATTTATTTAATTTTTTATTGTATTGCTTTTACTTGTTTATTAATTCCATGGTTATATATTTATAGCATAATGATAATTCTGCACTTTTAATCACAATCACAAATAATGAAACAGTCTTTAAAATAAAAAAAAAGAATAAAGATAACAAATAATAAAGAATCTGATAGCAAATATGATTGACTTTAACACAACTTGTTTATTTATATTTTCATTTTATTTATTGCTTATAAATAATAAATAAAATGTCATAGCATGCAGCATTTTTAAAAACTATAAACACAATATTTTTAAAAACTATGAACATAATATGCAGCATTTTTAAAAACTTGAACACAGAGCCTCGGAAAATAAAGTTTAATAATATTTTTTGAACACAAAGAAATAATCAATATGAAAGGAATAGTTTGTATAAATATTACTTTACTGATATCAAATTTCTCTCTCTCACCAAATCTGCAATACTATATATTAAGTTATGGTATACGACTTGATAGTAATCGAAGAAAAAAAATAATTTTTTATTGTTTTATTTCTGTCAAATATCAAATTAGAAAAATAATTCATAAAAAATGAAACTTTAGTAGTTGATATTATACTTATTATATTTATGTATATATATTTATATATATATATACATTTTTTTTGTACTTGCTAATGCTTTAGTGTTTTAATTTTTTAAATATTTTTTAAAATTTTCTTCTTATGTTTTTATTTGGGAAATGTACTTGCAGCTAAGTTTTTTAAAAATCTGCTTGTAATTACTTATGTTTTTATGTGCAAGGTTTATAGCTAAGTTTATTTTTAAAGAACTAAACAGAACTAAACTTCTCTTCTTGCAACTAGGTACATTTAGTTAGTTGGTGCTTTTTTATTTTATTTTATAGGTAGTAAATAAATCTATTGATAAATATTGACTTATTTTAGCATAGCAATGAAATTTACGATATTGTCAAAAAAGAAAATTTGGACCTTAGTGAAGTCAATAATCTTCTCGATGCACTTATACAAAAAAAAGAATCATTAGAAGCTGTGAGTATTCTTTAATCAAAGTTTTAGTGTATTCATTAATTATTTTTA
>NC_061161.1:40649441-40651941 GCF_022113875.1 Hydra vulgaris | reverse complement strand
TGCATTTCCAAAGGCTGTATCTCCCCACAATATTTTAAGTGGTTTTTCTGCAACAGGTATTTACCCGTTAAATCCTGATGTGTTTACTGAAATTGATTACTGTCCTAACTATGTAACTGATCGCCCTGACCCACCTTGTTCACAGGCTGATTCAAATAAAAAAGACTGTGAATCTTATTCAATGCAACCAGAACCATCAAATAAAAGATTTAAAGAATCTATTCAGATACCAGGTAATCAGGTAGACATAACAATAGAAGATCCAGTTGTATTAAATAAAACCCCTAATCAGAACCCAATCACAACATTAGGTTTTAACAATTCAATCATACCACCTGAGAGTATTAGGCCTCTGCCTAAAGCAGGTCCGAGGTTAGCATCAAAAAGAGGTAGGAAAAAGCGGTCAACTATGATTCTTACTAACACGCCTGTCAAAGCATGGCTTGCTAATTATAAAAAGAAGAAAACTAATAAAAAAAAATTTACTAATGGAAGTAAAAAAGAATTAATAAAAGCAAATCTTGCTACGAAAAAACCTTCTATAGTCTTAAATTCATCTGAAGATAAAGAGTATCTGTGCATCTATTGTTTGAATCATTTTCCAACAGCCGATCAAGAGAACAGTGGATTCAATGTCAGGTTTGCCAAAAATAGGCTCATGAAGAATGCACACCAGGCTTACAACAGTTTATTTGTGAATTGTGTTCTTTATCCAATAATTTTTAAAAAACCAAACCTAAAAACATTTATAGTGATAAACTAAATTTGTTAATTGTGTTATATTTAAAATATATATATTTCAGTTTATAGTATTTTATTTTTGTTTTTCTTAGTAAAACATAAACGAAATTAATTTGTACTCGTTTTACATTAAATTCTTATCTAAACTTGTCAAAATCCAAATGTGACAATCAACCCCGCACCATGTGACAACCTACCCCGTGAGCGGGGCTAGTTGTCACACAGAAGTGGTCTTTGAAAAATGATTTTACAGCAATAAATATTTCACTCAATGTCATAAAAATATTATAATAGTTACTGGAAATAGTTAAATTAGCTTTGTGCAAAGTTTGGCATTGATTGGATGAAAATTAAAAGCTGAGCAGCCTAAAATGTAAAAAGTGTGACAACCAACCCCGCTCTCCCCTATATGTATGTATACATATATGTATATATATATATATATGTGTGTATATATATATATATATATATATATATATATATATATATATATATATATATATGTATGTATGTATATATATACACACATTTATTTATATATATATATATATATATATATATATATATATATATATATATATATATATATATATATATATATATATATATATATATATTATATATGAGGAGCAAACATTCAAACCGTGTTTTCTCCAAAAAAAATAAAAACTGAGTTATTGATGGTTTCTTGTAGTCCATGTTAAATAGCACCAGATTCAAGCCTTAGTTTCAGTCAAATCATGCTTTATCCTATTTAAAAACAGCGTGCAAAACTAACTGTTCAATCAAAGAGTGTTTTCTCCAAGGTCAGTGTTCAGTCAAACAGTGCTTTCTCTAGCTGACCAATGGGAGCGGTCCTCTCTGATCACATGACTAGTTGGCATAAGCTGTTTTAACACGTGGTTCAGTACTGAAAGTAAGGTTATGGTAGGTAGTTCACTAATACTATAGCTCTACAATTTTATTAGTTTCAATCTTTCGATTTCAAATGGATGAAGTGGTTGATGGTATTTTAGTAAGTATTGGAAACACTGGAGCTCGTAAAAGACAGGCAACTGGCAAAAGAAGAAAAGAAGAAAAACAGAAGCGTTATTCATCACCTGCAGGAACCAATGTATACATTCCGTGCAAGCATTCAACAAAGAAGTTCTCATGTTGTGATATTAGACCTTACGATGTAAAGAAACTGAGGGACAAACTTTATAAAGTTCCTGACAAACTTTGTCAAGATTCAATAATTAGTTCTCTAGTTGAAACAAAAAATGTTATTCGACGAAGGCCTAATAACCCTAACCTAAACAAGTCGCATAAGTCAAGCTCTCAACATGCCTTTTCTACAAACTACTTCATTGTTGGAAATAAAACGAGAATTCCTGTTTGTAAGAATAATTTTATTGCCATTACTAAAGTAGGAAGGACAAGATTGGCCAATATTGTTTCCAAAATCCATGCTGGAGATCCTATTGAGGATAGAAGAGGAGGTGATAGGAAAAGTAGCCACAGCATTGATAAAAAGAACAAAGTGAGAGATTTCATTTCTAATTTGAAGGCATCAGAAAGTCACTATGGGAGAAAAAAATCTAGGCGTTTGTATTTGAACTGTAAATTGAATATAAGAAAGCTGCACCAAATTTATTGTGACCAAATAAAGGATGATTTGTACAGAGTGAGTTTTGCCATGTTCAGGAGAGTGTTTGTTAATGAATTTAACATTGGCTTCAAATCGCCATCAAGTGATGTTTGTAGCACGTGCGCCCTT
>NC_061161.1:40561941-40644441 GCF_022113875.1 Hydra vulgaris | reverse complement strand
GTGCTGCTTATCATCACGTTCAACTGATATTGATTATCAATAATCAAGTATTTTGTTATTACTTGAATGTTTTCAAATATTTTACATATTTTATTATTTACTTAGTATTACAATTTTAGGAACATGAAAAAAGATGCTGGAGTGTTGACTTTAATATTGTTGATCCAAATCTTATTGCATCAGGATCAGATGATGCTAAGGGTATGTTTACACTATCAAATTTTTTGTAGGAAATCTAAATAACATACAACAAAGTTCTTAAATTTTTTTATCCAGGTTGTTTTACAAAAGCTTTCAATAAGTTTATATATGTAACTTTTTTTTATATTTATAGCTACTTGTAAAATCATTTTGTTTTGTAATATTAAAAATTAATTTTTAAAGTTTTTCTGAATTTTATTATTGCTTTGTGTTTTAAAAAATATCTTTTTTTTTTTGTTTTGTTTTTTTTTTAAAAAAAAAAAACATTTTCTCAAAAACTTATATGTTTTTCTTGAGATCAGTTATCTCAAATTTTTTAAATATCTTTTTATTAAAATGAAATTTAATTTTTGCCCTTTTTTTGCTTAACTTATATTTTTTTTACGTTTTAAATTTATTTTCAAAATTTAAAAAGATATTTTTTTTTTTCCTTATATTTTTTATCTTTTATTTTTATTTTATCTCTGTAGTTAAGCTATGGGCAACTAATATGGAACATTCAGTTGCCACATTAGAAGCTAAAGCTAATGTTTGTTGTGTTAAATTTAATCCAACGAGTCGCTACAATGTAGCGTTTGGATCAGCAGGTATTTTTAATTTAATATTTTTATAATAGCATTACTGTTTGTTATGCATTATGCATTTTGAGAACAAGCAATTAACTTTATCTTAATTAACTTAACTTAGTTGACAATTTTTAATTTAACAAGGGTTGCAAAGTACTTTGTTTAGGTATACAAAAAAAAAAATTAAAAAAAAAGACATCCTACAGCATTAAGTGAACATATAATATACTTAAAATACAATTAGTAAATTTAAGTACACATAGTGAACATTTTATTTTTATCAGTTAAGATGTGAATCAAGCATGTATTTTATTGAACTAGTTTTAAATTGGTTTAAACCAATGGGGTTGGCAGGTACTAGGTAAGCTGCAAAAACTAGAAAGACTTGTGATTGTTGCGTAAACTATGAATACAGGGGAACTATATGAAATTGTTTTACTATTATCCTATGCAATAGTTTAAAAATCTAATTTGCAAAACCTGTAGTGTTGAGACATTACTTTGTAACTGAAAACTTTCATGTTAGATATATGAAACATTTTAGTTTCATGCTGGTTAAAAAATAAAGTTCTAAACAGCTTGAGTTAGTGGGTAAAAAATAAAACTTATTTTTAGGTATAATTTTGTATGGTATGGAAGTTTTTATTATAGTTCAAGTAATTATCACATCTTTTTAAGACCAATTAAAATTTTAGAAAATAGAAGTTTTTTTCTAAAGATTACTGTGATTAACATTCTTTGAAGTTTAATCTCCTACTGAAGTTTAATCTCCTGAATTTTAATCTCCTATCATTAGCCTGTAATTAGCACATTTTTTATTTTCTTTATGAATCCAACAGTTTAGACATCTACTGCTGGTCTATTAACAATAAAACTAAAGATTATATACAAAAAATCTTTGATTGGTTTAGTGAGGCAGTGACAAAAAATCTTTGATTGGTTTAGTGAGGCAGTGACAAAAAAATTTCATTGACTTTTGAAAAAATTTTGAATGTTGGTCCACTATTAGCTGTCTTCATATGGTGTAATAGGAAAAATTACTAAATTCTTTCAGTATAAAGTTCAAAATTATCTATATCCATTATGATTGTTTGCTCTACTGTTAATACACTGCTACATTCATGTTATTAAAAAAAGTTTGTAATTGAAAATAAACTAATTCTAATGAGTATTGGGAATATTTAGAGGATCAGTTAGTTTATGGATATACAGGAAAAAAGAAAAGTAATTTAATGAGTCTGTTTTCAGATTTATTTTTGATTTGTATAGTTTTTTGAATCATGAAGTAAATTAACACCTTGTTTTTTTATTTTATATGCTTTCATATGTTTTTTGTTATATACACTTACATTTTTAAGTTTACCCATAGAGCTACCCATTTACGTTTTTTAAAAAGTTAATGCTCTATTATAAAATATTAAAAAATAAAAAAAAACTTATGCTCAAAAATGTTCATTTATTTTTTTATTAATATTAAATTAACTTTAATTTATTTTAATTAATTTTAACTTTAATTTATTAGATCATTGCATACACTACTATGATTTACGTAATCCAAAGCGTTCTTTATCGGTCTTGAAAGGACATCGAAAAGCTGTTTCATATGCTAAGTTTCTGGATGGAAATCAAATCGTATCAGCGTAAGTGCAACATTAATTTGTTATTGAGATGTTAAATGTATATAAGGGATGCTAAGTTTAAATCAGTGATGCCACTCTTTTAATTTTCATTTTAAAAAAATAAAAATAAAATTTGAAAAAAGTTTAAAGATTTATATTACAAGCTATGTCCATATATTAAGTTTGTAAGACCTGCTACATGATATATTAGTGCAAAAAAATTTATAGAATAAAAAAACTTTAAAAAATGCAAATTGCACATGCTACATTGAATCCTAAATTCAGTTTTTAAACATCACCATGTTGTATAAAGACCTCGGTATTGACCGAAGCCTGCCAACTCGACTAAAAATCCATATATTTATGTGTAATTGGCCATATATTGAATTATGGGATGTCTTGCGGGACCATATTATAAACAACATAAATTTACTATACATCTTTGTTGTCTGCTAAATATAATATATACTATAATATTAGATTTCGATTTTCAAGAATTAAGTTGCTTTTTCTATAAATACTCACAATACTAAATATGCAAGCCTTTTGCTCAGCCATCAGTTGTGTAAACAAGCGTGGAAAGAATGTTGGAAATAATATATATTTTTTTAGATTTCCAAAGGATAAAAATAGGTAAGTAATTATTAGTCAAATCAAATTTATGACGAGTATTATTTATCATTACTAGTAAATCAAGAATTTAAAGAAGCTTTTAAAACATTGTTTTACTTTAAATTTTATGAAACAAAAAATATTTATACATAATATGATGTAAATAATTCTACTAAATTAATTAGGTTTAACTTTTCTAATTATTTAGATGAAAGCTTTGGGTTTGTAATTATCGTTGTTAAGATCTTGATACAAAATCATGTGAAGAACTTAATCTTAAATATGCTATTTGTAGTGAACATTTTGATTCTTTCCAATACTATCTTGCCAATAATGGTAGTAAAAGAGCACTTGTTACTGCTGTACCAACAGTTTTTAACTTTCCAAATCAACCTTCTACCTTTAATTTAAAGAGAAAACAGCCTACAAACAGACTTCTTTTACAAAATAAAATACAAAAAAAAAGAAATCAACAATAAAGTTGAATTAAATTAAATAAATAGTGTTAAGAATAGCAGTACAAATAATGTAACTGTCAAAACTACTTTTAAAAATAAATATTTATCATCTTAATTTTTAAAAAAATTAAGGTGATAAATATTACTTGGAACCACTCGTTTATAAAGTGAGCGCTCTACCACTACACCACTACCGCATTTATTTATACACCACTACCGCATTTTTCTCAAGTTAAAATGCTTGGGATTTTCATTATCAAAACAACAAATTTCACATCCAGCTACAGGAGCAAAAGTTTATATAATATTTGACCCACCACATCTTATAAAAATGTTAGAAACAATTTAATAACATGATATTTTATCTGATGCTAAAATAATATCGTGGAAGCATCTGGAAGAACTTTATAATTTAGACAAGGTTAATGCTGTGCGACTTGTGCCAAAGTTGAGAGATCGTCATTTAGATCCAGGATCACTATTAGCCATGCAAGTACAACACAAATTTTCAGTAGTCAAGTTGCTACTGCTTTGACTGAATACGCTACTGCAAAACTATTGCCTGAAAATGTTTTGTCAACAGCCTATTTTATTAAAAATATGGATATTTTATTTGACATCTTAAATTCTCGTAAACTAAAAGCAGATAAATCAACACGCTCTGCTTTAACTCTAAATAGTAGTTTTATACAAAATGTTGAAGATTTAAGAGTTTGGATTAAGGTTTGGCATTTTACTGGTGCTCGCAGCCAAAAAAATATATCCAGTCATTGGGGTTTAGATGTCACTATTTCTAATATTTTTTGTCTTGCAAACAAGTTGCTTCATGAGGATTTTTTTTATGTTTGCACAGCTCAATTTAATCAGGGCTGTTTGGAATTTTTTTTTTTTTGCATTAATACGAAGCAAAGGAGGCTGGAATGACAGACCAATAGCGATGCAGTTTAAATCAGCGTATAAAAATGTCTTAGTACTCCTTTCAATAGAACAATCTAACTCTAACAGTAAATGTCTCCCTGAATCATATTTCTTAGCTGCAGTTACCATTGACTCAATCACCAACATAGTATTTGAGAATTAAATTTCTGCAAATGATTAATTGATTTTCAAACATCTAACTGTATTATTTAAAAAGAAACAAAAACCTTACGCATTATGAAATGTTTCAACTGATTCAGTTTCACAGTCAATTAAACAGGTTTTGAAAATAATTGCAGATGATTTGATAAAGAAAGTTCAAGTCTGTCAAAAATGTGTACAAGTTCTTTCAAGTGTGACACCCTGTGAAAATAACTTATTTAATTATGATTCTTTTTTACTAAACCTACTTCACGAAATGGAAACTGTTTTTATAATGCAAACGAAACTTATATTAATTAAAAAAAATATTATACAACAAATTATTAAAATATTAAAAACGATTGCAATTTTATATTTCTTTATGATGAATATATTGATCATGCTTTCATTTAGAAGAAAGTTTAATCAGACACTATGTTTGTATGAGAATATCAAGACATGTAAAAACAAGTTAGCTCGCATTATCCATGCTTGATTTTATTTTAATGATAATTCTTGAAACAAAATATTATTGTTGTTTTTTCTCTCAGTATTATTAACTATATATTTAGCATCTAATTTAGGTGTATATATTTAAACTAATATGTGGTATATATTTTAACTAATATGATACAAATACAGTGATAACATGATTCAAATAATTTATGCAAAACATGTTAAATTTACATCAAATTTACGCCTGTGTCAACATTAATGATAGATGATATATAAATGTTATATAAGCAATATTATGAAATAGTTTTAAAATTATTTTAATTTATAAAAGAAAAGTTTTTTTATGGGAAGCCCTCTGGTAAGAATAATGCAAATGTATAAATATTTCACTAAGAGTTGCGTTGTTTATGATTATTTGGTCCCGCAAGACATCCCACAATGCTTTGCGACTAAAATTACATATATTTATCGGGAGTTGGTAGGCATTCATAGTGACCTAGGTCAATACCGAGGTATTTATAGCTCAAGGTAAAACATATTGAGTTGACGTTGTAAAAAATGTTCATTGTGTTTGGTTGTCTTGAGAGAGATTTTTCTGTACCAAACAACATAGACTCCCTTTTAGTGACTCCAAGTTTGAGTATTTTTATAGCTTTTTTTTTACACACCATTTTGAGATTTCTTCCATATGGGATGAAAGACATGGTTCTATAATAAATATATCTTTTCTAGGAATGTATATGACTGTGTCATCAGCATAAATAATAGATTTTGAATGTTTCAAACAAGGCACCAGGTCATTTAAGTAAATAACAAAAAGTAAAGGGCCTAGTATTGATTCTTGAGGTACACCACATACAACTCTTCCTGTTTCAGATATTGTGTTTTGAAAACAAGTTGTTTGAAATCTGTTAAATAGGTAATCTTTAAACCAGCAGAGTTCAGTATCACAAACACCATAATTTTTAAGCTTGTTGATTAGTATTCTGTGACTTAAAGTGTCAAATGCTTTAAGTCACAGAATACTAATGCAAAAAAAATGCAAAGTCAACAAATAAAAGTTGACAAAGGTAAAATACTTCAACTATTTTACCTTCGTCAACTTTTCATTTTATGTTATCTACGAACAGCGTTGCAGCTAGTTTTGTTGTTTATGTTGAAAACCAAAGTTATTGTCATTTATCAAACTGGTTTCCTCTAAATAATTTGATAATTTAAAGTGTACAGCTTGTTTGATAATTTTTGATATAATTGGTATTACAGATATAGGTCTGTAGTTTTGAATGTTGTTGTGGGACTTTGTAAATTGGGAGAAGTCTCAAGCATTTCCAATCAGTTGGATAGGTTGATGTCTTCAAAGACATGTTTATTATGTGAGTAAGTGGTTTAGACAAAATGTTCGCTGTATTAATGGAGATATACTGTCTAGGCTGGTAGACTTTTAAGTTTTTAACCCACATAATTCTTTTTCTATTTAATCAACCGTTACATAAATTTAAAAGACCTGTAAGTGCGGGTTGGTTCCCGATGCAATAAAGCCTAACACGGTCTTTAAAAAAAAAGTACATTTCTTTAAAATAGATACCAAATTATCGCAAAACTCAGATGATATTTATCAAAGATTAGAGGTCAGAGACGAGTTAATAATAAATGCTGTACTAGTTGAAGATTTAGTTTTACAAGGGTAAATATTTTTAATGTTTATGGCAGAAACTTTCTGGTTTATTCATAGTTTTATTTAGTATATTTCAGTGGTAGTTCTGTTTTAATTGTTTTATAATAGCTTTAACTTCATTTCTCTTGTTTTTAAAAAGCTGTTTGTCAATTGCTAACATTTATTTACAAAATTTACGGAGTAGATTGTCATGTTCATATGATATATTACTTCCCCTGTAAGCCATGGCATGGTTTGCCTTGAATGCATTTTTCAATATTTGAGGCTAAGGTATCAAGACATGTTAAAATTATGTTTCATTTTATATGAAACTATGATGTGTTTACATTAGTTAAAAGTAAAATTGAGGATCAAAGCTACAAAGCAAACTACAGAACTCCTGCTTAGTTTATTGTTTATAAATTTCTACACTTTATTATTTTTGGCTTGTACTTAGCATGATTAGATTTGCAAATGCATCCAGTCAGATCATGGTCACACTAAAAGATATTAGTATTATGAATGATTTTGATATAGAAGTTGTTTTATTTGTATAAATTACATCAATTAGGTAGAAGATGTTAATGTTCTTGTAGCACTTTTTATTAGTCATTTGAAACCATAGAATTGTAGCATAGATTTTATTTCAATATGATCATTTGGTTTTAAATATTTAACATTGAGATCTCCCATTATTATTGTTTCTATTGAATCAAACTTAGATATAATTTCCACAAATATATTTCTGGTGGTTAAAACAGGACACAGAATAATATACTCTTTGTATTTGGAAGAATTATTTCAAAACAAGTGCTCTCTATTTTGTTGGTTTGTAGATTGTTACTTCTCACCCGGCTTAATTATTGGATTTGTAAACTGTAACACCTCTGCCAAACCCTTTTTGATGTGCGCTGTTTAGAAATGTATAGCCCTCAATATCATGTAGTTCACTCGGGTCGTCTTTGCATATGTGGGTTTCAGTCAATCCAAATATGTCAATGTTTTTGTTGCTGTTAAACAGATTGACAATGTTAGATTGATTGTTCCACAAACCACAAATATTTAAATAAAAGCATTGCAAGCCTTTTAAAAATAATGTTTTTCCATTTCTGTGTTTGGTTTAAATAGATTGATGCTGGGTATTTTTCTATTTCACCTAATAACAATAATAGAATTATTAAGAAAGCATTTTCTTTTAGTATCATTTTCTTTTTTTGTAGGTATTGCCTACACGATGTTTGTATAAATGTTAACTCAAATTCTATAGTTTCAAAAGAAGTTTCAGAGTAAAATTGATTTTGAGTTTTGCATTCCTTTTAGTTTTACAGTTATTGTAGAGTAGGCTAGAAGTGTAATATAGATATAGTTTTTGTTAGAACATTACAAGAAATTAGTATTAGATAAAAGTGGTATTTATAAGCGTGGTTTTAAATCAAAATGTTTTTATACAAACCAGGCTGATGACTTAGATAGAGTAATTCTATGATGTAACTCTTTTCTTGGCTAAATAAAACTTTGGTAGAAAGTTTGTGTTTTTCTGTGTATATATGAATATAAAAAAAGTTTATGATAAGTTATGATAATAACTGTATAAAAGTATTATATACTTTTCAAAACGAACAAAATATATTCTATATATGCTTATTGATAAAAAATTCTTAAGAACTTATGCATACTTAGCACAACTGATTTTTTTAATTTTAATAACTTATTTTATTTAACTAATTATAGCTTTAAACATTTTTTTCAAATGTTATTTTCTAAGCTTGGCAGATAAAGCAGGTCCAACTTCATTTGCAATATTTTTTCGGACATTGTCTAGAAGAGAAAGGGTATCATTAGCAGAACCAGTTCAAATATGACAACAGTATTCCATACAAGGGACAAATAAGAGATTTTTAGAGGTAGAGAACAGAATCAGAAGATAATGGCAAGCACAATAAAGTGAAGCAACTTTAGCAGATACTAACTTTGCAATTGATTGTATATATGGTTTCCATAAGTCAATAGTGAATGATAATCCAAGAAGACATAAAGAAGATGTCTCAGTGATTGCTGTGTTGTTTATGAGAGAAATTTTGTTAAAATACAGTCATAATCACAACAAAGAATAATCGAGCTTCCTTTACAGGCAAACACATGCTAAAGTGTGCTGTCCTGTGATGTAAAAAGTTAATGGTTTATTTAATAAACCTATACTTTATAGCTTTTAGATTACTCCATTACTTAAAACCTTCCCATTATTTGAAATCCTAGAGTTGGTGTAAAAATGATTTGATGATTTGAAATTTAATATTTTATAAAACTATTAATATATCACAAAATATATAAACAGTTTCTTTGTTAAAGGCTCTCCTGTATTCAAGGATGTCATGTCAAAGATCATGTGTATAATGTTTTTGTCACTTTTCAAATCTATGAGTAGACTTTTTTCTGATATGGATTAAAACTGATGCTTGATATCAATGGGCTTAACTGACACATAGTGAAACATCTCCTCTAAAACAGAAACCATCATATGTACGATTGAGGGAAAAGATTCATCATAGGTTCTTTACTCCTTTTTCTCAACAATAAAATGTTTTTCTGTCAGTTATCATGCTTTACATGAAAGCATTGTCTGCATTAATAGATTTTTTTTCCTTTGTTGTTTTAGGGGTCGTTCACAAATTATGATGTTACGCAAAAAAAACAAAATTTTCAAGACCCTACCCCTTTGTCACAAAGTATTGCAAAATATTAAACCCTTCTCTCCCACCTCCTTTTGTCACACCACACTAAATTTTTTATCTTTTTTCTTATTTATAAAAACACAAAAAGTATTTTTCTCTTCAGTTAAATTTTTTTTACTATTTAATATTTTCCCAAACAGAATCAAGATGTTCTGTAATAAAAAAAAAAAATTGATTGTTCTTGTAAACAGCGTAGCCTAAAATAATCAATAAAGCTTGATTTTTCTTCTTGTAAAATAATTTTCTCTACCCAAATGTGATCCATAACTTTTGTGAGGTGAAATTAGTCCTGAGAGCTGGTGTGATAGTGGGTACATTCTTTAAATCTATTTCTGTGTGGTACATTTGTAGCAATTAATAAAGAATCCAAAGAAAAAGTGATGAAGTTATGAATGGCCATTTCTATTGTTTTTTGATACCTGGGCTTTTGATCTAGTCCTCCGTCAGTAAACATAACAATTGGTTTTGTATTATCATTCAAATGACTCAAACGAGTTCATATAATTTATGTGTCAAGTTCATTATTAAGTTATGTATTAAGTTCATATAATTTATGTGTTAAGTTCATTATTAAGTTATTTATTAAGTTGATATAATCATAAATGGAAATAGTTTATATAACCGAACGGTAAATCATATAATATTGCATAATCTCTTGCGTAAGAATAAGCAGTGGACTTCGAATGATTTGCTGAAATAAAGGTAGGACCAGAGTTTTCTTTTTTACTGAATCCATTTTTATCAATTTTCGGCGCAGCATATATTGATGGAATAAGTTTATGGCATAAAGCAATGACAAAATTGTGATCAGGTAATCTTACTGTATACTCCATATGCATGATCAAGGAAGCTTGTAAATAAGCTGCTGGGAGACCAATTATCACTTTTGCTTTGTCATCTTGGCTCACTAAAGCAACTTCTGCTGGTCCCAAGAATGAAGCCAATTCCTTTAAATTCTCAATTGAAGCAAAACAATTCTTCATGTTTGGATGATTTTTATGAAGGTCTTTTCCTACTTTAATGAGTCTTACAGGAACAGCAGTGACATGCTTCTTGCCATCCATTGTGTGAGAATTTTTTGGTACAAGATGATAATTGACTGTTGATCTGCCAGTTTTAAACCCTTGATTTTGCAAATCTTCTGTTAACATCAAGAGATTTAATTATTCTCAAAGTCTTTGTCAATGTTGACGCATCTTTGTCAACTGTTTGAGGCACTGTGAGTGGCAATCTGAATAATTGTTGATAGTAATTCCGGTTGACTTTAATAACAGAAGGGTATCCAGCCTTTTCATAATTTCTTAATTTTGAGGCAATCTCGTGATGATCTTTTAAGGTCTCAGGCAATATTTTTTTCTTCCTTTCTTGGGACACTTTCTGTTGTTTATGGCTATCCTCAAGTAATTTTAATTTTTTTTTTTTGATCTTATTTTTTCTTTATCCAAAATTTTCATTTTTGATTTATCACATTGAGACAGCATCCCACATTTTTCTTGAAGCAATAACATAATAAGTTCTGATGTTGCTTTTGAATTATTGATGGGTTTGAAGAAGCTTGATATAGTTCCCTTGGCATTTTCTTTGTTTTTTGAAGCTCCAGATTCTTAATTTGTTATTTATTTTGAAAAAAAATAAATTTAAAAAGTTTTAATATCAGTCATTTAATATATATTTTCTAAGCAGTGACATCTAAAATAATACTTTTTTTATATAAAATGATTCTTCTTTTGAGACCCAACATGAAATACTTTAGAAGAACTTTTTTTGATAATTAGTTATAGGAACCCGTCTGATGTTTAAGGGTCTTGAGCTACCCTTAAAAATATATATTTTTTAATTTTTTATTCTAGTATTATTTTTTTATATAGAACACATTTAGAGGGTGAAAGCTGACATTTAAAAAAAATTTATTTTAATGGGAACCCTAATATATATACATATATATATATATATATATATATATATATATATATATATATATATATATATATATATATATATATATATATATATATATATATATATATATATATATATATATACACATATACATATACACATATACTAAAGAACCAAAATATTTTGTCCAATACTGTATATGTGTATATATACATATACACATATACAGTATTGGACAAAACAAGTGCAACCAAATAATGATAATTTAGTTTCTTTATATAAAAGTGCTGCATTTTTTCAATTTAGAGAAATAACTATATAACTGTTTAGAGACAACGTTCTTCAAGTTTTATTTATCACAAAGTTCATTATTTGTACACGAAAATTAATAAATTAATCAAAAATATTAAAAAAAGTTGATTTCCTTCTGGACAAAACAAGTGCAACTCCACAAAATGTTGACCAAGCTATATTTCGCTATCAATATTTCGTGGCGAATCCTTTGTTGTCAATCACAGCCTTGCATCTTCAAGGCATAGATTCAATCAGGTGATCAATGAAACTTTGTGGAATTGCTGCCCAGGCCTTTTGGATTTGTTCAAACAGTTGACCCTTATTACGAACACCTTCACGATTAATTCTGCGGTTGACAATCTCCCACAGGTTCTCGATAGGGTTGAGATCCGGAGATTGAGGCGGTCAATCCATCACCGATAGGTGGTTGTCTTAAAACCACTGCTTGACTACTTTTGCAGTGTGTTTCGGATCGTTGTCTTGCTGAAAAACCCATTTTATTGGCATATTCCATTTAGCGTGAGGTAACATAACATCTTTCAGGATATTTTTATACATGAAATGCTCTATTATTCCATTGATTCGATGTATTGGACCTAGACCGTCAGCAGAAAAATACCTCCAGGCCATTACATTGCCTCCACCATGCTTCACGATCTTATGGCAGTAACGTAAATCGAGGCATTTTCCGGCCGGTCGACGTACACGGCAAATGCCATCGCACCCAATGATGTTGAACTTCGATTCATCACTGAACAGGACAGTTCGCCATTTCTGCACATTTCAGTCAGTATGAGATGTATACATCTCATATTGCTATAGTAAACAGGAGTCTTTTCTTTTGGTTCTTTAGTGAAATCAGCGATTTCTTTGCAGGGCGTCGAGAAAACAATCCGTCGAGAAAACAATCCAGATGACAGCACGTCGTCTGATTGTTTGGTCCGATACAGGCAGCTCTAATTGCTTTTGTATCTCGACTGATGATATCCAGGAATCCTTCTTGATGGATCTGACGATCATAGAATCCTCTCTATAAGTGGTGGAAAGCGGTCTTCCACCTTTGTTATCTGCTGCTAACTTCCTTTCTTAGTTCCAATCCAAGACTGTTGGGAGTCATTTTTGCACTTAAAGTCATAAAAATAATAAAAATAAAAAATCACGCTTCTCAAGGCTTACAGTGTAACATTTACCTTGTGTTGATACAGTAATGCTCTGTGGAACACAACGTCTTGGTTGGATGTGGACTGTATTGATGTAATGAAACACTTGTTGTATTTCACTATGTATATGTATATATATACACACACATACACACACAATGAAAAAATAAATTTAAAAAGCTCGACTGAAAATTTCACTTGTAATTTCCTTTATAAAATTTCAAGGTATCATCTAGGTTTCGCAAATCCTGGGTTATCCAAATGTCTTAGATTTTCTTTGTATTTCATCAACTTCATAAATTCAATATATGCTTCCTTGTTTATTTTAATAATGTTGTTTTAACAACTTTAGCAAAATTTGCCTCAGAACAGCTTCAATTGTATGAGATAATGCATCATTTATTATATATATATATATATATATATATATATATATATATATATATATATATATATATATATATATATATATATATATATATATATATATATATATAATAGAATTTTAAATTTACTATTATCTGGCCACCTTGTTTGAAGGTTTGTGTTTATGGATTAAAAGCTCTTGTTTTTGATTTTTGATTAAGAGATTTAAAAAAAATATCTCTCATGGTAAAAATAAAAATACAACAGAAGATAAAAAATGTTCTTTACTTTCTAGGAAAATCAGTTTTAAAAATGTTATTTTTAAACAAATATTTGTATTGATCATTATTGATTATAAAAATTGTATGAAATATTTTTCTTTAGGTCTACTGATAGCCAATTAAAACTCTGGGATGTAAATAATGCTCAGTGTTTGCGAACCTACACGGGACACTCCAATGAAAAGAATTTTGTCGGATTAGCAACAAATGGAGATTACATTGCATGTGGTAATTAGAAAAAGAGTTTAATTTCTTTATCAATATTAATTTAAAAATCTGTTATATAATGAATTGTATTTTTAGGTAGTGAAAACAACTCGTTATTTTGTTACTACAAAGGTGTCTCAAAGCAACTCGTCACTTATAAATTCGATACAATTCACGGACCTTTGGTATGGTTTAGAAACCCTTGTATAAGTTTAAATTCCACTCATTTTTAAAGATTTTTATTGGTTTTAGTTGCAATTTGTTTGTTGCTTTGAAGTTGTTGATGAAAAATTGTTAAACTTTTCTTTAATGATTATTCAAATTTGTTTATATCGTTGTTCAGGATAAAGAAAAACGTGTCGAAGAATCTAATGAATTTGTTTCAGCTGTGTGTTGGAAACCTGTAAGTTGCTTCTTTTTTTAAGAATCTGTTTATTATATTGCTTAATGTATTGTAAACAGGATGGTCGGAGATATTTCTAGTGGGGTGCATGCGGTAGTTAAAACTTTACAACAAGAAAAGATGCCACGCCGAACATAAAAATAAAAAAAGAGATGCTCAATGTGGAATTTTTATTGAATCATGTCTCATTTATGTATCATACTATATAAAATAATTAATGCAATAGATAAATTAAATTAAATTTAACGTGTTTGGAATTACCTCGAGGAGGTAACCACGCGACCTTCTAGCAACAACGAATTCGTGTGTAATTACAAAATCGTGGTATAATGTAACCATGGTAATTAGTTTAGATTTAACGAACATAATTTTTAAAAAACTACAAAGAACATGTGGAAAAAAGTTACTTTTCAACCTTTGTTTTAAACAAGTACTTAATCAAATACATATCTAATTTGAATACTGAACTTTTGGTGTTTTTTATTTTAGGGTTCTAATGTAATAGTTGCAGCAAACAGTCAAGGTTTAATAAATGTAAGTATTTTGCGGAATAATGTCTGTTTCTGATATAGTAGTTTTACTTGCTATCATACTTTTCTAAGGTTTTTATATTGTTGTTCTTAACCCTTGATTTCATATTTTATACTTGTTTTTGTATTTTATAGGTTCTGGAATTAATTTAATGTCAATCTTTACGCGTCATTCTTCAATATAGTTGTTGTTTTCTGTTGTTGAAGAAACTTTTAGAAGAAAAATTAAAATTTCTCCTTTGTTCTGTATTTTTACACACAAAATTTGCACATCTTTATATACGGTAAAATTGAGAGTGGCTATTCTGTAGATTTTCTCATTTCCGTTCTCAGTGCTTTCAAAGGTTCCAATCGAATATTCTCGTGTTTGTTTGTTGTTTTTTTTTGTTTTTTTTTTTAAATATATATTTTGTGTTGCCAGAAGTCCGAAAATTTTTTTATTGCAAAAATCATAAACGTTTAATTTTTTTATTTTTTTTTTTAAGGTTATATTTCAAACCTTTGTGAAATAAATTATATTTTTTTAAATATTTACGTTCCAACATCTACATATTTTTTATTACGAGTTTTGACATTATTATTAAAAATGATAGTTGAAAAATATTTTTCCAGATTTAGATGACGAACCATTCGTCGTCTCGAATGGTTCGAATATCATTCGTTGTCTAAATCTATAAAGATCTTATTATGATTAAGAAGATTTTAAAAAATTCAAATTTAGATAAGACTATTAAAACAGAGTAATTAAATTATTATAATTTAAGGGAATGGAACACACAGTGCGTTGTTTATATGAGTTAATTACAGTAAAAAAACATTTAGATGAGTTCTTAAAATTTCTGGAAATCAAAATCTTAGTAATTAAACGATAATTACTACCTATACATCAGGTATTATCTTATTCCGGATATTTCCGAAATTCCAGGTATTTTTTTCACCTTTTAGTTTAGTTTAGTAGTCCGGATATCCAAAGCATTTTCCATACATACATGTTTAAATATATATTTTTGTATAGTTCCATACATACATGTTTAAGTATACATTTGTTTTTTAAGCTTTTTCACTTATCACGCGTAGATAAAAAGTTTGAAAAAAAAACAAAAAAATAACTCAGCTAAAAGCAAAATTTAAAGGAAAATAAGGGAAAACATATTCCGAATATTTTTATCCAAACAATTTTCCGGATTTTAAAAATATGACCTGGATAATCTATATATACATAAATTAACGTTTTCTGTTTGACTTTTTTTCTCTCTTTCCCAATTTGAGTATATTCAGAGAAAGATTTTGGAAATGTAAAAACTATTTCTTTATTGGCACAGTAAGTCGATTAAATTTTTAAGTTAATAAAAAAGGCTTGTAAAATCTATTAGCAATGGCAAAATTTTTGTTTCCTAAATTTGAAAAATAAAAAAGTCAAAACGCCAAAGGCGATAAAAAATAATATAAAAAACATTGCAATGTTAGTAAAATCACGCAAGCCTGTTCATGGCTAAAGCTAAAACATCGTCAAGGATACGTACTTCAACGGCTGTAACATCGTACCTGGTTACTAGGCTGAATAGATAATATTCGGAATTTTTTAAATTCTGGAATAATAAGAAACTTGAATCTTTCGTGCGTATTTTACACAAAAAAGTAGATATAGAATAAATAAAATAAACAAACAGCATAAGAAGTAACATTGGATTTTGTTTATATAAGTTTAATTATTTGCTTAATATGGCTACATCACTTTCTTGTGTTGTCATTGGTTATTCCAATTACTCAACCAAATTTAAAAAGTGGAAAAAAGCTATTTGTAAAATTCATAAATGTTCAAAAGAAGATCCTAATTGCTACTGTTCTAAACCATTTAAACTTATTCCTTTTCCTACTGAAGAAAAAGACCCAGAGCGTCGATCCATTTGAAAAAAAATTGATAAATCGGGTAAATTCAGACAAATCTCAATGGGAAGCTTCTAATTACAGTAGAATTTGTTCGGAACATTTTATTCATGAAAAATTTGAATATCCTACAGAACTATTGGGATACAACGCATTAAATAAAATAATAATTTGTTCCTTCTATTTCATCTAATTGTAATCAACCAATAAATAAACGAAATAACAACATAATTTCTGAATCATTTTCAATAAAAACAGACACTATATCCGCCTCTACTTGTAAAAATGCATATGTGATTACAGCAGTTAATAAAATAAAAGCTAAAATGTTTAAAAAAAAAATAGTTTAAAGAACTCTACTTTTAAAACTAAAATCCAAACAAACATTAGCGAAAAATTTTTGGTAATGCATAATAAAGTTTTTCCTGTTTTTTCTTCAGAAATATTGACAGACGATCTTGTTACTTTAGCATCTAAAAGTCAGTTTGTATCAAATACTGAAAAAAATATTCAATTAAACTCAATTATTTTGACTCAAACGGTCTTTTTAATTTTAACACTGGTCAGGTCAGGTTTATCCTGCTACTGGTAACATGTAACCCAATACAATCTGCTTCATGTCCTGCTGCCTTGTAGGATATGCCTTTTTAGGCAAAGGCTAGGAGATGCAAACTTCGACATAAAACACCCCCTGTCTGGGGCTCTTGCTTGAGTAAAGGCTAGAGATGGTGTCTCGATAAAAATACTCATCTTGGGCAGATGTTAAATGCATCCGGCTGCTGTCTTGTAGAAGGCCTCCTAGGCAAAGACTTAAAGGGTAAACAGATTCTATCTGTTGACCAGCCTCGCACCCCTTCTTCATCTAGGCTGGCGCAGATGTATTTTTAATACATTGTTTCCAGTTTAGGATGTTGAACGCTGGATCTTCTTGACTCGATTCATGGGTTTTGCTTGTGTCTCTGTTTTTATGACTAAGCAGCTCATTCTATTATCTCCAAATGAGGGTACAGCTCTAAAACTCAGTTTTATGGTTCTGAGGCCGGCTGGTAGTCAGGTTTCCCGAACTCTGTGGTAGCTCTCATAGAGGCTGATTCCATCAACAGCTGAAAAATATCAGAATACTAACAGTGCCATGTTGCGCATGGATGGTGTCCCTGTTTGTACTTTCGGTGTGCATTGCCAAGGCCACATTGGAGCCCTTTGTTACGGCATAGGGTTTATTAGTGGAAATGAGGCAATTGCTTGAGCTATAAAACAGTGTACTGAGTACTATCTATGTTTCGAGTCAAGTTCTATAACAAATTTAAAAATGAATAAAGTTACAAAAACTATAAAACACAAAAAACCACAGTCATCACCAAGTTCGCTAAACTTATCATTCACCAATATTCGTGGTCTTCGAAGTAAGTTTTCTTTTGTTGAGTCTTATCTCTTGCAAAGTTCACCAGACCTACTTGCTCTTTGTGAGACTAATTTGAGTTCAGCTGTTTCATCTTGTGATCTTAGTGTTGATGGTTATCTTCCTTTAATTCGTAAAGACTCTAACAGTCACATGCTTGGCCTGGGCATTTACATTCGTAAGAATTCACCCATTTGTCGGGAAACTAAGTTTGAATCCACAGACTACTCTTTTATGTGCTTTCTTTAGTACCACTTCACTCTATCACCTTTCTCTTTGTTCTATATCGCTCTCCCTCGTCTCAAGACTGCACTCTTCTTGATGTTATTTCTGATTATATTGACCAAGCCCTCATTCTTTATCCATCAGCCAGTATTGTTGTTGTCGGTGACTTTAATGTTCATCACACTGAATAGCTTGGCTCTAGTGTCAGTGACTCTGCAGGCATTAAGGCCCGCAACTTTTGTCTTTATCAATCCCTAACTCAAATAGTCAACTTTTCAACTCGCTTTCCAGACAACTCGAATCATTTACTTTCTCTACTCGACTTATGTCTTGTTTCTGATCCTAGTCAGTGCTCAGTTTCTTCACACTCACCCCATAGGTGCTTCTGATCATGGTTTGGTCTCTCTAATACTATTATCTCATTCTTCTTTATCATCAGAATCCCCCAATCCTTCCTATATTTATGAACGGTAATGTACTCGATGAGTCTCCTACCCTTCATCTTCTAGGATTAACTCTTACTTCTGATCTTTCTTGGAAACCTTATATCAAATCCGTTGCAAAATTAGCATCTGCTAAAGTTGCTTCTCTTTATCGAGTTCGTCACTTTTTTACTCTGGATTCTATTCTCTATCTCTATAAATCTCAAATCCGGCCTTGTATGGAATACTATTGCCATATCTGGGGCGGATCTTCTAATGATGCCCTTTCTCTTTTAGACAAGGTGCAAAAACGCATTGTAAACATAGTTGGACCTGCTCTTGCAGCCAACCTTCAACCTCTGTCACATTGTCGTAATGTTGCTTCTCTTTCTCTTTTCTACAAATACTATAATGGTCACTGCTCGAATGAGCTAGCGTCTCTTGTGCCATCTACTAAAATTCATTCTCGTGTTACTCGTCATTCAATTAAGTCTCATTCTTTTTCTGTTACTGTTCCTAAGTGCTTTAAAAACTCTTATTCGTCTAGTTTCTTTCCTCGAACATCAGTTCTTTGGAATTCGCTTCCTTCATCTTGCTTTCCTGATTCATACAATTTGCAATCTTTTAAGTCGTCTGTCAATCGTTATCTTGCTCTACAATCTTCATCTTTTCTCTTCCAGTAACTTTCAACACTAATTAGTGGTTGCTTGCAGCCTTGTTGGAAGCGAAGATAATTAAAAAAATAAAAATTAAAAAAAAAAAAAAAAAAAACACTCTATGCTTTAATTATCAACTGTTGTTTAGAAATTAAGAAGTTAAAAGCTGAAAATATTAAACTTCAAAACAAAATTATTAGAAACTTCTATCAAACACTAATGTAAAGTTCTATACAAATCTTGGTTCTTTAGAGTTATTTAATAAATTGCATGACTTTATTAGCCCTTATGTTAAAAAACAATTTAATTCTGTTAATGTTAAAAGAACTGTCAGTGGAACACTAAAAAATGTAGGACGTGCAAGAAAATTATGTTCACAAGATGAGTTTCTGCTGACTTTAATGAAACTTCGGTTAGGATCATTTAACAAAGATCTTGCTAGTCGTTTTTTTTAATATTTCTATTAGCACATGTTCCAAAGTATTTCATTCTTTGATAAGAACATTAGCAGAAGTTTGTAAGCATCTAATATTTGTACCAGACCTTGGCACGTTAAATGCAACAAGCCCTTTATGATTTAAAAAGTATAAAAATTTGGAAGCTATTATTGACTGTTCAGAAATTTTTCATACAAACCCCAAGAAATTTGGAATTGTAAAGTGTTATTTAGTCTGAATATAAACACCACAATACTTTAAAGTTTTTAATAGGTGTTGCTCCTAATTCTTTTATTGTTTATATCAGAAGGTTATACCAGTCGCATTTCCGACAAAGCGTTAATTATGGATTGTGGTTTTCTTGATTTATTATCTCCTTTTTTCTATAGTTATGGTAGACAAAGGGTTTAATTTGCTCGATGAATGCATTGCTCGACATTTATTTTTTACTGTACCACCTGGTCAGCGAGGAACATCACAAATGACACCTTTTGAAGTTAAAAAAACAAGTTCAATTGCTAAAATTAGAATTCTTGTGGAACAAGTTATTGGAAGATTAAAACATTTTGTCTTATAAGTAATGAATTATATAAAATATGTATATATTTTATATAATTATATAAAATATGTATATATATATATATATATATATATATATATATATATATATATATATATATATATATATATATATATATATATATTGCGTGTGTATATATGTGTGTGTGTGTGTGTGTGTGTGTGTGTGTGTGTGTGTGTGTGTGTATGTGTGTGTGTAAAAGAAAAATGCCGGATAACAAATTAAAAAAATTATTCAAACTTAGATGAGTAAAATATATTTGTTAGTTAAACTTAAACAAATTTAAGTTTGAATAGTTTTTTTCATTTGTTGCCTGAAATATATATATATATATATATATATATATATATATATATATATATATATATATATATATATATATATATATATATATATATATATATATATATATATATATATATATATATATATATATATATATACATATACATATATATATATATATATATATATATATATATATATATATATATATATATATATATATATATATATATATATATATATATATATATATATATATATATATATACATTTGTTTAATATGTATATAGTGTTTTGTTTGTTTGTAAAATAAAGTAGATAATACTTTTGTTTCACGAATATTATTATATACTACATACTTTGATTTAATCTAAGTCAATCATTAGTTCATCTAAATCTTTAATACTGTGTAAAGACTTTACACAGTATTAATGATTTAGATGAACTAATGATTGAACAACAACTTTACAAAAGTTGTTGAAGTTTATAATCCGTCATCCAGCAATAGGATGATATTTTTATTTATTTATAAACCTATTTTTAGAGAAAAATCTGTATATTTTTAAACATTTTATTCTTATTTAAAAGCAAATTTTTAAAAATTGCAAAGTTGTTATTAGATATCTTAATAACTAATTTGTTTATCTTATCACTTATTTCCATTACGCATTGTTTTTATCTACTTTTTTATGTAAAAACGCACGGAAAAATATTTCTCGCCTTTTAAAATTAATTTCGAATTTGGTCTATTAAATCAATTATCTAAGTCTATGCTATTGGTTGAAATAGCGTACTGGTTAGAGCGTTGACTTCAAAATCGAATAGTCTTGGTTCGATACTTTGGTTCCGGCATAAAAAAATTGACATAGGCGAGGAGAGTAACGACAAACCTTGTTATTAAATGCAATTCCATAGTGGTAAAACTATTCTTTTTGTATTACCTACACACGCATATAGAATAAATTCAAATTTTAGTTTATTTTTAAGATTTCCAATAGTAAATTTTACATGATCGAAAACAGTTGTTTTTTTCCTTTACAAAATTTGACAAAATAAAAGTTCTAGCAACCCAGCAGCCGTATTCACATCTCTCCGTTAAACCCTGTGATAAGATATCGGCTGGTTAAAAATAAAACGGCAGTTTTTAGCGCCAGCGATAAAAAAAACTCGTATTTTCACATCTCCGTTTATTTAACGGCAGGAAAAAATTTAGTTATCGGGAAGCTGTTAACGCCAAAATCTAATCCTGCTCTACCCTTCTGTTAAAACTGCTATCGGAGATTTACAGTTTTAACAGAAGTTTCTATTAAAATAAGAAAAATAAAAAATGTTATCCAATCAAAACAAGTGTAAACAAATAACTTTATTTTTATAACAAATAGGCTATAATGTGCTACGTAAAAAAACAACTTTGATATTTCGAACTTGTTTTTGTTTTTACAATTCATATTTTGTAATTACATAATCATACACTGTATGATTGTATTACATCACTGTATGGTATGTACACAGTCCTGTATTACAGGACTATACCAACAAAATATGCATTGGGTGGGCAATAAAGGTTTCTATATTTCTAAAGATTATTGTTGAAACCATACAAAGCATAATTAGAAGAATTTGGGCACAATTTTTTTACAAAAATATTTTTATTTTTTTGTGTGTAGCACTTTATATTAAGTATTATTTAAGAGTTATTTTTTAAATGTTTTTAAAACATTTTTTTTTTTTTTGCTTTAGAAAATATTTGAATATTATAATGAAAAACTTGAATAACATTTTTTATATGTTTTCTACTAAAGATTCATTTTAGCCTAAGAAAAGTTCCTGAACCTTTTTTTTTAACCTAACCGTTCTTCTTCTTTACCTAAAGAAAAGTTCATTTTAGCCTAAGAAAAAATCATTTTAAAAAAGAAAGAATCTTTTTAGCCTAAGAAAAGTTCCTGAACCTTTTTTTTTAACCTAACCGTTCTTCTTCTTTACCTAAAGAAAAGTTCATTATAGCCTAAGAAAAGTTCATTTTAAAAGTTCATTTTAAAATATGTTTTGAATAATTAGTTGTCAATAAAGCGACCAAAAATATTACAACCAATTGTATTTATAGAAAGCCAGCTGGTAGTTTGAAATTATTTAAAACCCATTTGAAAAATTTTTTAATCAAAATTACCATTTCAAAGAAATACATGTACTTAACTGGAGATTATAATTTATTATTATTATAGTTAGTTTATTTTGTCGTTTTACACATTTTACAATGTTATCTTTAAATTCGAATAAATATATATATAATTACAAGCTGACAGGGGCAAGTAGAAGACATAAAGTCTTATCATCAAGCCCTTTTGTGAAATAGAGAAATATAAAATTTCTAAAATTCCAATAATATAAAAAAGAGTTAAATTAAAAATTTTGAAAAAAATAAACAAACATTCAAACAAAATTAAAATAAAAATAAAAAAATTTAAAGAGTTTGAAATAAAGTAAAAAGATTGAAAAAAATTAAAAAGTTTAAAATAAATTAAAAATTAAAAAAAGTAAAAATTAGAAAGAAAAAAAAATAATAATAATAATAATAATAAAATCTCGAAATAAAAAAATAAAAATGTATACAATGCGTAAATTAAAAAGTTTGAATTTTTTTTTACAAATCAGTACATATACGTATACATATTCAATACAAAGCGAAGTATATATTCAAAAATATTTATATATTAAAAAGATTCCAAACGTTATGTAGATTTAAATTCATTTGTTAGTATTTATTAAAAAAAGTTAAAAAAAAAACAGTCAAAGAGAAAATCAAACAAGAAAGATATATATGTATATATATATATAAAAAAAAAAAAAAAAAAAAAAAAAAAAAAAAAAGTTTTTTATCAAATTTATCAAAAAAATATTATTTTTAAAAAAATGAAAGAATGTATGTAATGTTTGAGTTTAGTAAGTGTTTTTTTATAGTTCTTTTAAATATATCAATAGATTTTATTTTTTTCATATTTTCGTCAAGAACTGACTTCCACAAGCGTGGCCCCCGACATGTAATTGAGAAGTCAGATTTTTTGAGTGATGTTGGTGGGATGTAGTAATTATTTATTGAGTGTCTTGTTTCATATTTATGGTTAATTAGAGAGAAACCTTTATAAAAATATTTTGGAATTAGTTCATTTTGAAGTTTAAACATAAATAACAAGTTATGGTATATATTTAGTTCGTATACGTTTAGCGCATTAATTTCCTTGTGTAACGGCTTGGCACTTTCGTACCTATCTGCGCCCAAAACTAATCGACTTGCTTGCTTTTGTTTAGTATAAATATTTTTTAGGAAAGATGAATGATTGTTTGCCCAGGCAATATTACAATAGTTAATATGACTATGTATAAATGAAAAGTATAAGTTTTTTAAACATATTTTATTCAAAAGATGTTTTGTCCTGTACATAATCCCCACAGTCTTTGAAACTTTGTTCTCGACTAACTTTATTTGGCTTTTCCAATTTAAATGTTCATCGAAATTTATTCCTAGTATTTTCATTGAAAAAACTCTTTTTATTTTAATATTGTTAATTGTTAGTTCTGGAAGTTTAAGTGGAAGGTTCTCGGATTGAGATGTTTTAGCAAACAAAATATATTTAGTTTTTTCAATATTTAATGATAGTTTATTTGCTATAAACCACTCATTAAGATATATTAGTTCAGCGTTTACATAATAAAAAATATTTTTTAAATTTGAGTCAGAAAAGAAAACATTAGTGTCATCAGCAAAAATAGTATAATTAAGTATTTTTGAAGACAAAAAAATATCATTGATATAAACTAAAAACAATAAAGGTCCAAGTATTGATCCTTGTGGAACTCCGCAACTTATTGATTCAAATGGGGAGCATGTTAGATCATATGGTACACCTTGTTTACGGTTTTCTAAATAACATTGAAGCCACTTTAAATTAGAGTGAACTACTCCGTAACTACGTAGTTTGTAGATAAGAATCTTGTGGTTTACAGTATCAAATGCCTTTGATAGATCTAGAAAAATTCCAAGTGTGTAACAATTGTTTTCAAAACCTTGTAAAATTTGGTTCGCAAGATCAATTACGGCATGTTCCGTAGAATGGTTTTTTCTTTTTAAACTTGTTAAGTCATGCTTCAAATGTTAATATTCAATGGTTTTTAGATACACTTATTCAACACGATATAATTCCCACAATAAATAAGTCAGCGAGAATACCTAAGACCTCGTCGACCTTAGAAAGAAGTAAAATTAAACATAAGCGACTGGCGAAATGCCTTTAACTGTCTAAAAAATAATAAATGTGCTAGCATAGATTATCTTACTATGCTTCTCAAAATTGTTAGAACGAATTATGTATGATAGACTTAATAGTTATTTAACTGAGAGCAATATAATGTATAATAAACAATTTGGGTTCAAATAGAAATTTCAACGGATCATGCGCTAGTCGAGCTAATAAATTATATACCCAATGGGTTCAATAATGATTATTATATATTAGGAATTTTTATAGATTTGTCAAAAGTATTTGACACTGTTGACCATGATATTCTTATGAAAAAACTAGAACTGTATGGAACACTTAACAATTACTTACTATGGTTTAAAAGTTACCTGTCAAACAGAAAACAATGTATAATATATTCAGCAAATGAAACAAAAAAATATATTTTAACTTGTGGTTTTCCCCAGGGATCAATCTTAGGCCCACTATCATTCCTACTCTATATAAATGATTTATATTTAGTATCCAAAAATTTTAATGTTATTTAATTTGCTGATGATTCGAATTATTTTTTTATTCAAAAAGTAATATAAAAGATCTGTTTAGAATATCAAACGAAAACAAAATCTCTAAAAATATCTCAATGTTATATAAAGTTAAACCATTTCTTAATATTGAGTCTTTAAAAATTATATATTTTTCATTTATTCATAGTTATCTTTCCTATTATAATATTGCATGGAGAAGTGTTAATTATGGGAAGCTTAAAAAAATCTATAGTAAACAAAAACATGCAAGTAGAATTATATTTGGTGTTAACAGTACTGTTAATGGGGAATCTCTTTAAATGGAACTTAATGCACTCAATGTTTATAAACGTAACATATACCAAGTTATGCTTCTAATATTTAAGACAAAACATGGTTTATCTCCTAATATATTTTACTCTTACTTCACCGAATTTACTCATAAATACCACACAAAGTATTCAACTAATAATTTTGTTGTTCCAAGATCGTATTTAAAACTCAGTTCGTTTCAAATTCAATACCATTTATATAGAAAAGTTTTTTGAAAAATATTATTAAAAATAAAACTCTTCTAAATTTCTCACTAGAACAATTCGAAAGAGAATCTAAACGATTTCTAGAAAATTATTTCGATCTTCAAAATTTTTTTAAAATAATTTATATATTTTTTTAAATAAGTACCTAATATAATTAAACTGAAAAAAGTCATCATTACTCACTTATTTCTGTCTTGATTTGTTTCTTATTTTCTTCTTATAAAAAAGAAAAATAAATAAACAAAAATATATATATATTATTATACGATTTACTAATTGTAATATGTTGTGTTTAACAACTTAATCTGTAACCAGTAAACTTTTAACTTTTAATTTTAACTTGTTACATAAACTGAAAGCGACAATGTAAACGGGACCTGGCGATAAGGCAATATACGTCTTCTTCTTGCTCCGGCCATTTATTATACGTGTACAATTTTTTTTATTGTAAATTTTATTAAACGGCAAAGGAAATAAATAAATAAATTTCTTAAACAGAAATACAGTACAAGGTACACAGTGACATAACTCATTTTGGAGTTAATATATAGTTTAAACTCAAGGAAAATAAAACCTTCACTTGGGTGCGAAAAAGAAGATCGCGATTTATTGAAATGTGTCGCAATAAATTTACTCGGTTTTAATATTTGGATCCGTTTGCAATATTCGAAAAAAATAGAGTTAAGAGAAAATGTGTAATCCATACGAGTTGAATTCATAAGCATAAAATTCAAAAAAATGAAACTAAGTTTTAAGTATATACAAACTCTTTGAATTTTAATTTATAGGCGAAGGTCATGAAAAAACAATTCAACTTTACCTATTTTATTATAATATAAATAAATCCTATTATAAACTACCCTAATAGTCGTGATTATATACAAATAAAATATTTTTTCGTTTTTATATTAAATCTTATATTAAATATTAAACGCCCTAATATTAAACGCCTAAATACCAATAGTTATGTTAAAAACATTTTTTTTTTGTACTTAACAGTAAATTGATATAATTTTTTTTTTGTAGTATTCAAGTATTTGTCTTAAAAAAAACAGCACAGGAAACACCAATTAAACTCATAAATATAAATAAAAATATATAATAAATAAATATGTACACATCATAAAATTACAAACTTCTTTATAGAAAATATCATCACAAAAAAAAATCATACAAAATTTTGAATTTGTTGTTTAAAAATTATTTAAGCAGAAAAATTAGGAGCTTTATAAAAGTATATATATTTATCTCGATGTAAGTGTATATTTATACGTTATTATAGAAATAAAAATAGATGTGAGTACAAATATGTGCAGAAAAAATATATATAAGTAGAAGATTTATGATTAAAACATTAGTTAGTTTTAAAAAGTAATAGTGTGCAATAATTAATAATTGATAAAATCGTAAAACTATGTATTAAAATATTAATACATAAATATTATCATATCAGTAATAGGTTTACATTCTTTCACTTATATGCGTTTATTTTTAAAAAATTAGTTATCCAGAAATATTCCAAAAAGTTACCTTAAAATTGCTAGGTTTCTACAATTGTTTTTATTTTTGGTGAAAAATTATTATTAAAAACCTCTTGGGGAGTAGGAAGTCTATCTTTTGCAACCGCTGAAGTTACGCTAGTAATTGTCTCGGGAACTGACAAACGAGCGTTTTTATTCAAAATGGAATTGGAAAAGTTTTCCATGTGTTCGTTGAGTTTTCGCTTTGTCAAATTCTGATGATTATTTTTAAAATTTTTGACAATTTCTTCGACTGCTACAAGCTCATTGACATGTAGCTTTTCTGCAATGTTTTCAAAAAATTTTACAAACTGATGAGTCAAATTACCTCCTGAATTTTGTGAGTTTTTTAACGTTAATTCCATTGGTTTTATACTTTTGCAAGAGCAAAATTTATCAGCTGATATAAACTTATTACAGCCGCACCGGTTTATATCAACTCCATTAATATTTTCTTTACTATTTGTTGGTACACCAGAGTTTAGTTCATTTTTTTTGTCCTCATTATTACCTGTTTTATAAATTTGTACATTATTGTCACTGCTACTATAAAAATTTCGATCTCTATTGCTGTTTGCTTTGTTTCCAGTATTATACTCGACCATTTTAGAAGATATAGCTGAAGCGCCTGAAGGTAATCCAGCTCTGACTGAATTATCCCATAACTGGTTATTACTTTTTAAAAGATTTTTTATTACAGTTTGTTTTTCTTTACTGACATTATTACAGTCAACTTCCGTTCCTACAACACAGAGAACGCCTTTCCTATTAAAACCTCCTGACATCCCGTCAAAAGAGTGGAGGGAAGAACCGCTATCACCTACCATAAAAGCAACATTATTCAATCTGTTTTTAAATCTGTTGTTGAGCGTGTTTTCTTTTAATAGGTTCTTGTTTCCATTAAATTTTGTTAAATCTTTATTGCTTCCAAAATTTCTGTTGATTTGATTATTAAAAATTGGATTAACAAAGTTTACTTTTTTGTCAACGTTTCTATATATTGTGCTACACTTTGTGTTATAATTGTTGCCAGTCAACAAAGCATTTTGTTTTTGGCAACTGTTTCCAGTATTTAGAACTTCAAGATTTCCTTTTCCATTTTCGTTTTTAATAAAATTTTGAAAAAGCTGACCATTTTGTGCACTGATTCCGTTAACAAAATTGTTAACTGCGATATTAGTTTTTTCATTTTCATTGGGAAAATGATTATCAGCTTGTTTATTGTTACTCATATCATGTCCTCTATTCTCATCAATAAATCCGCCTGTATTAATACGAATATCTTTGGAATCATCAAATTTATTATTATTTTTAATATTTAATAAGTTATTTCCTTTTTGTCCTTCTAGCAGATTATACTTGTTGTAATTCAGAATGTTTGCAATATCCGATTCTAAACTTTTGACTCTGTTCGTATCTAGATTGGTAACTTTGTTTTTATCTAAACTCACTGCCCCATCCATGGGTTCATTACCACCAAAATTTAAAACTCTAAAGTTACTTGCGCTGCTACCTGCATTCATGACCTCGTTGTTACCTCCATTGGTTTCTACATTTATGGCATTATTGTTATCTGCATTGGTAGCGTCATTTAAGATTCCATTATTATTTAAATTACTACCTAAATTTTTGTCTATATAACTATTTATACCAGCTACCAAATATTCATCAGCTTTGTTATGATTGTTATTTACATTTCCATCACGTCTACTACCTGCCTTTCTGCTGTCTTGAGCATTAAAATTGTTATTCTCCGCTCTATGAAAAGTTCGGAAGTTTGTTGTAGTGCTAATACCGTTACCAGCCATATTTATTAAGTTATTACATTCATAGCACCCTCCAGCATCTTTATTCTCATAAGCACCTATGTTTTTACTAAGTTGTTGACCTTCGTTTAAGTTACCTCCTTTATTATTGTTAAGGCTTAATCCTTTAAAACGTTCAGCATTTATGCTTTGTCCTATATCAACATTTCCTATACCAATTTTAATTCCTCCGCTATCTACATTAATATTCACATTTCCATTTAACGGCCCTGAATTTCCATTGAAATTTTCTTGTTTTTTCTCAATACCTTTTTCATGAAAGCAATTCCCTGCAACAACTTCACAGCCAAGATTACTGTTGCTAATATTGTTTTCTATTTTCTCATTATTATTTGCGTATTCTTGAGACTTACCACCATTAATGTTCGTGTTAATCATTTTATTTTCTTCAATATTTCCAAAATTTCCGATACGCGCATTATTAGGGCAATTAATATTTTTGTCACCATTGCCGGCAGAATATACACCATTAACGGCAGTTTTTTCATTTATAGCACCTCCATTAGCGTATTGACCGTTAGAATCAATTTTATTAGATCCCATGTTAACCGAGTTTGCGGCATTTTGACTTACCTGGACGTTTTGTTGACAATTAGTTTCAGTTTCTTTTCCTTCGGAGTTGGAAATTCGATTTTCACTTAACACGGCTGCGTTATTAGAGTATCTACCATCACCATTATCTCCACGATTAACGTTGTTTCCAACATTGTTTCCAACATTGTTATTATTTTGATTGTTACTATTAACTTCACCATTACTGTATATTCCTGCGTTATCGTTACGGTTAATTCCATTATTACCGTTAATTCCCTCATTACCATTAGCTCCGCCATTATTGTTTACTCGACCATTATTATTAATACCATCATTACCGTTAACGCCACCGTTACCATTAACTCCATTGTTAACGTTGATTCTACTATTATCGGCAACTCTACCATAGTTGTTATCTTTACTGTTACCATTAACTCCACTATTATTGTTTCCTCCAGAACTACCTGCATTTTCTTTATTTCCAGTTCTGCCGTTAAATCCACCATCATTTCCATCATTTCCATTACTATTAATATTGCCGTTAGCTCCGTTATTACTATTATTTATATTATTAACATTGTCTTGCCCATTACTGTTACTTCCGCCATTACTGCTTCCTCCGCCTTTATTGTTTCCAATATTTCCATTAGCTGGAACATTATTTGTACCTGAATTGCTATTTCCATTCTTTTCATTTTTACTTAAATTTGTATTATTTGCTTCGTTTTTAACTAAACCTCCCCCTTCTCCACTTGTTTTTGAATTATCTTTAGCTGTGTCTTCGTTTCCTTTACCATTTTCATCATTTACTGCACCATTATTGTTAACACTTCCATTACTTCCATTGTTTTTATTGTTTCCTCCATTTTTATCAGTAGAACCCTTGTTGTTTTGGTCCTTGTTAATTAAATTATCTTGAGTTTTGTCGTCACTTCCTTTTAATTCAGGAGTGTTACTGTTTTTCTCATTCGACCCACCAACATTAGAAGAGTTTCCATCTTTACTATTGTCACCAGAACCTGAGTTGTTATTATCTTTATTAGCTATATTATCTTGAGTTTTACCGTCACTTCCTTTTAATTCAGGAGTGTTACTGTTTTTCTCATTTGACCCACCAACATTAGAAGATTTTCCGTTATTTTCATTATTTTTATTGTTCGTTTCAACTTTGTTAGAAGAAGCCTTATTATTTACATCATTGCTATTGTTACCAGCACCCATGTTATTTTTATCTTTATTGTCGCTTCCTTTTAATTCAGGGGTATTGATGTTTTTCTCGTTTGACTCATCTGCATTATTAGAGCTTCCATTTTTTCCATTACTTTTATTGCTGTTTTCTTTTGACTCATTAGGGTTATTATTGTTTTGATTTTTTACATTAGGGTCATTATTATTTCCATTATTCACATCATTGCTATTGCTACTAGCACCCATATTATTTTTATCTTTGTTGTCACTTCCCTTTAAATCAGGGGTGTTGATGTTTTTCTCGTTTGACCCATCTCCATTACTAGAGCCTCCATTTTTTCCATTATTCTTATTGTTGTTTCCATTTGACTCATTCGGGTTATTATTATTTCCATTTGAAGTAGTACTATTTCCCCCAACGGTCATATCTTTTCCAACATTTCCAGTGTTATTCTCTTGATTTTTATTTTGATTATCTTTGCTTTGAGAATCATTTGCAGTTTTGTTGTTAGGACTTTTATTGTTTTCAGAACCTGGTGACTGGTTTGACAACTTAACACTTACTGCTGAATCTCCTTCAAACATAGGTTCTGAAATTTTTTCTGGAAAAGGAACTCCTAAACCAAATACAGCTCCACTTGTTGCACCAGTACCGGCAGCTATTATTGCTCCTACCATACCATTATCTCCTTTTCCGGATGGATGATTCAAAACTATGAAAAATATAAATAAATAAATAAAAGCTAAAATTGAAAATAAATTTTCAAAAGCTGTTAATGAAATACATGTATATATATATATATATATATATATATATATATATATATATATATATATATATATATATATATATATATATATATCAGGGGTGTGGAGTCGTAAAGAAAAAGTAACGACTCCGACTCCGACTCCAGTTGTTGAAATTTTTGAGTACAACTCCGACTCCGACTCCAACTCCAACTCCAAAGCAAAATTTTTGAAAAATTCTTTGAATTCTTTAAAAAATATTGCCCGTAAGTTGAATTTTTTTTTTTGACAAATTTATGAAACATTCTTTGATGTTATGAACATAAGTATAATTGAAAGTTTTGTACATGCACGTGCAATACCAAGAAATTTTACTATCGGAGTCGAAGTCGCGATATTTTTTAGCGACTCCGAATCCACAGCCCTGATATATACACATATATATATAAAGGAAAAAGAAGTCAAGTAAAACAACAATATTCAAAAAATGAACTAATTTTTTTAATGAAAAAGTTTCTTATATTAAAATATTACTAAGAAAATATTAAATAGTACTAAAGCCCTTTCAGTATTAATCATTAGTAGTATGAGTTACAACGGTAACTCATAGTTACAAAACTGTAATTAAATATTTCTATTATATAACTTTTTACATATATCAAAATCATGATAATTACATTTGCAATAGTACTGATGATTAATTCTGAAAGGCCTCTAGTACTATTTAATATTTTCTTAGTAATATTTTAATATAAGAAACTTTTTCATTAAAAAAATTAATTCATTTTTTGAATATTGTTGTTTTGTTTGGCTTCTTTTTCCTTCATATTGTTTAAAATTAAATTGCTTGTTATATATATATATATATATATATATATATATATATATATATATATATATATATATATATATATATATATATATATATATATATATATATAACAAGCAATTTAATTTTATATATATATATATATATAAATATATATATACATATATATATATATATATATATATATATATATATATATATATATATATATATATATATATATATATATATATATATATATATATATATATATATATATATATATATATATATCTCCGTATTCTTTATCTTTCTTTTTCTACTTATTTTTCTAACTTTTTTTATCCACTACTTCTTTCTCTACTTATTGCTTTATCTTATTAGCTCATATCCAAATTTTGGATAGTAATATATTAACTATTCGTGTCTATAATACAGTTTTTGTTGTACTTCGCATACCTATATTAAATGTAATTGTTATATATACCTATACTTATATTTTATTATATATATATCTTTATTTATATATTACTATTATAAAAATAGTTATAACTGAGATTTTATTTATACTTTTGTTCGCTTATATTTTTTACAGAGTTTTAAAAAGTTTTTTTTTTTTTGTTATATATACCTATACTTATATTTTTGCGCTCTGACACAAACTAATATTAGTAAATTTTATATCCATGTATTATATATAAGACACATATAAAAAAAATTATATATAAACATATACAAACAATATAAAGAAATTAAATATATACAAATAAATATAATAACACGGAAAAAAATGCATACTGAATCTTTTAAATTGCTCAATTAAAGCAAGTCGAAGACCCAATTTAAAACTTATTCATGCTGAAACTGCGAAATGGTCGGTCAAAATATCTGAACTAGAACAAGTAATAAAGCAACAACAATTAATAATAGATAAGCTAATCCCAAATCCAAATGAGCAAACAAATACCAAAACCAGTAATATCGAATCCAGCTGGGTTACTGTTGCAAGCAAGAACATAAAAAAAGCAGCCTATTGAACAACTAACAATTATCAACATATTTGCCATTGAGCAACAGCAAAAAAAGAAGCGTGAAAAAAATGTTTTTATTTATGGCATTAAAGAATCTGCAAAGTTATCAGTGCTGATAAGCAGATCGACAATAAGGAAACGGTTCAGAATATCTTAGTTACTATTTAATCTGATGCAAAACCAAAATCTGTCAAACGTATTAAATCTACGTCCTCTAAACCAGGACCAATTATCGTCGAACTTTTTGATGTCTCCGAAAGAAACCCATTATTAACAGCAGCGAAAAAATTGAAAAATTCAGATGATTATAAAAATGTTTTTCTAAGCCCAGATTTGACTAAGGCTGAAAGATATTTAAACTATCAGTTAAGAATGAAGCGTAATGAATTAAATAGTAATATCAATTTAAAAACATCGCCCTTTAGATACGGTATACGAAGCAGCGGAGCCGTCAAACTTAAAAATATACAAACCACTACATAAACATTACTACACCTCTCGCACTCTTTTACCAGCAAACTTAAAATACAAAAGTAAAAGTCTTCATAACAAAAAAACAAACTATAGCGTTAATAGCGTTAATTGTTATTATACTAATGCAACATCTCTCCATAATAAAATGGCCGATTTAATTTCAATATCTAGAACGTTTGATTATCACGTTATTGCTATTTCAGTACAGACTCAGTACCAAATATCGATGGGTATAGCCTATATCGTAAAGATCATCAAGACGGACGTCGAGGTGGCGGTGTAGCTATCTACATTGCAGACGTATTTAACTCTCATGAAGTTAACCAATTTTATACAAATCTACTCGAACAAGTCTGGGTATCTGTAAAATTTAGCAACAAACATATACTTATCGGTTGTATATACAGACCAAATGATGCTAGTTTAATAAAGTATGTCGCTGAATCCTTCAAATTAGATCATAGTTTAATTAAAAAGCCCTACGATGACTGTTTGATTGTCGGTGACTTTAACCTCCCGAATATAATGTGGTCTAACGATGGTATTATATCTTTTAACCCAAACAATTCTACCGAGTATGTTTTCCGGAATATTTTCCAAAGCAGCCTTTTTACGCAACATATCACATTTCCTACATTCCAGACTGATTATGGTCCCTCAAATAATATGTTGGACTAGTTATTTACCTACAACAGTAATTCTATTTTAAACTTTTCTCCTAGTACTATACTAGGTAATAACACTAAGGGTCATTTTAATATCACTTGGAGATTCTTAGTTTCAGAACTGTTCACCGAAAGTGAATCTCAATCGTTTAATTACAAAAAAGGTGATTTCGATTCAATATCTAACTTTATTGCATCAATCGACTGGGAGTTTTTATTTCTGCATAAAACTGCAGATCAAATGTTCAATATACTAATTTCTAACTATCGCACTGCTTGCACATACTTTATTCCCAAGATTAATAAAACAAAAAAAAAGTATGATCCTTGGGTTACCCCACATATTAAAAACCTGATCCGAGCAAAAAAATACTCTTGGCATATTAACTGCTCTACCAAATGGGAGAATAGTGAGCTTAAAATAAAATACAATCGACTTAATCGTTTAGTAAAAGCTGAAATATTTAAAGCAAAAAAAGCACATGAAAAAGAAATAATATCAAAATCCCAAAACAACCCAAAACTCGTTTACAAATATATCAATAAACAACTAAAAATTAAAAATCGAATTCGCTCTCTCAAAGATACTTCTGGCAGAATTATTGAAGCTCTTCCTGATATAGTTGATCTTCTGAACTCTCAATTTGAATCTATGTTTACACTTAAAAGCTCTGAAAATTTTCCTTTGCTAAATAAAAGTGGTATTCATTCTGAATGCATTTATAATGAAAACTTGGATTTCTCTATCCCAGATATTATTCAGGAACTTGCCAATCTAAACCCTTACAAATCTTTCGGATTTGACGGCCTGCATCCCTTAATACTCAAGATATGTGCCAAAAGCTTTGCAATTCCATTAACAAAAATCTTTCATGAATCCTTTAATTCTGGAATAGTACCCAGTCAATGGAAATTAGCAAATATTAGTCCGATCTATAAAAAAAAGGGAGATAAATTACTTGCTGAAAACTATTGACCTATTTCACTAACATCTGTTGCCTGTAAAATCTTCGAAAAACTTGTAAAGAACAAAATTTTGCTCTCTGCAAATCAACATGGCTTCCTTTATCATAAATCTTGCGTAACTAACCTAATAGAAACTTTTGATATTATTTCGTCCTCCATAGCATCCCACCATTTTATTGATGTAATCAATCTTGACTTGTGAGGTACAGAATCAAACGCTTTTGTTAAAATTAAGATCTTTCGGAATGAACGGCAAACTCCTACAATGGATTAAATCCTTTTTCGTGGGCAGAAAGCAACGCGTTACAATTAATAATACCAACTCTGCATGGGTTAATGTTCTCAGTGGTGTTCCTCAAGGTTCTGTTCTCGGCCCGCTCCTCTTCATTCTCTACACAAATGATCTTGCAAAACTCACTGAAACTTCTGAGATATTTTCCAATGATACTAAACTTTTTCCTAAAACCTTATCGCAATCTAATTTTGTTGATCTGCCGGATTGTCTACGCTTGGTATACGAGTGGTCAAACACTTTGTTACTTAAGTTAAACACCTCAAAATGCTGCGTCATTCATTACGGTCGAAACAACCCCCATTACAATTACTTTCTTCAAAATAACCAAGGAATCAACCAATGTCTAAGAAGCTCTACTAAAGAACGTGATTTAGGAGTCATTTTTACATCTAACCTCAAGTGGAGCGCTCATATTCAAACAGTTGTCTCTAAGTCCTTACAAATTCTTGGTATGCTGAAAAAGACATTCACTTTCATTGATGAAAAAATGGCTCTCAAATTATATAAAGTATTTTTAAAACCACATCTTGAATATGGAGTGTCCATTTGGGCTCCTTATTTAAAAGCTGATATGGCTTTGGTTGAATCTGTTCAACGCAAAGCAACAAAATGGGTTTACAGCTTGAGGCATCTTCAATACTGCGAAAGGCTAAAAAGATTAAATCTACCATCACTTGAGTTTCGACGCCTTCGATGCAATTTAATCCAAATTTTTTAAATTAATACATCATTTTGATATAGTTAATCATAAATATCTACCAAAATATATTATCTCCATGTCTCGTGGTCACCATTCTAAAATAAAGCGTGAGTACGTTCCAAACTGTCTTCCAAGATTTATATAATTCAACATTTTATAATAGATCAGAAAAATACTGGAACGAACTACCAGAGCAAATAACTTTGTACTCCACTGTACTTTCCTTCAAAAATAGACTAGACTCCTGGTTGTGGAATAAGTTTGGAACAAATATTTATAAAACTGGTTGTTTATAGTGGGGTGTTTTCCCGTCTCGCTGTATGTGTACATTCTATGTAAATTTACGGCTACAACTATAATAATAATAATAATAATAATAACAATAATATATATATATATATATATATATATATATATATATATATATATATATATATATATATATATATATATATATATATATATATATAAACAATTTAAAATGTATTCTACTCCAACAAAAGATTGCTTTTACCCCCGTCGCGAATCTAGGGTATAGCCGTTGTGGCTAAGGCTACACCTTAAAACAATCAACGAAATAAAAAAAAGTATAATATTTAAACATATTTTTAAAATAAAAATATTATAAATACAGGGTTTTGCAAAGTTATAAGTGCACGTTTGCAAAGTTATAAGTGCATTTATAAAATTAATTTTTACTCATATTTTAAATACCAATGGAAAGAAAAATACGGAAAACAATTACAGAAAAAACTAAAAATACGATTATTTCAATGAGAAATTATGAAAAATATTCAATCAAGGAAATATCCAACGCTTGTAATTTAACTCGAAATGCTGTTAGTCGTGTTATGAAAAATAGTGATAATAATATACCCTTCACGTCACACAGTGACTCAAAACAACAAAAAAATTGGTAATAAACCCCTCAACACTTTTTTATAAATTAAGTGTCCTTTGTTAGATAATATTAAAAGACAATGATTTTTTATTTCAAAAGTAAAAATAATTTTTTCATAAAGCTTTTATTTTGTATTTTATAGGTAAAAGAAGTGAAAAAAATTGATATTATTTTTAAAGAAATCTGAAAAATGTGAGGTTTTTATTCAACAAAATTAGAGAACTTGAAGTTTAAATAAAATTGTATATTTATTTTTAAAATAATATTTTGACTCTATATATTTCAAATATACTAAAAAGAAAAAAAAAAGACTGATTTTTTCGTTTAAATTTAAAGACTTCTCTAAAAAAAAGTAGAAAATAATTGTATTTTTTTTGTTTATATATCAGCTAAAAAAATGTTCCACCGAGTTCCACAAATATATATATATTTTCCAGTTAATTAACATTTCTACTTTAGGAATGTAAAGGAATTACTGCGGTCTCCTGCGGTATTGGAAGTTATTATAGAAAAACAAATGTTGATGATTTTATAAAAACCTTGTTTTCCGCCATTTTGCTAAGAACTTTATTATATCAAAACAAATGAAATTGACGGGAAACTTAAAGTTAAGTTTCTTGCTTGTAGAACTTGTTCTAATATAGTTTTTAAATCGTAAATATTAAACATAGTTTTAAAAAACGTGCAAAAGAAATTTGCAAAGAAAGCTGAAATAAAGTTAAGCTTGCTTTAGTTATATTTATTTCAAAGGTGAAGAAAAAACTAAAACAATAAGGACGAAACTATGATACATTTATACAAAGAGAAAATCGTTGGCTTCAAAGAAATCTTATGAACAATAAAAATAGCTATTTTGGTTCTGGAAGGCCCCACAAACAATGGAGTGTTCTTGGAGAGAGAAGCAAAAGATAAAAAAATAAAAGAACTAGCCACTGAACACCATGAAGCTCTATTTTTAGCTTCTGCAAAAAGTGCAAGTGCTGCTGGAGAAAAAAAAAAGCCTCTGTTTTAAAAAACAATATATCTAATATTTTAGAGATAGAAAAAGTTGATAAAAAATTGGATAAAATTTTTCCCATTAACATGAGTGTAGAGGGTACTCTTGCATTAAAAATGAATACTGATCTCAGCGATAAACATCAAATGATCAAAAACTCAGCTCTTGTACACAACGTACATATTTGTCCTACCTTGCACAATATTTTCGTGAAAAAATTGAAATGCCATCCTGAGAATATACATTTTTCTTAAATTTCTGCAAAGTGTACTTTTCAAAGCATGTTAGATCACACTGTGAGTAGAATAACAGAAATGATTGATATGCCTAATTTTGGTCAAAGTGATGAAATACTTGGAGTTTTATATGGAAAGATTGGTTTTGATGGAGCATCAAGCCAAAGTGTTTATAAACAGAAATACGATGCAAGAAACACAAGTATAGAACTTAAGCATGAAGAAAATCTTTTCAGTACAGCTTTTGTGCCTTTATTGCTTAAAGTAGAAGATAGCGAAATTTAGAAAAATGAAAATCCTACAAGCTGTCACTTTTGTAGACCTCTTCATCTACAATATAAAAAAGAGAGTCCAATTTTATCCAGAGAAGAAGAATCAGATTTAAAAAATCAAATAAATACCTTAAAGACGTTTTGCAAAGTTTTTAATATTGCAGGAAGAATTTTGACATTTAATATCAGCTATAGGATTGATCTTACAATGTTTAATAATAAAGTAGTTAGCGCACTTACAGAGACAAAATCCACTCAATCCTGCAATGTGTGCAATGCTAAACCCAAGGAAATGAACAATATTGATTTATTAAAAGCAAAAACTGAGAATGACTTGGCCTTGGGGCTCGGAATTTCAGCTTTGCATTGCTGGATAAAATGCTTGGAGTTCATTCTTCATTTGAGTTATACAATTGAAATTAAAAAGTATAAGCCAAAAACAATTGAGGAAAAACTATCTGTAGACTTGAAAAAAAAAGAGATTCAGGTACTCTTCAGAGAACGGTTAAGCCTATACGTTGATATGCCTAAAACTGGGTCTGGAAACACGAATGACGGCAACACTGCCAGAAGAGCATTTAAAAATAGTGAAGTTTTTTCTGAAATTACTTAATTTAATTGTGATATAATTAAAAGATTGCATAATATTCTCATAACCATATCTTGTGGATATCCTATTAATATCAGTGAATTAGATTTATACTGAACTGAAACAGCTAAACGTATAGTGATTTTATACAACTTGTATGTTATGCTTCCTACTGTACATAAACTGCTACTGCATAGTTCTTCTATATCAAATAAATTACCTTTGCCAATCGGGGTATATTCGGAAGATGTACTCGAGAGTTTAGACTTGAGCACACGGCAAAAATATCAAGGTTAAACACAGTGATGAATAAGATGCACTACCTTCTAGTAAGATCAGAACCAAAAATATGCTTTATATTTTTGGTTCTGATCTTACTAGAAGGTAGTGCATATGTTCTTATGCCATATTTTAAAATGGATCAAGGTTTAGACAAAAGTTTTGTAGCTTTAAGGTATATTTTTAACTATGTTTTTTACGGTTTATGTTTGTAATAAAAATAACTAGCTTTTTATAACTATAACTAGTTTACTTATATACAACTGTTTATGTGCTTATTGTTTTAAAATTCTCATATTATAAGAATTTTAAAACAATAATTTATAACATTTATAAAATATATATAAAATGTTATAAGTTATAACATTTAACTAAAACATTATTTTGAATAAAATAATAGTTTTTCCACACAGCTATATAAACAATTTTTTTCTTGCTAATGTAAATAATTAAAATATTACATTTTTATTTCTTCAAAAAAAAATTTAATCTTCAAATTGAAGCTTTAATTAAAGAGGATCTTATAAGTTGATTCTATTGTTAATTAGAATCAAATATAATACAGAATTGGAAACTATAATATAAGAGAGTCCTCAAGAAAGATTTGAAGGAAATATTTTCGAACTACTTAATTTTGGAATTTATGCAGGTGATCTTGTAAGATCATTTAATATCTGCCCCTAAAAATAGCACATTATTTTTTAAACCACACAAAATCAACTTATGGAGTGTTGTAGCAAGGCTTTTGAGAATATTCTTATTTCTGAAATCAATAATAGTAAATACTATTCAGTTTTAGCTGATAAAGCATTATAACTGAATAGTAATAGATATATACTGTTTAAGATTGTGCCAATCTTAAACAGTAGTCTATCGTTATAAGATATATAGGCAATAGCTATAATACTCATAAAGATTTCTTAAGGTTTGTTGACTGTTCTTAATTATTTAAATGTGCCTTTAGTCGAAAATTACAGGCATGTTTAAATAATTATCTTTCTGTTGGTAAAGCAAAGCTAATCAATGTTTGTTTTACTTATTGGGTTTGAAAACAGAAAAGTCTAGGCATTTTTTTTTTACCTAATGTCTCTTCATAGTTGATGTTTGAATTTTGTTTAAATTTAACTTGTCCTACCTTGCACCAAAATTTTATGGATTTAATTTTTTAGATTGTAATTAGACTCCAAGATAAGCAATATGACATGTCTCAAATTTCAGAATCTTGAAATTGACAATTAAAAACTGGTCTAATATTGCTTTTGAATTAGCTCTGACTTTAAATGTAAAAGAAAACAAAAAACTAGAAAATGTGGAAAGCAAATCAATCATGATAATTACTCATCATATGATTAATTTAAGCTTTCTATCACTTTACCTATACTGGACCATCTTGTTAATGAGCTTATTAGTTATATAAGATTTCAAACAGAAAGCAAGTTGGTTTGTATAGAATGTTGTTCCAACTGTCATGTTAAGCTACCTGAAAACTAACTAAGATTTGCAAATCTACTTTCAGGAATTTCTAGATAGCTATCATTCCAACTCTGCATTCAACCTTTATTTATGCAGAGTTGGATTATGGAAGCTTCTTTAAATAGATCAGTCAAAACCCCTATCTAGTATTTTATAAACAAAACTCACGACAATGACTGATTTCGCTAACATTCTCGAATATTTTAAAGGTTTAATTCTAGATACAATACCAAGAGATTAAAAACTTATTCAAGAAGTAGAGTGTTAAAAAAGTCATTGAATGAGCTAGCTTTAATGTTAATTTATACTGAAATGGTTCTAGATAATGACAGGGTTAACAAAATTTTTTCAGCTTCTGGAGAAAGATGTTTAAAGTTGCTATTTAAGCCTTAAATAGTTGGCTATGATTGAATAATAGTTATATTTATATGTGAATAAAATAATTGAATATCTCTTATATTTACAATCATTTTTTTGTTTTTTTCATTGTTTAATTTTCTCTTAGAGCATCTTATTTTTTATTTGTTATAAATGTTTAATAAATAAATTTATTTTCTATTTTGTTTACATTTCATAATCCTTGACATCTAAAATGTTAAATGTTTTAAAAATTGTTCTAAACTAAATAATGTAAACCAATAAATAAAAAATTTAAATGTTAATTTTGTTAGAGTATGCTCAAAAAGAGTGCTCGATAATCATAAAAAACAAAGATGTAATAAATTAGCTTCCTGAGGATTCTAGAGATAGTGAGACTGTTCAAATCTTTTTTTTTAATATATATTTATGTATAGTAGTATACAACTTTTAAGTAAATATCTTTTGAATAAATCACGATATCATATTGTTAATGCAGTATAGTTGCATTTATTCTATTAGTAACAGAAATATAAAGGAAAGAATCCAGAATTGGAGAGCTACCTTTAGGCAGCATAACAACTTATATATGGAGTGCAAAGTCCTATGGCTTACCTTCTAGTTGGTGCACTTCGTTAAGTAAGTTAGACATGTCTAAATTACGAACAGAATAGCCAAGGCAAATTTTATATTTTACCATTATTTATTTTACTAGAATCCATTAAAAATAAATGAAAAAAATATGCGTGCAGATAAAAAAAAACTGTCTGGCGGCATCTACATGATGTAATTGTTGGACGTCTTTTTGACGTAGACTAACCGACTTATTAAATAGTTGCAATTATGAGTTAATTTTACAAATTTTAGCTACACCTATATAAAATCCTAGATCTGCCCCTCTACCCCTTTTTTATATCTTGATTTAAATCGTTTTTTTTATTCAACTTACAAAAATTTTAATCTTGTTTTTTAAATACAGATGACATAGTTTAAAAAGTTATCTCATAATTTCAAAATGTATGACAAATTAATTTTTATGTGCTGTTTCTTGTATTTAGTTATTAAATATAGTTTTCATTGAAATTGAAATGTATTTTTTCATATATTAGTATGAACCAATATGAAATAACTTTTTACCTACTTTAATTCTTTTCTTTGCAATTTTAAATGGCGAAAAAAGGCAGAGAATTTTTTATACATGTATTTTATTATTTTATTTTTTTTGCAGAGAAAACAACAAAAATACAGCAAACTACAACAACAACAAAAAAACACAGCAAAAAAAGCTCAATCATTGAGGTTTGTGTTCTACTTCTAAAATTGATCACCAATACAAATAAAATATTTATTAAGCCATAGCCATCTTGCTTTGTGTATTTCCAAATAAAAACTTTCTATGGTTTGAAAGTTTTAAACTTTCAAACCATAGAAAGTTTTTATTTTCAAACCATATATATATATATATATATATATATATATATATATATATATATATATATATATATATATATATATATATATATATATATATATAACATAGAAAAACATAGGCCTTTTTTTCTATATTTATTCCTTAATGTAAATAAAGTCGAAGCAGTGCCAGATCAAGAGTGAGGGAGGGTGGTGGCTGGGGGGGGGGGGCTATAAAAAGGCCTCTAAAAACAAAAATAGCCCCGGGCCCTATATATATCTATATATATATATATATATATAACATTTTAAAATGTTATATATATATATATATATATATATATATATATATATATATATATATATATATATATATATATATATATATATATATATATATATATATATATATATATATATATATATATAGATATATATATATATATATATATATATATATATATATATATATATATAGATATATATATATATATATATATATATATATATATATATATATATATATATATATATATATATATATATATATATATATATAGATAGATAGATAGATAGATATATATATAGATATATATATAGATATAGATATATATAACATTTTAAAAGTATTTTATACGCTAAATAATTAAATTTGAAAAATATCCAAATACTTACTTGGTGAATTAAAAGAGTATTCCAAGCCAGCAAAGGGATCACCCATAGCGTGGACTTAAAAATAGCATATATAATTACTTAACATAGCATATATAGTTTTTAATAAACTATAATTTTTATGACTTTATTATTTTTATATTTTGTTCAAACAACTTTAATGTAAATATTCTTTAAAAAAATAAAAATGGGTTATTATAACAACCTTATTTGTAAAAAAAGTCTGTTTACATAAGCATTTGTTTTATATTGACGTAGAATTTTTTTTTAGAGTTAGTCATTAAAAAATAATGAACAACATTTCCTAAGGAAATAGTTAACAAATGCAATAATATTTGGCAGCAATATTTTTTATGCTTAAGAAAATAGACTTTTTTGACAAGATTGATTGTAAACATTAACGACAAAAAGCAAAAATGTTCTTACCGATACTTCCACCTAAATTGTAAGTGTGCCCTAACTGGGAATCAAAGTCTGTACCAATTCCAACTTTTTCATGATTTTCATTAAATCCATGATGAGGATCAAAATTTTGAATTAGGCTTTGCTGATCATGAATATGTTCAGACTCATGGTCATGAATAACAATATGATTATGACTATGGTCAACTTCATGATCATGATTATCCTCATGATCATGATGACGGTTGATTTCATGATCATGATTACGGTCAATTTCATGATCATGGCTATGGTCGATTTCATGATGGTTGAATGAGCTCCCATCAACATGATTATGATCATAAAATGCAACATGATCACTTGGTGGCAATTGGTTATGATAGTTGTAGTTGTCTGATGGAGGATTAGACCATATATGTGGGTTACCACTGTTTTCTATTGTTACGCCATGCATGTTTGAACTAGATGTTATACTTGTGGGCATATATATGGTATTTGTATCGTGACCCACACTACTGAATACTTTACTATCAAGATTATGGTTTGCAGTAGAAACTTTTTGATTGCTTGCAATTGTATGAGAAATCTTTTCATTTACTTCATTAAACCTGTATCCAGGAGGATTTTGTAAAGCGCCTGAAAAATGATAGTCACTAGGTTTTTTAAGCAAAGACCCGCTTACTAAAGGGTTATAAGCTCCAAGAATATCTACTGGACTCTGAGGATATTCGTGAAAATCTTTATGGACTTCGCCTACTAAATTCAAATTATTTGTTGGATGAAAACCATTGTTAGTCTCTCTTTCAACTCCATGTTTAATCATGGGCCACCCTTTTGGTTGATTTTCAGAATGATACTCCAGTTCATCAAGAGTTGGATCATCCTGCAGTGCATTTAACAGTTTATAGCTCAGAGAATGAATTGATGGTGATAAATCTTGAAAAGGTTCTATTGATGTTGCATCTTCAATAGCTTTGTCTTTTGAATCTGCCGCTAATGCAAGTTCAGTGTTAACTTCGTTCTTAAAATTTCCAAAAAACCCGTTTGTCTGAACTGATGGTTTTAATAAAGAATGGCTGTTGTGAAAGTTTGCGTCCCACTGAGGTTTAATATCGTTTGATATCCACTGTTGTTTGTTGTCATTTGCATCCCACTGCTGTTTACTGGCGACTCCAACATTTTCCATGTTGTATCTATTTGATTGAGTGTTTCTCAAAAGATTTGCAACGTAACTATTTGAATTCAAACTAGAATGATCAATTATTTCGTCTCCACAGCCTTCTGCAATGACAACCTGCCCATTTTCAATACATGATTTTAGTACAGAAGTACTTGATTTACGATTGATTTTTGGTTTTATTTTTTGTGATATTGAAACTTGTTTTAAACGTTTATTAATATGATTATTTGATTGATCGCTTAGCTGCTTAGTTGTTGAACTGGTAGAATGAAATTTTGTAATTTTTGGAGTTTCAAAAGTTTCATCTATAATTGGTACAATTTGCTGGTCCCAACGTTTCAAAGATGGTTTGTTGGAAATTATTTCTGAAATCAAGTCTTGTTCCCAAATTTTTGAGTCAACTGTTCTTTTTTTTAATTGACTTTTGTTTGTAATTTTTGTACCTATTTTTGTATCATTTTTTCTTAAAACTGATTTTTGGTTATCAAAATCTTTTAAGTACATTCTATTAGAAAAATTTTTTTTATTTTTGCTTAAAAAACCTTTTCTAAAGTTATTGGATTGTCTTCTGCTATCATTGCGTAAATCGAAATTTCTGGTGTCAAGTTTTGGTTCAAGAAGCGTTTCTTTGTTTTTTACAATTTTATTTTTAAACAAAAAAAGTTTATTTAGCTTACTAGGCCGACTTACTAAAGACTTATTTTGACCAGAAAAACTAGATTTGTTATTACCAGGTTTAAGCGAAAAGCTTCTCTTCACAATCAATTTAAGTTTACCACTTCTTGATGTCGAAATATAAAAGGGTTCATCTTGGACAAGATTGACAAGACGAGATGATGACGAGAGGATATTTGACGAAGTATCTAAAGTTAATAATAAAGAAGTTGACAAGCATATATGTATATAAAATATAAAATCAAAAATATAGTTTATGAACTACTTAAAATATATAATCAAAATATAGTTTATAAATCACTTGTTATTGATAACAATATATATATATATATATATATATATATATATATATATATATATATATATATATATATATATATATATATATATTAGGGTGGGTCATAAAATTTTTTTTTTCTTGTTACAGGCTCTAAACATTGCTAATAGTTATTAATATTGATGCTATCAAATACTTTGTTGGGAAAATTACCGGTACCCTAGTACTTTAAAGAAAAAGTTTTTCAAAAGTAGGTCTCAAGCCTGGTACTCAAAAGAAGCGAAATTTTATAAAAAATTCGAAAATAATAATCGTTTTATAAAAATCATATTGCCAAAAAAAATTTTTATCAAAAAACTTGCAAAAATGCACCTTTTTCACTTTTAGTTAAAAAACTATAGTTATTACGCAATAAATCTAAAATAATAATTTTTATATGAAAAAAATATTATTTTTGCAATTTAATAAATTTAATAAACGAAATTTTATAAAATTTCGTTTTATTGGAGTACCTACATCACATAATTTTGAAAAACTTTTTTTTTGAATAATAATAGGGCCTGCTAGTTTTTGTAATTATAGTTGCGGGTGGAAGACATTGTTTAATCCATAAAAGTAAATACTTTCCAAAATTAGTACATAAAGAAACAACTTTTTAGACCATAGCCAGGTTAGCAACTATATATATATATATATACATATATATATATATATATATATATATATATATATATATATATATATATATATATATATATATATATATATATATATATATATATATATATATATATTAAATACAAAATTTTATTCATAAGAATACCTACAATTTTTGTAATTTTGCTGTTTTTATTTCAATATTATCAACATGGATAGAAGAAATATTATTTGGTAGATATTTTTTTAAAACTGGGTAAAAAAGAGTTGATTTGGTTTTTTTTTTTTTTTCTAATGGTTTACTTAGTGTTTTTTTATTAGTAACAGCACAAGATTTTTGGTGTAATAATGGTGTAATTTTAGCTAGCAATAAACATAGTTTACATTAAATTGGAGGCTTTATAGATTTTAGTAAGTCTCAGGTGCCAGTATAAAGCCTTACAAAATCACATAGGTTATGTGTAAAAATCTGAACTCAAAAATTAATTTTAAAGTATTAGTTGGTTAACTAGTTTTTTTCTGCCATCTTAATTATCTTGATGGCACTGATAAAGAATATATTATCAACAACAAAACATAATAAGTGAAACAAAAATCATAATCGATATTAAAAAAATCTCATCTAAAATGCTAAAAAATATATATTTCAATAAGCAAATTAAAAAATGTAAACTTTTTTTTTAACATATTCACTTCCAACAAGGCTGCAAGCAACCACTATTAGAGTTGTAAGTTAATGGAAGAGAAAAGGTGAAGTTATAAAGCAAGATTAACAGACAACTTAAAAGATATCTCATTAAATGAATCGGGAGAACAAAAAGAAGGGAGCGTATTCCGAAGAACTGATGTTTAAAGAAAAAAACTACACAAATAAAAACTTTTAGATCACTTAGGATCAGTCACAGTAAAATGATGAGATTTAATTAAGTGACAAGTAACACGGGAATGGGTTTTAATAGATGGCACAAGAGATTATGTGATTAACTACCCATTTTGTAATTAATGACATAATGTGCTTTATACTATATTTTACCAACCTTACTTAAGTTAGTTTTTACTAATTCTTAAAGAAATAGATTGCAACGACGCACAATCATTTTTTTTTTGTTTACTTATAATTACTCAACAATTATAAGTTCTCCAATAAGAACTGATGATCAAAGAGCACCGCAGATAAGGATTTAATAAAAGAGCTACTGCTGTCTTCCTAACCGAAGCGCATCAACTGCATATTGAGCTCGTGCTAAAATTTAGTTATCAAAAACATATAATAATTACTAATAATTTTTAAAAATTAGGCGTTTTAAAAATTTATTTTTAGAGAGTAGTAATTATTAAATGATACATTTTTCGACAAAGAAAAATAAGTTTCAATAAAGATAGAGAAAAAAGTCATATGACGCCTAAATTACTTACTGGTTTTATATGCGGTTGAATGCAGCGGTACAAGCCCAATGAATAAAAGTAACAGTTCAATTGCGTACCTAAAAAACACAAAAAATAAATTTCATTCTTCATATTTAAGAAAGAATATAAAAGTTATATAAGGTTGTATAATGACAAAAATTAAAAAAATTAATAAAACATCAGTCGTTACTTACATACTGGTATATCTATGAATACATTTTTATTGTACATGGTCGTCTTTACACATTAAATAATTTACTATTTAGCGTTATTCTTTTTATTCAATTTATTTATCATTTTTTACTTCAAATTCTCGCAAATTTGAGAGTGAACGACCGGGTCGTTGTGAGCGTCAAAATCAACCTTCATGTTTGATAATCATGCGGAATGTTTAATAAACAGCTGTGAACCGTGTAATTAATTTTAATTTTTTTTTTTGATGCAGCAAAATTAAGTTTTAAATAGTCATTAAAATGAAGATCAAAAAATGTTTTAGATCATTATAATTATATGTTTAGATAATTATATGTTTTTTCTTTTAAAGCCAATAAATAGATGAATAAGTTATTTTTTAAACATCACTATAATTTGTAATAAAAGAATGACAAATCGTTTGCTTTTTGCTAACCAGATTATTTTTGGTTTAGTCTTCGTTTTATTTATTTTTTATTTAAATATTTATTTACTAATTTTATATATTTTTTTAATTTAAATTTTTAACTTAAAGAAACATATTTGCTGATAAAGTAATGTTGATTTGACTCTAACGTAAAGATTTCTATAATACGCACTATACACCGTATGTTAAACTGACTGCCATGTTTTATGTCTGTGCAAAAATTATATTATAACTGTATGAATTACTAATATATAAAAGATTTCCTAAACTTATATTACAGCTATAAACTTTTCAATATATGTACACTTTATTTAATTTTCACCATGATCAGGATGAGAAACACTTTTTTTGTAACATGCATAAGTTATTGAAATTATGCATAAATTACCTCGCCTATTTGCTTAGAGAGCCTATTTGTGCAAGGCTATGAGTGTGACAAAGTACTATTGATCTGAAATTACTAAAGATTCTAATATGTAAATCAACTTCTTGCTAATTTTATCAATTTTATTTTTGAAAAGTAGGGGAGACCGGGGTTGGTTGCAACAAAATTTTAAAAAGGTAATTTTTACCCTTGAAATATATATTTTTTCGATTTTATTTTTCTGGGTTATAAACAGATTTTAGTTACATATTAATCCAACATTGATAAATAAAATACCAAATTTAGTTATTCCGCAATAGTGAAACAAAAATATGTTGCATTTTATATTATTGCATTTTTTTTCGTATTGCAACAGTGCACCGGGGTGTATTGCAACAGTTCACAGGGCAAGTTGCAACACAATACTTTTAAAGTATAAGCTTTGCAGAGTTCACATAAAAGTTACTAGTTAATCTGTAATTTCTATTTGGCAACAAAACATTATAGTTAAATTAAAATAAAAGTAGTATTTAGACTTGACATGTACCTGACATGTTTAGTAAACTGATGCTTACATTAAAAGACTTGAAAAACTTAAGAAAGAAAATAATGTGGATTATTATTTAAGCTCGTATATTATTTAAACTTTTAAGTGTTTTTTAAAAAAAGTATTTCTTTAGTCAGTAAACATTAAATCAATTTATAAAAATGAAAGAGAAGTTTTATAAATAATATAAAACACAACTTTCATAAAAATAAACAAAAATCTAACTTTGATAACAAAAAAAAAAATTTCCAAGTAATAAACGTTCATAAAAAAACAAACTAGCATTAAAGAAACTAAAGAGTTAAACTAAATTTCAAGTCAACAATTATATTTCTTTATTATTATTATTATTTTTTATGTAAAATTACTAGCAGATTTTCGCTTTCTAGAACTAATTTCTTTTTCAGCCATAAGACGCTGTTTTACTGGTGTATCTGTGAGTATTTCTGTATGCTTTCTCTTTGATCTAGTGAGTATTTTTTTCCCGAGTCGTGCTTTTGGTAGCGGTCAAAAGCACGACTCAGGAAAGAAATACTCACTAGATCAAAGTGAGTATTTCTTTCCTGAGTTGTGCTTTTTTTCTCCGGTATCAAAATTTTCCCCTTACAACCTCAGGGGAAAATTTTGATACGGGAGATGGAATTGCATCTGAGGTTAAAGTTGATATACTAATATCAATAGCTGCATTAGATTGGGTTGCTGGACAATCTGTAACAAAAGGCAATATTCCTGCCACTCTAAAACCAGAAGATATATTTTGTTGTGTAAGAGAATGTTGTAATGCTATTTTTGTAATTCCTGGTAAATCATGTATACTCATTGTTTTCCCTGGAATACTTTTCATCCATGAGTCTTGTGCATTAGCTAAACATTTTTTAAATGGTTCGAATACAAATCTATCTAGAGGTTGCAACTTATGCGAACAATGAGGAGGGAAAGAAAGCAAAACTATACCATTATCTTTACACAACGTTATTAATTGAATAGATAAATGAGATTGATGATTGTCTAAAAGTAATAACACAGGGCTTTCTTTTGATAAGAAGTAAGTAAAGAATAAAGTGGTTTATGTAAGTAACAAAGCACTCCTCATTCATCCAGCCTGATCCATTCGAAGCACCAATGCAATCATTTGGCCCATCACAATAAAAGTGATCAAAGAATTACTTTCTTGGAAAAAAAAAACATTGGAGGCACACTATTGCCAAATGCATTTACGGCTATTACCATTGTCACTAATGTCCCTTGCTTATGAGAAGTTAATGCTCCCACTTGCTTAATACCTTTACGAGCAATTATTTTGTTTGGTTTTTGCACAGTAGTGATACCAGTCTCATCAACATTAAAGATATTTGATGATCTATAAAATCTGATAATTTTTGAAAAAAAACACAAATGATGGTATATATTTAAAAAGATTAGGATTTAAGATTAAACCGTTACTTTGGAATATTTTATTAACTAATAGTATCAGATGCCTATGTTGTTAATACACCACCCGTACGAAAATTTCCTATGGGAATTTTAGAAAAATAACCCATGGAAAAACCATGGGTATTTGGAACACGTTCCCATGAAAAAACCATGAGTTTTCCATGGAAAAACCATGAGTTTTCATGGGAAACACATGAATTTCCCATGAAAAATCTTTAAGTTTTTCATGGAAAAGTGTTTCAAATACCATGGATATTGATTTTCCATCCATGGAAAAACCATGGAATTTCCATAGGTATTAGGAACACCTTTCCAAGGAAAACTTATGGATTTTTCATGGTAAAAAAGCATGATTTGTTTTCAAGTTTTTTTATCTAATGTTATTTGAATTGTCATATTAAATCATAAAAGCAAATTTTATCCCACTATTATTGAGTTCTCTTAATCTATGAGATCGCTTTCTCCAAATAAAATCAATAAACAAAATAAAATTTAAATCTTGTTAAATCCTACAAATCTTTGAAAAATAATAGCTATAATGCACCTAAAACATTAAAACTTGACTTCCCCACAATATTTAATGCATGCATATGTATAACATACTGAAAATAAATAAAACAAAAAATTACAAGTAATATAATACTATAAGTGATATCACTTATAGTATTACTATACATAGTGATAAACAATTGAAATTTATCAAGAAAACAATTTTTACAGAAAATAAAACAATTTACATGTTTATTATTTTATATTAACTATTTGATAAAAATAGTATATATAAATTTGATAATAACTTCAAGTTAAAAAGAACCATCAATACAACATATCTAATTAAAAAAACATCAAGCCCATTTATAAATGCGTCTGAAGTGTATCTGTAGAAATAGGTAGATGCTAAACAAAGTACCATTCACATATTAATATTCATTTTTTTTCACCCTAGTTAGTCTCATTCTCCATTTCACCAATCTAGACAATACATCATACAACTATTATATACAATCTAACTAGTTTTCTTTATTTACTAATTCATTTTACTTATAATTATTATCTATTATAACTTACTTTATAATTAGGCATTATACACAATTATGAATGTTGCCAAATGTTAGGTAACATTTATATAGAAAAAAGTAGCAATGAATATATCATTATTTATAAATACAAATTATTAGATTGTTACCTCTTTTTTGCCTAAGCTATCTGCATTATGTACAACATCGTTTATATTTCCAGTCAAACATTCCTGCCTATAATGTAACTTTATTAAAATGATTTATTCAAACTAATACATATATAAATGTTACCTGCATGTTAGAAACATTTATATAGAACAAGGCAGCAACAAATATTATATTATACATTTACTTTTGTAATTAAAAAAAAACTTACTTCTTCTTCTGAGCTATCTGCATGATGTACAACATCATTTACAAACCTGTTTTCTTCACGTCCTTCCATTTTTTAATATATTATAAAGCACAGGACTTGTTAATGAATGGCTAAATAAATAAATTAAAAATTCATATTTAAATGAAATGATAAGGTTAAATGAAAAGATTTATACACATATATAAATTTTACCTGCATGTTAGTAACATTTATATAGAATAAGGCAGCAACAAATATAGTATAACTTATAAATTGTAATTTTAAGTAAAAACTTACTTCTTTGTCTGAGCTGTCTGCATGATGTACAACATTATTTATATTGTCAGTCAAACTTACCTGCTTATAATGCAGTAATTTAAATAAAATGATAAAGTTAAAATAAAAGAACTTACGCACATACCATTAAATTTAAAAATTTATTATATTTTTACTTCACTATTTAAAACATAACAAATATGTAATTTATAAAGTATAGTAATGTAAAAGCATAGTAAATATCAAAGTGTGTGCATAAATTAATTTATTTTAACTAAAGACAAGCACTTTACATCAGTTAAATATAAACAAATAAAAATAATTGTATTATAATAAATAATAGTGTATTATTTATAAACATTGCTTTTATATGCTTATATTTAACTATGAAGTAAAATCTTGTGCATTAAGTAAATTCCCTTACTGATACTTATAAAATATTACCACAGTTTTCCTTCTCCAACTAAGTGGTTCTTGGAACATCCTTACAAGTTGAATCCCAAAGATTACGTTTATATCTTTTCTGGTTTAAACTCAATTCACCATTTTATTTTGACAGCTTTTGAACTATTTTTAAAAATATTAAATGCATATAAAAACTGACGATGTTATAAACAATATAAACGATGAACAACATTATTTATATTGACAGTCAAACCTGTTGGCTTATAATGTAGTAATTTAAATAAAATAATAAAGTAAATATAAAAGAATTTATAAACATTATTTATATTACATTATTTACATATTCTAATAATTCTAAAGAAAAAACAACAACAAAAAGACAAAAACAACTTAACAGAACTAAAATTGAATAGAACATTTATCATAAAAAATGTTTTTTAATACTTAATGAACATTTACGATACAATAAACTTCAAGCATTTTTATGTAATCTAAGGCTATTATAAAAAAAAATAAAAAAGATCATACTAGTTATCTTTTGTACATTAGTTATCTAATCTTATTATCTTAGTTATCTAATCTTATCTAATATACTGCTTGTATATTAATATTTTAGATAAGTTTCTTTAATATGTTTGATAAGTTTTATAATAATAATTATACTAGTTTGAATGTACATTAAATTACACTATGTACATTAATACACTAGTTATTTAATGTAGATTAAAACTAAACATTTATTTGTTGTAAACCAAATAATAATTATTTGGCAAATAATTTGCCAAGTAGGCATTAAAATTCAAACTGGTTTACTTGACATACTTGCTATACTATTGCAAGTTATGCAAAGTAAGCAAAGCTACTGGAAACAGTTAAAATAAGTATATGCATAAATGATATATAATTAAATATAATTAAAAATAATCCATTTTATAATGCATTATAATATGATAAATATATCTAGTTGTTTATGTCTGTATGTTTAGTTTAAATCATATAAATGTAATGCATTATAAAAAACATATAATTCATAGTCTTATTAAACACAGAAAAACAGAAGAATGCAGTAAGTATCATTTTCTAAAGTTAAAAATAATCATAACTCTACGAGCTATGACGCCATCTTTAAAAGCGCATTTGTAACAACCATGGCGCAGCTCAAGCTATGAAAAAAAAAACATGGTTCACCCATGGAAATTCCATGGGATTTCAATTTTCATGAAATTTACCCATGGAAATTCCATGGAATTCCTGTTTTCCATGGGAAAACCATGGTTTACTCATGGAATTCCATGGGTTTTCCATGGAATATTTCCGTAAGGGCATATATATAAAAATATACAAATGACATTATTATACTTTAAAGTAAAACTTATTGGCTTAATCCAATACAGTTTTTGACAAAATGTTTTTAGAATAATATTATTATTGATATTTTAGAATAATATTATTATTGATATTTTTACAAGAATAAGCTTATTATTAACAAACTTATTCTTGTAAAAAGATAGGGGAAGGCGCCTATGATAGCATACTTAACTTTGAAGCTTTATTATTCAGTATACTAAAGACCAAGAACAAAAGTTTTGATATGTATATATTCTTTGTTACATATAGAACAACAATAACCCTAGGAGTTTTCATCAGTTTTATTTTTTTATTAATTATTTTTATTTAAAAAAAAAAGCACAAGTATGCCATCATAGGCAACTACTGCTCCTCTGATGGCATAAGCGAGGATGGGGCTGGTTAGCATCAAGGGTAACTTGAAAATTTTGTTAAACCTTAAAGTCTACCCTCATAAATGCCAGAAATTATCTGTAATCATCCTAATTAACCTTTTCGTGCTACACAGCAGCATTGTAGAATTTGACGCATGCGCGTAAGAGATATTGCGTTTTTTGTGTTTTTTGAACCAAAAATTTTTTAGTGAAGTAAAAATTCCTATTTACTTTACTAAAAGATATTTTTTTTTTATTAAAAATATAAGTTTTCTTAACTCGTCAATATTGCAACACACCTAACTCGTCAGTATGCCATCATAGGAAGTAGTCATCATTTTCATTTAAAAAAGCCTCGTTGTGTCTGCTTCGTTGAAAAGATAAAATTAAAATAAGTATTCCACTAAATGCACAAAACTTAAAATAAAATGCATGAAAATTTCATTTCGGCACAGTTAATAACAAAATCACAACCTTAAATATTTAAAGGGATTAAAAATACAAGAGCACATCCCAAAATCGATTTTTGTTGATTATAAAAGCAACATTTGTGCATAAAGGACTTATTTTTGCTAAAGCTAATGTAAAGTCAGTATAGACATGTTTATCTAATCACTTTTTTGCCATAACCAATATTTATGAAAATATGACCGGTATGCCATCATAAGCGCTATGCCATCATAGGCGCATTTCCCCTACTTTTACAACAATAAGTTTATTCTTATAAAAGTATCTTGTTAGTGTTTTTCTAATATACAGTAATATAATTTTAAAATACAGTAATATAATTTATGTTTTTTATTATTTTTTTTATTGCTTTTTTTTTTAGAAAAGTTGTTGTACGTAAAGCAGAACTGATTTAATAACTGTTATTTTTATTGACTGTTGACAATTTCAAGATGTTTTTTTTTGATTATAAAACTTTTTTGTTATCTTTAGTCCAATCTGCACAGACTACAGCTGGTAAGTTATTATAGCATAACTTTTATTAACCATTAAATAAATATAAATAAATATATGTATTTCTTACTTATTTAATTATTACTTGTCGTGTATGGATTTCCCATTTGCTGCAATATTAATTTAAGCGTATAAAAATATATGAAAGGAACATAAGATGAGAAAAATACAGCTAGCTACTGGTGTTGTATCAGGTGAATTAGTATTTTCCTAATTTCAATGACATAATAACAACAACATCAACAAGCTATTTATTTTTCTTTAATAGTTATTTTTTAAATAATCTGAATAGTTATAAATAAAAAAATAATAAATAATAATTACAATAATTCAAAGTATTAATTAGAAAAAAAAAAAGTAGTTAACAAAAAATTTATATATAATAATAACTAATATTTTAACATAGTTAGTATAATAATTAAGTCAAGTTTTGTACCGCAAGTTTTGTGGCTTGCAAATAGGTACCGCAAGTTTTGTAACTTGCAAATAGGTATAGCAAGTTTTATGGCTAGCAAAAAAAAAATAGATAGACGGCTCTGGCTTACCTTCACGTGGTGTCGATTGTTAAAAATGATTTATTTAGTTGCATTGGAACTTAAAATTAAAATCATTTACTAAAAGCCAAGACATAAATTAATTTCTATGTTTCAAAACATTTGTTTGTTTTTTTGTTTGTTTTTTCATTAGGTTGGTCGGTTTGTATTCGTTATGTTGTTCAATTAAATATGATCATTTAAATGAGAAAATGTATACTCGTGCAACTGGATACATGTAAACTTGAGAAAATGAATACTCGTGCAAATGTATACTCGTGCAATCTGGTAAAACAATTCTGTATTGTGCTTTCTCTTTTTTAATAATTGCATGTGAAAATGTTGAAAATATCATTTCTATGTGTTTTCTTTTTTACGTTGGTTGAGGGGAAGGGGGAAAACCATCCCTCTCCTCAAATTGTACATCACTAATGTATGTTCTATAGTAAAAAAAATATTGCTTTATGTAATACAACAATATTTTCAATACTAATGTATGTTGTATAGTTATAAATGATTATTTTTCCTTTTTAACAACACGTTTGATTATTGAAATAAAGATGACGTTATTTTTTGTCAGGTGGGGGGAGGGGTGATGCATTATACTTCCTTCATTTAAAGTCAATGTGTACATCAATAATATATGTTGAATAGTAATAAAAGATTATTTTTACATGTTAATAATACATTTAATTATTGTAATAAAAATTAAATTATTTTTATTTTTTGTTATGCGTCGGGGCATTATTGTATTAGGGTGTTATAACATCATAACCACATCTACGGCCAACTTTAAGGTCACCTTATTTTGTTTGGCAGTGTTCTGAAATCAAGTTTTTGCAATATTTTATGTATAAAATGTAACAATTACATTTAAAAAGTGCTTATTTCTGACAAAAACTTGTATTTTCTTAAGGGTTAGATGGTGTTTCATTACCCCCTCTGGCTCCCGACATCCAGGCACCTAAACTTGTAGCCTATTAGTGCACCTATCTTTTGATACCAAGATATAGGTATTTGAATAAAAATTGACAAAGTTATTACAATTTAAGTGAAAAAAATAATTATTTTGACCACAGTTTCTTCAACAATTCCATAAATCTTAAATTTGGTACTAAAACTGTTATAACTTTTTTTAGAATTGTTCGTTTTTAATAATTTTTTCACCTTTAAAATACTGTATTGAAGGCCTTTTTAATGATATATAACATTTTACTATATGATCAATTTAAAAATTTTAGTACGCGTACCTAGTTTAAGATATATACATATATATATATATATATATATATATATATATATATATATATATATATATATATATATATATATATAAAGTGTAATTAAATAGAAAAATACAACATTATAATCAACCAGATACAATAATAAACAACAATATATATATATATATATATATATATATATATATATATATATATATATATATATATATATATATATATATATATATTGTTGTTTATTATTGTTGTTTATTGAGGATTATATAACTCTCGAATATAAATATAAACATAGAATATAAACTTATCTTTTATATTATTAGACATATATTCATATGCTTTATAAATATAACATACATATGCGTTACATAGCCTTATCTTTAAATTTATTTTTTTTTTCAAAAACTTTTTTGCTGTCTTGTTATTAAAAAAGCATCCATTATTTAAGAAATAACTAGCAAAGTGCGTAAAATCAATAAAATCTGCAGTTCTTTTGTGAATCAACTAAACCCGAGAAAATTTGATGCAACTTACCCCTAGGCATTATGATTACTCTAATCAATTTATACAAATAGTCATATTGAAAAAACCTACTTTTTTTACTTTTTGTGTTTGAAAGAGATTTTTTTAACTTATTATTATTTTATTATTGTCAAATACTTCTCAGTTTTTTGTAAAACCCAAAAAAACATTGAAACGAAATTTAGAAACTTATATAGAAAAAAAAAACAATTATCAATAACTTTTAAATTTTTAAATTTATTACCAGGGCCGGCGGAAAAAAGTTTTTTTTTTATTTATTATTTTCTATTAAACACCCAGTAATAAAATTACAGGTAAACTAATTTATATTAGAACAGTTACAAATTAAATTCTCGGCTCTCCAAATATTTGTCTTTAATGCCAATAACTAGACCGAATTGACGGTTAGATCTATTTTAGAAATATTCTCCTCCATCATTGTTTTAAATTTTTCTCGTTGTGCTTTTAAGTTCCATAGTTGGAACGCTTCTTTTAATATTGATATAGTATCAGCTTGCAGTTCTTCTTGAGGTAGTGTGAATTTAATTTTTTTACCTTCTATCATGCATTGAAAGATGTTCAAGCAACGAGTTTTACATATAGCAATCACTTCGTTTATAAATGATTTTTTATTTTGTGTTGCCAGTAATTGACTAATTATCAGCGAATAGCAAGTTTGATTTTTCATTAGCCTAATTAATAGGTTTACTTTATTTCGAAGAAGAGTAGTTGAAATATCTTCTGCTTTAAAAAAAGAATGTAGGTAATTTTTGCTATACTTTGAAATACAAAAAAATGATTTTATAACTGCTCTTCCAACAGCGTCTATGTTTCTTAAAAAACTAATGTCATAGTTGCATAGCTCAAGGCCATATATAAGCTTTAGTACTGTCAAGGTATTGTATAAATAAACTATTGTTGACGGCTGACAAAAACGAATTCCACTGTCAATTAGAGCTATTGCAACCGATTGAAAATGCGTTATACGTTCATTTAGATTTGTTTTTTGAAGTGTTGCAATTTTGTTTTTGCTGGTATCGTTATCCCATTGGAAACCCAGATGTTTTAATTTATTTTGGAGATGTATATTAGTTCCGTTAATTTGAATAATGTTGTTGGAAATTGAACTTTTACCAGAGATCAGAAATTCCGTTTTCTCAGTGTTTAGCTTATAAAGTTTAATATTCCATATGTTTGAAATCTGTCAATCAGTTCTTGCAGACCAGAGATTGTTGGACTTAGCAAAATTACATCATCTGCGTATGTAATGACACCAGTATAGATGCCATTTATCGTCGACCCTACTTTACATTTTGAGACTATTTCATTTAAGATGTTTTCGGTATAGATGCTATATAAATAAGGCGATAAAATAGACCCTTATCGCACCCCTTGTGACAAACTGAATTGATCTGAGGTAACTCCCTGATAAGATATATTTGCAGTACCAGAACGATATAGCGATGTGATTGCGTGTACAACAGATAAAGGAAGTTTTTTTTGGAAATAGAGCTTCTCAAATAGCAAATCCCAGTTGCAAGTATCAAGCGCTTTATTTGCATCTAGACTACACATATATAAAGGCGTGTTATTGTTATTATAGTGTTTAATGGTTTCGCTCAATAAAAATTCTGCGTGGAGCCTAGTGCTATTTTTTTTTAAAACCAAACTGATGGGAATGGCTAACTTTAATACTAGGACATAAAAGTAAAATTAGATATTCTAAAAGTTTGGCAAGGATAGGTAAAATACTAATTCTACGGTAATTATCTGGATTATTAAAAGATTTTTTATATAACTTAACAAGTGGAACAATTATTGAAGTTGATAAATCTTTTGGTACCTTTCCATTCGTTAGAATGCTGTTATAAAATTTGGAGAGCCACAAAAAAAGATTGTTATTATGACAGTTTTTAAGGTGTTCAGCAGTTATCCCAAAGCTATCTGGAGACTTATTATTATTTAGTTGTGATATGCAGTTTATAATATCAGCTGATGTAATTATTAGTGAATTTGGCTCATTACTTAGAGACAGAATTTTAGAAGGTTTATGGTTCTTATTTGTAATGAGCGGCGTTTTTGCCGCGAACGCACGTGTTTTTGACTGCTCTTCAAAAATATTAATTAAAAAATGGAAATAACGATCAAAAATATTGAAAAAATTATTACAAACAAGTTTGAAGAATAAAAAAGAACTTTGCTTAAAGAAACAGAAAGGTTGTTAAAAGACCAAGAAAGGAATTTCACACAAATAGTGAGTGGAAATATAAAAATTATTACTGATAGACTCGACAAAATAGAAAATGAATTAAATAGTAACAGAGTAAACATGCGAAATATTGAAAAAGACTTGAACGATGTGAAAGAAAGTCCTAACTTTCAAGAAGAAAAAATAAAGGAGAAATTAACACAAATAAGAAAGAAATATGATCTTGAAATTAAAAATATAAATAAAAAAAATACCGCTCTCGTCGTAACAACATTAGAGTCGATGGTCTGAAAGATTCACCAGGAGAAAGTTGGGGCATGTGAGAAATCTGTGAAAAAAATATTTACAAACAACCTTAAAATTTCAACTGAAATTACTGTGGAACGAGCGCATCGATTTAGACTTGCATTTTTTTAATGAAAATAAATTTTACTCGCGGTTTTTTGAATTAGAAACTTTTAAAAAATGAATTAAAATCATTAAATAATAACTTTACAGTGATACACATAAATATGAGAAGTATAATTAATAATATTGACAAACTAAAGCATTTTCTTATAGAATGTAATTATTTGTTCAGCATGATTTGCTTAACAGAAACTTGGTGTTCTGACGAATCATCCAGAATAAATTCAAACCTAATAATTCCAAACTACAAACTATTATCTTATGAGCGAAAAATTCAAAAACGAGGAGGTGGAATTATGACATACATTCATAATGATCTGACAACTAAAATTAGAGACGATCTTTCGGTTTATGATGCCGATAGTGAGGTCTTTCGAATTGAAATAATAAACAAAAAATTAAAAAATATAATAGTGCCCACCTGTTACAGACCACCCGAAGGTGATATAAAAAACTTTTCAAATCACCTAAAACAAATAGTGTAAGATTGGGTGGCTTTGGGCCAAAAATGGGCCAAAGCCTTTGGCCCATTATGCATCTTAATGACTATTGCATGAAAGCCACAAAAGTTATTTCCTCAAACACTAAGTACTTTTAGAAGCGCATAGAAAGGACAGTTAAAACTATCTGTCTCCCATTTGAAAATTATTTACCTGAAGTACCTTTTGGGTGGTTTAAATGGTGGGCCAAAGTCGCCCTATGTGTTAGGGTGACTTTGGCCCAACCCTGTAAAAAGGAATTAAAGGAAGCAAAACAACAATAAAAACAGCAATATTTAGGCAAAGAAAATAAAGTGACAAAAAAAGATTTAGTAAAAAAGTTCTTGTGTACAGTAAATAAAATATAGGTACAAACTAAACAAGTATAGGTACCAAGTAAACAAAACAGTTTAGGTATAAAGTAAACAAAAATGACAAAAATAATGTTTTAAAAAATGTAGTGAAAAAGTTCTGGAACTGAATAAATTCCTCTTTTCGAAATTTTCTTTGGTTCCTCAATAAAATCGACTATTTCTGCTGGTAGTGACCATTTCCAGTTAAGTCCATTTTTTTTTCATAATAGTAATTTCTGCTCCATTTTTTCAAAAGTTTTTTTTTTAATTTTTCAGTAGTTTCATTAAATAATATTAGTTATTAAATTAATTAGTTATAAAGTTTACTAATTGATTAGCTAAATATAAATAAGTCAAAATAAATAAACAAACCTGTCCAGGATTTAAATCTCCATTGCATTTAACAATTACATAACAATTCTCTACAAGATTTAATAATTTCTCCTTTTTACAAACATTTTTTGTTTTATCAATATTTTGAAAGTTCTTTTTGCCTAATGCTGAATGATCTAAAGATTCTGTATGACTTTCTACAACTAAACTTACATCTGCAAAAACTAGATTAGAAGTCTCAGTAGTTCCAGTATTTGTACTTGGGCCAGCAAAATCAATGTTGTTGGTCTCAATTGTATTTATAATACTGATAGGTGTATCTACATTATTTGAATTTAATCTATTATTTTCATTTATAACACACGATGATATATCTGTTGAACATAAGCTTTCACCTGGGACAGCACATACTTTACGCCGCTTTGGTTTTTTAGAACCATCTAAGTGATCATCCAATGACTTACATAAATGATCTAAAAATGATTGGCTTACTAAATCAGTAGTTGAGTCTAAACCAACATTACAACATGGTAGTCGTGAAAGCACTTGAGACTTGTCTAATGGAAAAATTCCAGTTTTGCGAAAACTAGCTCTAAGGTTATCATTCCCATGTTCATTTAAGTTGGTAATTAAACGGTCTAAAAGTCGAGGAAATTCATCTTTAGGAAGAGAAGCAATTCTCCTTTCTTTTCTTTTCTCCTTCCATTCACATAACATTTTACGCCAGTTAATCTTCATACGTCTAAAGTAGGCAACATCTAATGGCTGCGTGAGATGTGTAGAGTTTGCTGGTAATGCCACAAATCCTATGTTATTGCTTTGACATGCATCTAGTACTGCAATGCTTAAATGTGAAGATACGTTATCACCTATAATGACACTTCTTCCTTGAGCCTTCTTAAGCTTTGGAAGAAGTAAAGAAAAAAACCAGTCCTCAAAACATGTTGAGTCAAACCAACTACTTTTTGATCTGTTATAACGTGCTTTTGGTGGCCAATGTTCCATCCATGTATTCCATAATGACTCAGCTTTGTAAACAACATAAGGTGTTAGCAATTCACCATTAGCATTACCCCAAAACATTACAGAAAATGAGGTCTGTGTAGAATTAATAATGCTTTCAGGATACTTACATCCACGCTTTGTTAATATTTTTTTTTACCTGGATCATCACTGAGATTGGTTTCATCATAGTTCCATATATTATCAGGTGATATATTACTTATTTCATTTGATAGATTTATAAAGTAGTTATCAATCACAGTCATTCCTATTTCTGCTCTCTTTCGCTTTATGTTGTTTGCAAATCTTACTGTGAGTTCTGGATTTCTTTTTAAAAAAGATCAAATCCAATCACCACCTGGAAAATTATTTTTGAACTGAGATATAATGACGCCTTTTTTCTATAAATACCCTTTTACTATGTATCTTAAATCATATTTATCAACAGGAAAACCAAACTCAGATGATTTTATTGCATATGCCTTAAAAATGTCTTCTTTTTTTGATGTATATATTTGCTGACCACCATACTTTTTAGGATATGTCTGTTTTATTTTATTTTTTAATGTTGATCTTGGTATATGGTATTTCAAAGCTGCTTGTCATTGAGTAAACAAACCATTCTTTAAATCTTTTAATGCATTGTCTAACTGTTCTAAAGTATAAGTAACATATTTTCTTCTTCCACAATTTGGCTTGAAATTTTGTGGCATATTTAAACTAAGAACTAAACAAATTTCACTATAATTTTATACTGATTTACTAATACAAACTATTATACTGATTTTCTATTGCATTACTACGACAAAATTTTTCATTCCAACATAGTATCTACCATAATATCTATAAATGATCACTAAAAAAGGTTTACTCTAATACATTGGGTGACTTTAGCCCGGGCCAATCTCACCCTATGTAGTGATTGATTGATTGATGTAAAAGTTTACACACCACCTAATAAAATTCGGATTTTAGGCACTTCTTCTAAAGTGCAATTTACAATAATATCACAAAGACTCGAGTTAATGATGTTGGGGAACTATGTTTTCTAAAAAGGTCTTGGCAAACCATAGTTTTGCTAGGCCCTGTTTAGTCCAACTAATATCGGACCAGCTTTTTTCCGGAGGTACGGACTGTGTTAAAACCCCATGAAGACCTGAATGTCTTTCACTTTACTATAACCTGAGGTAGAATGAACTTGCCTCTGCGCATTCACACAAGCAATTAGAGTAATTAACTCTCAATTTCCAACCGTTCGACTATGGAGATTTTTTGTGACTTTTTTTGGTTTTATGTTAATTTGTAGACCAGTTTCATCCATATTCCTTATGGATTCTGGTTTAACATGAAAAACATTTTTTAATATGACGTCATTTAAAGCACTAAAGTACTTTGATACTTTATCTTTATCCATGCACTGATGTCGAACTGACGCTGTACCCTCAGGTCGTCGCAGAGTAAATTGATGTCCGTGCCGGTGTTAAACCTAGTCCACACTAGTTGCTTGGAATTCTTTTCTTGAAGTTCTGAGAGATTCTGAGTTCGATCCCCACTACGTCCCTGGTAGTACCGCGCTTAACTTGTTTCTCTGCGCAGCGGTCTTGTTTGTGTTTCAGAGTTATAGAGTTGAGAGAGGGTTATAACCACAATTAGTAGCCTCCTCGCCTGTAGTGGTCTTCTTGACCTTAAGGAGGTGAATTTAAAAAAAGAGGAGTTTATGCTTTGTGGCAAGTTTCCCAGCGTAATTCAGGAACTGTGACTTTACAAAACCTACCCTTAACTTTGCTCTATAGCTGCCATAATCGATAAGTTTTTCTTCTGGAACAAAAGGTAGGGTAGGTTTTCTTCCTGGCTTTTCTCCAATAACAACTTTTCCAAGAGTCTGTCTCAGTGTTATACGTGGCACATTGTACAATATTGCTGCCTTACGCACTGAAAATGATGGCTCTGATCTGACATGCTTAATTGCACTCATCATATTTTCTTCACTCCATTTCAGGAATTATTCCCGTTTCTTAACAGTGGTTGATTGATCAATGGAATGCTTGGAATGATTGATACAAGTTAAAGAAACATCAATTGCTGATAGCTGTTTCTTTTGAAAAATGTCAAGAGTACTACTAACAGGTGTTAAAGGAGTTATACCATCATGAAGATGAGTTGTATTATAACATATTGTAGCCTCTGTTACAGAAGCAATGTTCCCAACCGACATCCGGTGAAATCTTGGTAATGATTTACATTCCCCACCTCTTGTTTTAACCACGTATTTTTTCAAGATAATGCCTAGATAAATTAAATTTTAATATGAATGTCATATTAGTTTGATAAAGTGCCCAAAATTTATAAGAACTACTAATATTAACACGTGGTAAAAACTACATATTAGTATTTATATCCTACTTCCCTAGAACTTTGCAGTACTTAATTCACAATGAAGTGAGTATTTAGCTAAGTAATTACAAAAGTATACTGAAGAAGAAAAACATTCTTATTATGAATTAAAATGAGTTTTGGACCTTTTGAACCTAACGTTTTGGACCTAATGTTTTAGTTATTTTAATAACTAAAACATTAGTTCTAAAAGTGAAAATAAATAAAACAATCGTAAGTAAAATACCTAAACACTATTATATATAAAAATTTTTAAACACTATTATATATGAAAAAAAAAAACATAGCATAAAAAGATAAAGTTATATAAATCAATTCTAAATTCTTTCTTTCCATTAATTATCAGGAAAAGAAAATGCATTAGCTGACAAAGTTTACTTATTTGCGATATTTTTTTTGCATTGTGATTATTTGCGATATTTTTTGTATTGTGATTATTTGCAATATTTTTTTGTTCTTCTTCTAGCTAATTCATTTTGTTTTGGTGAACATAAGCTTTTTATACAATAATCAATACTTAACGGGCATAGAACTATAATTAGCAATTTATTTTTTAATTAGTTTCCTTAATAACGATAAACAGAGGAAGCTTATTGTTTTGAAGGCAATCAAAAATATATTAACGTGGATATCATCAATTTTTTTCAAAGCAATTATTAAGTAAATTTGGGGTTCAATTTTTCGCTAATGCCAAGGATGTTAAATTAAGTGTAATTAATTTATAAAATAATTTCCTCAATAATATATAGAATAAAAATACATATAAAATATACTTCTCTGTAAGCATTCAAAAACATTATGTTATCCTTACGAAATTTTATAATTTTGATTTTCAGTTATTTTTTAAATATGTCATCCCAATTTAATCAAAAAACAATGGGGGTCACGGCAAAAGGTTTTTGAGTAAAACTGATGGTAGTGTAATTCTTGATATAACATGCTCCATATATTCTCTTCCACTCGGGATTGAATGCATTGGGCAACAATATATTTATTCTGTGGGTGAGATTCAGTTAATTTGGTAGGTTGAGCAGAAAACAATTTTAACCATATTTTACCATTTCAATTTACTGTAAATGTTATAATAATCAGAGCATGAACAGTGGAGAACAAATTGAATTTGAATTTAAAATGAACAATAAATAAATAACCCGGTAGAGTTGCATCAGCTGGTATGAATTCGGCAAATTAAGTAGCAAAAAAATTACCGAAAACCAACAAATTTTTTTAAAGAGATACTTCTTTATTAACGATTTTTTGAGGTCAAATTTTTTTTGATGTTGATAAGGCTGGCTGCTCTAAACGTACATCTTTTTGGTGGTGCAGCGTGTGAGTTAACTGACATATAAGCAACTAAAGATGGTGGGCGACATTGAGTGATAATCGAAATTATGTAAAGTTACTCTAACTGAAAAAATGAAAGTGTTATGCAACTTTTAAAAAATATTATTTTCAGTGTAATAATGCGAATGAACTTTAGATTATTTTTTTTTTCAGAAATGATTCAGGGACTTGTTGATAAGACAAGTTGTTTTTTTTATTATCAGTATATTTGCATTTTGGCACACTCTGTTGCATAGATTACACAATGTCGTTGATGAATTGAGTGATTACACAATTCATCAACGACAAAATTTTTTTTTCTTTGTTTATCAAAATGTTTTGATGTTTCTTAATAAATATAAGTTTTTATTAAGGTATCAACTAACCTTCACTCTTCAGAATTGTAAACGATGCCAAGGTCATTAAAAAGACCAAAAACATCATGATATTTGCTCACTGATTTTGATACTACATAAAAAGATGCAAACCTTTTTATGTAGTATTTTTATGTCTTTTTTAATTATTTGAGGTTCTGCAGCTTTCATCTTATAAATTTTTTCAAAAAAGATTTCAGAAGTTCTGATTTAGTATTAAATTGAGCAGCCGTGGCGCAATGATTAGAGTTCTGGCTCAGAACCCAGAGGTTCGAGTTTTGACGCCAGCTCTAGCCCAACAAGCAACATTCGTACGGAAGGAGGCGTAAACTTCTTGTTAAATGCTCTTCCACGGGGCTCTGTGATAAGACCGAAAGGATTTCTGGGGGCACCTAAATAAGTTCTGAAAAAATAAAAATAAAAAACCATATAATAAGCCATCAAGTTCTTGTTGGTTAGAGAATTGAGGTGAAGCACTTGGCTCCTTATAATCACTTATTATTACTGAGTTCATCTGTATCTATTCCAGAATGAAGTAAAATGGTAACGCTAAAATCAGGGTACCAAAATAATCTGAGAAACGTTGAAAACTTAAGATAAACAAAAATGTTGTTTCAATGCGTAATAAGGGGTCGTCCATAAAGTACGTACGCTCATAGGCGTATTGGGTCGGGGGTAGGTGGGAGGGATCAATATAAAAGTAAGTTCATTGATTTTCCAAATATAAGTTTATCTATGCCAAATGTATGAAAGTATCCTATCTAGAACATCAAAAAATCTTGCGGGCGCCCTTGCACACATTCCACCCCTTATATATTGACCGTGAGTAAGGCGTATTTCAAGCAACCTATTTTTTAGTCGGTTTTAGCAGTGCCGTGGCTAATAAGTCAGAAACCCCCTCCCCCCCAAAAAAAAAAACGTCATTTGGGTCTCAAAATCTCCCATATTTTACGGCTAGGTTTTGCTAAAATAAAAAGCTCCTTATACTAGAAAAAGGGCACACAATTTTCTGCCCCTTCTTCCCCCCTCTCCCTACCTTAAATTAAGGGGTACAGGTAGCCTATTCTTGGCACTGGGTTTTAGGCTTTGTTTTCGATATTACTGATCTCGCGTAGGACTCATTTTTTACGGACTTACTAAAGAGGGGTGCTTAAAAAAAACGTCCGCCTTAAGTTTATTTTTTTTTTTAATTTTTTTTTTTACATGTTTATTTTACAACTACAAAGTAGTTACAAGTAACCAATCACAGATTGGCGGTAAAGATATACTAACATAAATATCATAAACATAAAGTTCGAAATATACAAAGTAAACAAAAATATAGTTGCATACAACTCCGAGACACGATTAAAATAAACACCAATTACAACAATGTAGTAAAGTGTACATAAATATACTCCGATAAATATATCTCTACATTATTCCAGTTAAAATAAAAATATACAATAAATAAAAATAAATTAGCTGATTTTTCGGAGAAGTGTTTATATAATTCGATAAATATATCTTAATACTATTCCAGTTTAAATAAAAATATACAATAAATAAAAACAAAATTAGCTGATTTTTCGGAGAAGTGTTTAGATGTTTGACTATAAGTTTATTTACCACATTTAAAACTAATGTTTGTGTATAAATATGATAAAAACGAAATTTTTGTAAGATTGATAAGAAGAATTATTGTTAGTAGTTATAGGAAGCTCGTAGAAGACTTAAGTCAGTCTTGTCATCGAGTACCTTTTTCTGGTATATATGTATGTTGTACATATATACCTTGTTATTAATATTATTATTTTTTATTATCGATTTGTATTAAAAGTTAAATTACATTTTTTTAAATTTTTTTTATTAATATTTTTAAAAAATTCCTTATAGTTGTTTAATTTGATTATAGTAGATTTTAGCTTTATTTTCAGAGAGTGTTCGTTGTTTAGGTTTAATAGTGGTTCGTTTCTGGAAACTAATTTGTTAAACAAATAGGAACCACGATATGTAATTGAGAGTCTTGTTGTTTCAAAGGGTATCTTAAAGTTGCCTGTTGCTTTTGTATTGTATTGTATTTATATTGTTTTTAAAAAAGTGTGCTGTAAAATGTTCTGGAACCAGATTTAGTTTATATTTAAACATGAAAATTATTTATTTGAAATATATTTAGTGCGTTCATTTGTTCCAATAAGGGTTGAGCATGAGCAAATTTATTTTTGTTGTATATACTAGTCTTAAAGCGTATTTTTGACGTAGGTAAAGTGGTTCAAATTTAGATTTGTGGGCACTGCCCCATGCTATATTGGCATACATCATGTAGCTATGTATGAATGAAATTATATTGGCATACATCAGGTAGCTATGTATGAATGAAAAGTAGACAAGTTTGAAACTTTGTTGTGACAAAAAAGTTTCAAACTTGCTTTGTATGTATTTGATTCGTCATTAAAACAAAAAAGGTTCAATATGACTTTCGACTGGGAATCGTACACCAAACTCCGTCGCCGCAGTCCATAGCATTAAGCTCTCGGCCAAGCGAACACATTGGCGGACCTAAATTTAACTTTATTAAAGATTATATTAGCATATATATTTGAAGACGTTTTTTAAATTAGGATCCTGTGCCGCAAACAAAGAGAGCTTTTGTGTCGTATAAAGTATCTAAGGTACCATTTTTATTTCAAACCGTTTATACTCATTTTCTTATAATAATTTGCGATAGATAAATAATTTAATATGTTTATTATATTAAATAATTGTTTTTAATATATTATAGCAAAATTTGTTATAAATTATCACAATTAAAAACGAATTCGATATTTAAGCACTTATTATATTCGGGTCAGGATTTTATAAAAAAATGCAAAACCTGGATTTGGTCATTGGAAAATAGTAATTTTAAGAATCTTGTTGTATGTAACGCATGCGTAGTAAGATATGATTTCATAATACTTATTCGCTATAGTACTAAGTAGCTGGAATAAGGTCACAATAATAACAGAAATATGGGTTTCAAATTTGGAGAACTTGTAAAATTCAAAAATGTTATAGAATACTCAATATCACCGTTTGAGCAAAGAGCTTTTGCTGGATTTTTATCAAAAGGTTTTCCGAATTTGTACAGAAGATTCATGTCTCAAGTCTTTTACGTCGCTCCTCCTTTTCTTGGTTTAGCATTTATTATTAACTGGGCCAACAAGAAAAACGCACAACTTTCAAGAAAAAATCCCAAAGATTATGAAAATGACGTATAAATACAAAAACTTCCAACATTGATGTTTTGTTTTGCATATGTAATTTTCATGGTTGTAGAACTTGTTGTAGAACTTATGCTTTTAAATAAATTTAATGAAATATTCTGTTGCTGCTTTATTGTATTATATTTTAATGCTGTTATATAAACATTTCTGAGCATTTTTACATGTGTCTGAATTGATAGCTTTCTTTTGTGTATAGATAAGTATAACAGTTTGTGTGTGTGTGTGTGTGTGTGTGTGTGCGTGTGTGTGTGTATTTATGTGTATATTATTTTGCTTACTAATAACAAACCATAGCTTGATTTTGACTAAAAACTGGTTAAAAATTTCAAAACTAAAGTTATCATTATTGCCATCATAACAATCCTTATCACTTTGAAGACCGTAATAGTTGCACTAATTATTTGAGTGGAGGTAGTTCATTTTTAAATTTACAATGTTTGAAAAGCAATTTTAAAAAAAGTTTGTTATTTACATTATTTATATTATGTTAACAAATAAACTTGTATTAGCATAAATAAAATAAATTTGAATTCTAAATGCATAGGTTGATAGTATGTGTGTTATAATCGATAGGACAAAAATATTCCTCTGTTTTTGTAGATTTAACAAACCATAGCTTGATTTTGACTAAAAAACTTTTTTTAGATTTAACGTCTGTTTGTACTTGCATGATTACGTTATTTCTTGAATACTCGCAATCTTTTTTTAAATCCCAGTTAATGTATGTTGTTCATTATGCACTCTTGCTAAGTTTTCATACATCAGCCTTTACCTTGGAAATGTTGACACTTGATTGTCTTTATTATTATGCTTTACATGTAAAACCACCTTGGTTTTCCTAATTATATCTTATAGATAATTAAAACATTAACACATCTTAATAGCAGAAACATATTTTATATATTTTTGATAATTTATAAATAGAAAGTATAAAAAAAAGTTCTAAAAAATATCAACAATATTTAATTATTTATTTGATACATCACTTTTTGGCAAAATCAATTTTTTTTTTTATTTCTATTTAATTGTCTTTATTTTGAGACAATGAAAAAGAGTAAATTCAACATTAACTATTTTTCCAATATTGTAATTATTGTATTATAATACACTAATAATTACAATATTGATTTTTTAATATTGTATTATTTCTTATATTTTTAAATGTAAATAATTATTTAAACACTTAATAAAAAGGTTAAATTTAGTCTAAGCTCTGGTTTGTTACTAGCTCACACAACATTTTTTATGTTTGAAATTTGAAACTTTAAAGTATTGTGCAGCTTATTTTTATGACTTCTGTGACAGCAATGAATTATTAAAATATTTTCGCTTGTCAATGAAAAAGATTTTTATTATTGGCAGGTTTTATATAACTTTTATATGTAAAGGGTCCCTTATGTTATATATAATTAAATAACTTAAGCTTGGCGACAAATAAAGCAAAATCATATAAAATCTCAAAATGATTATTAATAAAATTATTGTTTTAGATTTTACTGTGTAAAAAAAGCTTTTTGATAAAAATTATACTTTCAATGTAATTTTAACAAAAGATTATTAAATTTTAGCATGTTCTTATTCTTGATAGTTTTATTTGAGACCTTGTGTATTTATATTAATTATATAAATTTAATTAATTTTGATTATCTTTGTTTTTGATAATATTATGGATCTTTTAAATGCTCAAGAGTCTAACCCAAATAAATTTTTTTTACTCAAAAAATATTTAAGTCTAGTGGTATTTTGTTATATATATATATATATATATATATATATATATATATATATATATATATATATATATATATATATATATATATATATATATTTAAATATATATATTTAAATATATATATATTATATATATATATATATATATATATATATATATATATATATATATATATATATATATATACATAAATATGTATATATATATATATATATATATATTATATATATTATATATGTGTAATATATATATATTTTATATATATATATATACATATATATGTATATATATATATATATATATATATATATATATATATATATATATATTATATATATATTATATATATATTATATATATATATATATATATATATATATATATATAATATGTTATATATATTATATTATATATATATTATATATATACATATATATGTATATATTATATATATATATATATATATATATATATATATATATATATATATATATATATATATATATATATATATATATATATATATGTATATATATATATGTTATATATATATTATATATATATATTATATATATATATACATATATATGTATATATTATATATATATATGTATATATATATATATATATGTTATATATATATTATATATATATGTATATATTATATATATATATATATATATATATATATATATATATATATATATATATTATATATATATTGTATATATATGTATATATTATATATATATATATATATATATATATATATATATATATATATATATATATATTATATATATATATATATTATATATATTATATATACGGACATCGCCGCCCCTCAGACCATTTTTGAGACCTGCTAGATGAGGACAACAAACCATTGTTTATTTTTTCAGTAAAAATTAACAATGGTTGGTTGCCTTCATACAGCAGGTCTCAAAAATGGTCTGAGGGGCGGCGATGTCTGGCACTTATTTCGACCCCTGTATATATATATATATATATATATATATATATATATATATATATATATATATATATATATATATATATATATATATATATATATATATATATATATATATATATATATATATATATATATATATATATATATATATATATATATATTATATATATATATATATATATATATATATAATAGGGGTCATAATAGTCCCTTATTTTCGAAAATCAAAAGGCACTGTTTTCCGTGTACTGTGGGTGTACTCTGTAATCAATAAAAAACAGAATTTATTAGTTTGCTCATTCACATAATTTTTAAACCCTTTTTGGGTTCAAAGATCAAATTTCACCTCAAAAAATCATATTATAACCGGTTAAATAACTTTAAAAAATGAATATCTCTGAGGCACTGTTGTTTATCCAATTTTGTAGGTCTATATGATCATTTTAAGTCTAATCTTATAGCAATTTAATAAAACTTAGATTGTGCTTAAGCGTTTTGGACTCTGAGTTTTGATCCGGTTTCTTTAAAATTTGACCGGATTTTACTATATTTTCAGTATGCCGGTCTGTTTATTTTATTAAAATCACTCATATTTATGACGTCTTTAAGTTTTATTAAAGTAGAAAAATTGATTTTTTTGCAGAGAAAAATCAAAAATATTTATTTTCTTATTTTATGTTTTGTTTTAGCGGAAAAAATAATAGACCTACATAAACAGTAGAAACAAATGTAAATTAGTATTTAAAATAAAATAGATAAAAATACAAGATTGGAACAAATTTTTTTTTGATAAATGATACCATTGGAGATACTACCATCATCTCAATTACCTACTGGAGAGCAAGTTCTGCGATATTTACACGACAAACTAATTTGAGCAAGAAAAGAAAAATTACATTATAGACTCAGTGATTCAGTTTCTTGCAAATTCCCCCATCAGAGTTTTGAAATTGGTTGCAATAACCCTGAAGGTTGTAATTTTCTTAAAACCACTTATGTTGTTTCGTCACTGAAGAAAATCTGGAATAGAAGTTCTATTCCAATAGTAGTTGACCAATATATTAGGTAAATGACACTGTATATCATCACATCACAGTATAGGTCATCACACACAGTATAGATCATTTAACAAAGTAATTTCAACTGCAGCAATTAAAAGTTTTTAAAATCATTTTTGGTTTCTCACAGAAGGAATTGCGGCCGTGGCACATGGTTACAGCGAAAAGAGAAAAGACAAACGCAAGAGAAAAAATTGCCAAAAAAAAAATTTTTATACCCTAAACCTATCAGATTATTATTGAGAAAACCACCTTTTCCAAGCATCAACATGAAGAAAATTCCAGAGTCATGGTAACTGGATGGACCTCAAAGTTGGGTTGTTATTCAACAGCTAAATCTATCTGCAATAGAAACAGGATGGATGCAGGTTAGCTCAAAGTAAATATTTCTCTTAACTGATTCAATTGATTATATTTTTTTTAGCATTTAAAATATTTTAAAAATGCCTGTATATACTTTATTTTAGAGATTGGAATAATTTTTCAGGATAATCGAGTCCTAAAAAAATTCATAGAAAATTTAACTGTAGTAAATGGTTGTGCTGAGAGGGGAGTAAAGCTTATTCAAGACTTTACACACATGTGCCAGGATGAGTTATTAAATTTTTCTTGTCATCTATATTTAAATTGATCATCGACAGGTTTAACTTTGTTCTCATAGTAAAACTTTTTACAAGGAAGTTGTGGAAAATTCGCCTTGCAATATGTTTTGTCGTCTTCAATTATGTCGTCTTCAATTTTGTCGTCAACAAATTCTTTGCAAGTTGAATACTTTTAATTTCACCGTTTAAGCTTCTTTTAGGTGTATTTTTCTTATAAAATGCATTAACTCCAGTACTTTAAAGTACTTTTTTGATATTAGAACGCGAAGTCTTGAACTTTCTTGCTAGATCTCGCTGTGATTGGTTCTTGCTATTAAACTAAGAATCGACTTAACCTTTTTGGGTTTATGGAAATACTGGGTTTATGGAAATCCACTTCCATGTTTTTCTTTGGAGCTTTGAGTTGTCTTGAAAGTATCTATAATATCTATGACTGTAGATTTTGCAACATTTGTGCGTTTAGCAATTAAGCGACATGAAGTCGATGTATTTTTGCTAAAAAAATTCACGACCTTTTATTTACACACCTCAATTTGCTTCCGAAACATTTTGCAAATCATTGATTTGTAAACAAAAGTATGTCAACATAATTAAAGATAAGGAAGTAACGTTAACTTAAAGAAATAAAAGAAAAAAAATGCATTTATGATTTTAGAGAAATCCTTATTTAAATTTGACCGGATTTGTCCGTGACCACCCTATAATGGACCAGTCTCAAAGAAATATTTTCCAGAATTACTGCGCACCCTTTTTCAGAGTTCCTTTACTGTGGAACAAATCAAAAGTGGTTTTAAAGGAACTGACATTTTCCCTCTAAGCAATGATGCTATTGACACACGTTTGTTTAATAAATGTTTTCAGTCACCAGTAAAGAAACCTACTTTCACTACTAATCACCTCACAAGATCATATTAAATGCCTAACCTTCAAAGTATTTTTGTTAATGATGCTTCCTTTTCAACATCAATATCATCTGCTTCATAACTACCCATTTCTACATTTTCTTCAGAAGGCTCATCTATCAAAGATTTTTTTTCTAAAACAATTACAGTCTAAATGTGCAGAGATCCCTTACTGTAAAAGATCTACTCGGGTTATTAGGTTTTGCTACGGTAGAAGTTTTACACCAGAAGCATATTTAAAACGAGCAAGAGAAGAAGCTTCAAAAAAACAAGAAAAAAAAAATACATAAAAAAAAAAGAGTTCATACAGATAAATATAATAACAATGATGACATTATGATAACAATGATGACACTGTATTTCCTAATTATGGTGTCCTTGGAGATAGAGGTGATCAGTTGGTGTGCTGCAATGTGTGACATTTGGTATCATGTAAAATGTACTGTATTAACTTAGACGATGTTAAAGTCATGGAATGGAGGTGTGCCATTGCTCACCAGCAAACATTGTTTTAATGGATTTGCAGTGGACCTATATAGACATTTTTTGGCGGTTTATTTGAGTTTTTTTCATCGGTTTGTTAGTGGACCATTAGTGGCAGCCGCTATAAATGGCAAGTCGATAATTTTCCGACATTTTAATAGTGGGTAGTTATCGGCTAGCCACTTTTGGCGGCTGCCACTAATGGTCCACTAAACAACCGATGAGCAAAACTACAGCGGTCCGCTCAAAACGCCTATATAAGTCCACTGAAACCCGCTATAGCATGTTTGCTATAGCGGGTGAACGTTAAAAGGCCGGAAGTACAATAATGTAAACTTTCGGAAAATTAAAAAAAGAATGCATATAGCCCCGTAATAAATTTTTATTATTGGCTCAATAATTTTTTTTTGAAGGTGAAAAACATCCTCATTAAAAAGAAAATTAAACTAACAAAAATTTACTACAGGGAAAAAAGCAGCTTTTTTAGTTTGCCGAAAATTTACATAGTTGGACTTCCGCCCTTTTAACATTCACTGATTCATTTGGAATATACTAAGGCTTGCACAATGCCTAAAAGTGTACTATCTGAAACATTAAAAAAATTCTGATTCCCCTAGTTGCAAGTGTTTGTTACTATATAGCTCTTAAATCTGTATATAAATTTGTTCACTTTTTTATTAAAAGGTTTTGTTTTTTTTATTAAAAGGATTTTTGTTGATTTTCTAATACTAGTTTATTTCTTAGAAAGAAACTGAAACAAAAAAAAAAAAAAATTCTATTAATTGGAGTCAGTAGTGATCATTTAAATAGAGATAAAAGGAATAAATGGGTGTTTTATTGCATATTGACAGTTTATACAAAGCCAAAGACACTTAAGTTACATAAAGATAGGATATTTAAGTTATCAAATGGAAATTTAACATTTGCGCTGAGTCTTGGTCAAGATATATAGATTAAATATACTTGGTCTTCATGCCCCCTTTTCTTTTTTTTGCGATTAATTTTTTTAGGATCAAACCGGTATTGACACTATAAAAAAACTTTTTTTTCAGAGTAAGTTAGTATGCCTGGTATAAAAATATGTCTGCCTTTAGGAAAAATATAAAATTTGAACTTCACAATAGTCATTTATTTTAATAGAAAATCTAGAGGTATATATAAAAAAGTGACCTTAATGCCTTTCTTTGTCCTACCTCAATAAATGAGATAAATCGATAAGTTTGATTATTCAACTTGTTAAAATCTTTTTTTTAAATTTGTATACACGATTGTAATAATTGTTACCTAAAAATAGCTTTATTTATTTGTTTAAGTATAAAGTAAAAAATTTGAGTTTATGTAAATCATAAAAATTTTACGTATTCTAAAAATATATTTCTCAAGAAACTTTTAATGTAATAATATTCAGACATTGTAAAAGATTTTAAAAATTTTAATCGAAATAGCATCAATATTTACAAAAGGTTTTTATGTATTTAGGTTTCATTAATGGTAGAGTTTTAGCTTTTAATACCACGTTATGAAGACAAAGATTTGTTCCGAAAATCTGACATAAGCTACCCAATCAAAGTTAGCCAAAACAAATGCACATTTTTAAATGCAACTTTAAAAAACGAATTTTTTATTTTTTCGAGTAATTTTCCTAGACCTCTTAGAATTATTTAAATTATTCTTTTTTAATTCTCAACATCAAGTATTCACTTTGGGTACTTCGCGTTTCTAAAACTTTTAAAAAGTAGCAATATGGTTATTTTCTTCCTTAATACTTTGAAGCTGTTCGTTACGTAATTTCTTAGCAATAATAGATTTTCTTATTTCTTGGCCAATGGCAGCAGACATAGGAGGTGCTACTGCGTTTCCGATCTAAAAATACCAAAAGTGTACAAAAATCGATTTCTAACTTTTACTGACTAAAAAAAAAAAACCCAGTGAAAATACCTGTCTATGCTTATCTAATATATTGCCATAAAAACGAAACGAATCTGGAAAACCTTGTGAACGGGAACATTCACGTACACTAACAACACGATGTTGCTCAGGATGAAGTACACGACCCTACATTAAAAAAAAAAAAAAAAAAATCATCAAAATGTATACATAAAAAAGTCAATTAGTTTTGAATTATTCAAATATATTAAACTTCACTTGTTTTCCCATAGGCTCTGGATTGGTAACTGTTGTACTAAAAAAACCATCCCATTCTAAACGTCCATATAAACCAGCCCAATTATTATGCCTGTTACCAGTATGAGGTAAACACCATGGTATCAATGTATTGAACTGACGATCAGATGGGTCACATGGTTTGCCGTTGGCGCACGCGCAAACACCTCGATTCTCTCCGTTTTTACCAGGACCTTGCTTCTTGTCTTTATGAAGATACAAACTAGAAATAAATATTGAAAAACGAAAAGCTAAAACGAGTTTTGATTGGCATAGTTTAGTCAATAATAACAAAAAATAGATTTAGGTAGATATTAAAAGAAAAAAAAGAAAAAGAAAAATGCAAAATACTGATTTACAGCAATTTCGTCGTGTTTCCGTCTCTAAGTTTAACAACCTTATTAGGTAAATCTCTCCAATCAGATCCTGGTATACAAGGTATGTAACTCATACGCGCTTCTACTAAAGGGCTCATATCTTTACATATGTGATCACGAAGAACTTGCATATGTTTACCACGTATCTGTAATTTAGTTATTAAAATATTAAAAAAAAAAAAAAAAAAAAATCAACAAAGTGCTTTGTACAATCAGAATATTTTAATTTTGTCGTAATTATCAAATAAAAACCTTTTTTTGAAAATGAGTCAAAGGTTCTGTGTCGTAACCGATTTCCATTTTATTTGCACCGTTTTTAATTTCCGGAAGATCACTCATAGCATCATATACTGTAGTAGTTCGATATGGGGCAGAATGTAGTCGTTTCAGTGCTTGATACTGCGTAAAAATATAAAAATTAAAGCACTTTTCTATATAATAATAATATCTGTTAGAATAATTCTAACCTTGTGACTGTTTATAGTAACAGACAAAGAAAGTGCCTTTGATGCAAATACGTGTTGTGGCTCAGGAAATTTTGGAAGTATTTCACCGGGGGCGGCTGCTATTATTATTGCTCTAAAATGCAAAATTATCTTATGATTAGGTCAAATATTTGGTAAGTAAAAAAGTTTCTGAAAAAAAAAAAAAAAAAAAAAACCAACCTTCTTCTGGTTTGAGGAACGCCATAAGAACCAGCTTGTAACACCCCGAACTCACATTGGTAACCCATTTTTACCAAACAACTTAGTGTCAGTTTTAGTACCATGCTTTTTTTAAATGAAACAAAATTTCTCACATTTTCCAAAATAAAAAATTTTGGACGAAAGTAGTCGCAATAGCTAAGGTAAGACGTCACCAGCGAATTCTTCATTACATTAAACAAAAAAAAAAAGAAGATAAAAAAAGATTGGCAAATAAATTTATCAGTTCACAATAAATGTAACAAGCTCAAAACCTTAAACATAGAATATTCTCTTTGATTGAACCTATTCATTCCACTGAATCCTTGACAAGGCGGACCACCACACAATAAATCAACTTCCCCTCGGCGGGGTAGACGCTGACCTAAGTCATCTTTTTCTTTACCCTAAACAAAAGCAAAAAACTCAAAATCAGTAGAAAAATGATAACATTATTTATTTTTATTATTATTTGCTTTTTACTATACTGATGTCTGACATAAAAAAAAAACAACAAAAAAATAATTTCAATGTAAAAATGTTAAGAAAAATAACAAACCTCCATGATTTGCTTAAGAACATTGTTACAGTCTTGGTTAAAAACTATTGCACTAGGATTATTCAATCTGTAAGCTTGTGCAGCTGAAGGTTCAAATTCAATAGCCCAACAACTGTTGACCACACCCACCTGATCAAGACCTTCTGATAAGCCTATGCCGAGAATACACCTTTATTTATACATACTATAAGTTTCAAAATATTATTAATTAATTGTAAGTTTACAGAACCGAAATAACAAAGACAAGTAAAAATTATAATACAATTAATTAAAAGAAACTATAAAATACTTATAAAAAACTAAAAATGGCATTTTTTTACCTCCACAACCGGCAAATATATCTAAAGTTCTTAATTTCTCAACTTTCTCATAAGCAGGAAAATTTGATTCAAGTCCGTTCTGTTGCTTTGTTGATTTAGACTTTCCTTTTCCTTTTCCCTAATAACAACAATCATTTGCTTTAATCAAGTGATAACTTATTTTTTTTCATCATGTTAAACAAATATTAGCACTTTTTTTGATTATGCAATTAATGAAAACTCATGATTGTGCAATTAATGAAAACTCATGACATATGATTGTGCATATATGGGTATTTGTGCTTTTAATTCAGATTGTGTCTTTTTAAAGCCGTTTAATTTTTGAATTTTCAGTCATATCTATACGGTGCATTTCTATTTGATGTACATCTATAAACTTTACAACGAGCATATAATTTTTTTGCATTTGAGCATATATTAATAAACATTTTACACCGTGCTTATACAAGACTTATATCAGAAAGATATAAAATTGTAGAGAAAAAAAAAACGATAATGGCGCCCTAAACAATGCTGGTGGACAAATTTTATAGAAAGGAACAATCACCAATCAATCAAGAAACATAATTAATGTAAATAAAAATATCAACAACCAAGGTAGCAAACAATATTGGCGTAACATTGGCGTGATATTGGGTATCTTAGCCAAGATATCCGATATAGGGCCAATATTGTCATACAATATTAGGCCAATATTGCCTTACAAATATTGGCAAACAATGTTGCGCCAATATTGGCATATCAGTATTGGGCAATATTAGCATACCAATATTACCCCATTATTGTTTTACTTATATTGTAATGCCAATATTAGCACAATATTATAATATTTTTTAATATTTTATATACAATATTTTTTGCCAATATTGGCTTAATATTAAATCGTTAATATTAAGCCAATATTGTAAGAGAATATAGTAAGAGAAGTATTAGTGTAACATTTACAAAATTAATCACGAGAAGAAGTGGTTGTAATTTATTTTGAAACAGATTGTATCACAATAAGAGGTGATAAAAGTAATGAAATCCTTTTAAACAGATTGTATCACAATAAGAAGTGATAAAAGTAATGAAATCCTTTTAATTCAACATTTCAACATTTCAAGTAATGAAATCCTTTTAATTCAACATTGATAAAAGTAATGAAATCCTTTTAATTCAACATTTAATTCAACATTCAACGGATTGAATCATGAGAAGAAGTGATTGTTATTGATTAAAGATTGTATTACGAGAAAAAGTGGAAAAATATTGCTATACTATGAGTAACAAGACTGAGATTGTAAGTTAGCACTTATACGAAAAAATTATTAGTTAATTTCATCTGTAAGATATATCTTTTATAGTTTATTTATTTTGTTAAAGATATTCATTTAAGATATTATTTTAATTAAATATATTATTTTAATTAAATACATATTTCTACTATATATACTATTTTTACTATATATATCATCATCAGTTAAATATATAAAATATATTTGTTAAAAGCAGTATAAAATATAGTATAATTGTAAAAATAAACATAATAAAAGCCATAAAGTTGATAACAAACTTTATATATACACAAAAGAATTATTAAAAATCAAATAACATAAGAATCGGTAAATTATTTTAAATAGTAAGCGTCATTTTAACATGATTTACTTATTCATGTTGAGTTTTTTCCATCTTATATGAGTACTTTCTTTAATTTTAAATTCAATTTTATATATACATATACATATATATATATATATATATATATATATATATATATATATATATATATATATATATATATATATATATATATATATATATATATATATACACACACACACACACACACACATACACACACACACACACACACACACACACACACACACACACACACACACACACACACACACACACACACACACACATATATATATATATATATATACAGTACCGAACTTAATTAACTGGGCCAGCTGATTCTCATACAAAGTTATGACTTTCAGTCCATATTGTTTGATTAATTGACTTTTGGAAGTTAGGCAAACCTTTTGAAAAGTGATAATAATAACATTGAAGTTGATTTGTAAAATTAAATAAATATTTCTAAGAGGTTAGTAGATATTTAATAGTATTATTTGTGTACTTGGTGTAAAATTTAGTAAATTTATGATTTTTATGTGTTTGAATAATATGAAATAAAAGGAAATTATGTTATTGTTATATTAATTTGAGTGATAATACAAGTTATCCAAATATGCATACAGGTAGTTTCATCCAAAAAAGTTGAAAAAACAATAAATATTCATTATTTATTTTAATT
>NC_061161.1:40484441-40556941 GCF_022113875.1 Hydra vulgaris | reverse complement strand
CTTCTATATACAAAAAAAATCTCTTATCTTACATATCTAGTATTTTTTGAAACCAATTACATTTAAAAACCAAAAAGTAATACTTCTCTAAAATAAAAGCGATCAGGTCCAGCTTCAGTAAACTTAAACATGTCCATATCAGCATCATCAGCAAAAAGTACATAGCATTTTCCTTCAACCATCTGAAAATCAACAGTAGCTTCTGAAAATGTAAGAAAAACTTATTAAGCTCATTAAAAACTATTAACAGTCATTAGTTTTTGCATTGTCAATACTTTGACTGTGTTAACTTTATTGATAGCTCTGTCCTATCTACTTCCTACCTACTCCTTCCTTACCTACTACTTCCTACCTTAACTACTCTTATCCAATGTTCAATATTCCTAATGCTAACAAGAATTTAATTAATATTTTATTTTTACAATTTCTTACCTTCATTACTCCAGTAAACCATATTTAGATCACAATTCATTGTCCCACTCATTCCTTTGTGTGTATTTTCTGGTCTGTACAAAAAAGGATAATACATAAAAAGACTTTTTTTTTAAAAAAAAGTAAATTTCTTTTAAAAAGACAAGAACAAAATATTTTCCTTTCTAAAATTTTCTAAAAGAGTTTTTAAAAAGTTTTTTTCTTTTCTTTTCTTTAAAAAGTTTTTTAAAAGAATACCTGTAAAATTTTCGAACTTTTAGCATTATAGATTTCATGCCTCCATAATTGTCTGTTTTTTTAATTATACTAATAATTTTACCTAAAAACAGGTTTTAAAGATAAAAATAGTTTAAAATAGTTCATGCCTGGATACAGACATAAATACAAAAAAAAGTAATTTATGTATCTGTATATATATATATATATATATATATATATATATATATATATATATATATATATATATATATATATATATATATATATATATATATATATATATATATATATATATACACACACACACACAGGGTGTTATCCAGCCTGATGGCACCGCGTATAATGCGGTATTCTCAATTGGTTTAAAATCCCAAAGGTTTATAAGATCATAGTAAAAAAATATAAAAAATAAAGTCAGTCTCAGATTTAAAGTGTCGCACTAGACTAGTATGCATGACAAAAAAATGAATTAAATTGATTGATTTTTTTTAATGTGTAAAAACGTGTCATCATTAACGCGTTATTAACCTTAACAAGATCATTCATTTAAAAGATTAAAAAAAATTTTTTTTCAAATTTTTATTGATGTCACTTATTCTTGAGTTCAGATTTTTCTTTTTTTTAATTGCGCTTTTCTCGAAATACGTAATTAAGGTGTTTTGAAAAACAGCTGCAGTATACCAAAAACAAAGAAAAGAAGCAATTTAAATGAAAACTTTAGAAGATTGCTCATGATGAAACAAGTTGATTAATTAAAATTAAACATATATAAAGTAGAAAATTTATTTTGATTAAAATTTAATTGCAGAATGTAAGGACCTTTTTTTTTTTTTAGCTGCACCTAAATTCCCAATTTCGCAAAAACGCAGTATGAAATTTTTTACTGGGTAACACCCTGATATACACACACACACACACAGATATATATATATATATATATATATATATATATATATATATATATATATATATATATATATATATATATATATATATATATATATGTATTAGGGTCCTGCGAATTGGCATTTTTAGTTTCGAATCTAATCTCAAATTGAAGCTGTTCTTGATTTAGGAATCGAAATAAGAATTGAATCAGCAATATGAAGAAATCCAGATTTAAGCATCTTTTTTCAAAAAACTACTTGAACTTTTTTTTTTTTGCTTTTTAATTTTTTAGCAGTTGTTTGGAAGCATTATTACAATTACTTTTGATTACAATTATTTTACTCTCGCTGAGATAAATAAAAACATTTTGATAGTATCTTAGCATTGGATATCTAAAAGAACATCAACACTCACAAAAAAAATATTGATTTGAAAAAATCAAACAATTTTTTTGAATTAAAGCGACAATTGATTCTCAAAATCAAATCGATTAACAGGGCCCTAATATATATATATATAGATATTTGTGTGTAATTTAAAAAATATTAAAAAAATATAAAAATTTTGAAGGTTCTTACCTATTCTGAAAGGTTCTACAATATTGATGTTACTACCCTTGATATAATCATTAGATTTGCGATATAGCTCAGGGTATTCATCCTCATCCTAAATATTACCAATAAATAATATTATAAAAACATTGACTTGTATGACTTGCAAAAATGGCTTTCAAAATTTAAAACATATAATAGATAGTGCATTGATGTAGTACTTTATCCAAAACACAAAACAAAATTAAAACTGAAAAAAAAAAATGGTACAGGCCCTTAAACACACATAAAAAAGTAACAATTTAATTAAAATATTGTCACTTTCTAAGAAGAAAAGGTATAGTGATTAAAGTTAGATAAGTTACTGAAGGTAAAGTACTGAAACATATTAAGAACAACTTTCTTAAAAGTTTATGGCGAACTTTACTAAATACAAATATAAGTTATCAAAATAAAAACATTTGTATTTTAGGTCAAGAAAAAATACTATTTTCGTGAGATTTTTTATTTTTATTTAAAAAAAAAAAAAAAAATCAACTTTTAAATACCAAAGTTACTCTGAACATAAAACAAAAACATTAGCTTGAATCCAAAGCATTAGTGTGAATCTAACACAACTACAATTTGAAATACATCAATATTTTCATACTTAGATGTCAATAAAGGAACTAAGAGTATATACACATAACAATATACATATATTGTATATACGCATATTATATATAAATATGTTGTATTATATATATATATTGTATATACACACTGATTTTGAACTTAGAATCAAGTATAGTCATTGTGTTACATTGACCATTAGTCTTAATTTGCAACAAATCTGGTACAAAGTTAAAATGACAAACATAAGATACCAACTTTAACACTTGATTTAGCCTGCCTCTTTTAAGCCATTTTTAACAAGTTGAAGTGTATAGACAAAGTAACAATGAGTTGGCAGGCAGTGGATCAAAGCCTGGCTCCTCATAATCATTTTTTGCAACAATCTTCTGATTATTTTTATTAGTGCTAGCAAATAGATGTGGTAGGTACAGTAGTGGTTACTTCATAAGCAAAAAGTTCTTAATTCAATCCCCACCATGTCTCTGGTAGTACTGCACTCAACTTGTTTCTCCAGCAGCAGCCTTGTTTATCAAGTTTATTTTATGTGTTTGGAAGTCAAAGAGTTAATAGAGAGTTGTAATCAAGGTTGGGATCAAATACATTTAATTTAGATTTATAAATATCAATTCAAAAGCAAATATATTCAATCAGCATTTACCAAATACAAATATTTGTACTTTAGGTTAAGAATTTTTTTTTTCAAAACAAGACTGATAAAATGGTTTACTATATAGAAAAAAACTAAATAAAAGAATACAAAATAGAAGAATAAAAACATGTCTCCTAACAAATATCCCTTAAAAAAATTTTGTTTTAATTTTAGTGTTAAAAATGAAAATGAATAATAAACCCTACGGTATTCCCCCAAAAAACACTGGTTAACCTAGTTTATGGATTTGCAAACACTTTTAAATATATTATTTTAAATAATGCATTTATTCTTAATTTAAAGTAATATTTAACAGTTTCTTATCTTGAAAATCTTTCTACATAAAAAATAAACAAAAATAGACTCATTGTTACTTATACAACTATAAATAACGAAAATGAATAAGTTTTTCTCTTTCTAAATTAATATGAAGTAATTAAAAGTATTTATTTGTTAAACAATTAAAAAAATTAGGACAATATTCATAAAATAATATAAATAAATATTAAAAGTTTTTAATCAAATATAATTCAAATACAAATAAAACAATATAACATACAATTACTAAATAAAAATACATATTTGACCTAAACCTAAACCCTCTCATAGAAACTCTAGAATAATATAAAAAAGTAAAATAAAAAAATGTGCGATAGAAAACATCAAAAAGTTATATATATAAATTTTTTTATATGAAGAGCTTATTTTCAAAATGTGGTATGGGCAGTTTTGATTTTATATGCCACTTTTAAAACTATTCAATTAAAACGTTAACTTGCGCATCAAAGTGTACTTTATTAAAATTATTATTTTTTTTTTTTATTCACCTCCTCAAGGCCGACAAGGCCACTACAGATGAGGAGGTTACTTAATAGTGGTTATAATCCTCTCTCAACTCTATAACTCCAAAATACAAACCCTGCCAAACAAGGCCGCTGCGAGGAAAAACAAGTTGAGCGTGGTACTACCAGGAACATGGTGGGGATCGAACTTGGAACCTCTCACTTATGAAGCGAGCATTTTACCACTACACCACTACTAATATTGTACAAGTTTTCAAAGTTTTTTTGTCGCATAAATATTTTTTATAACTATTTATGTATTATTTTTTCAGTAAAGTTTTTTTATTTAAGTTGGCATATAAACAAAGATTTTTATTTAAATTGGCATATAAACAGAATTGTGAATTCTGCGTTTTAAAAATAAGCTCTTTATATATATATATAGACACTCACACACACACATAAACAAATTTACTTAACAAAAAATAAATAACTAAAATAAAATACCTTTACCACACTTTTGTTTTTCGGAAGCTCAGATTTTTGCTTTATTCTAAAAAATATTTAAGACAATTTTAATTTTATATAAAATTACTTTAATGCAATTTTTAAGATTTAACGTAAACATTTAAACCAGATTTAAAGAACATTTTTTAGCTGACATTTAAACTGTTTAAGAAATTAAGACTTATAGTAAGAGAGATTACACATTTAATTTATAGAGACATTTACTCTTTTACAATTTTATTTCTAACAGGTACCTGGGTAGGAAATTGGTCAGCAACTAGCTAGATATACTTGTATCACTAAAGACAGCAATTTGGCTACAAGAATCACTAGCTTAATAAGCTAGCAATTAGTTTGTGACAACTCATAACAATAAAGATTGACCACAATGACCGCAATTTGACCACAATGATCGTTAGCAATTAACTAGCAAAAACTCTCATTAAACCAATAATATTTATATTAATTTTATTACTCATAACTTATTCATATTAGTGCTATATACCATGCTATTATTACTGGTGCCCTATGCCAGAACCGAATTTGTGAAAATGTTCTAGAACCAAATTGTCTAAAAACTGCTTAGAATTGAAATAGATTTAATTCATTTCTAGAATCGAATTGATTGAACATAGAATAAGATGATCGAATATCATTAAAAGTTTAATGAAACTAAAAACTAAATTACTTTTCAGTCGATCAATTTAGCATTGAATTTTTTTATAACAGAATTTGTAATTTTAAAACTTATTTACTTTTCACAGCCGATTAATTTAGCATCAATTTTTTTTACAATCAAATTTTTTTACAATCGTAATTTTGGTGCATGTGTGATGTTGTTGCAAAGACGACATAATTTTTTAAACTGGTTTTTGTGTTAAAGGTTAATGTGTACATGATCCTGCAAAAAAAGACTTTTATTATTTTTGAAAGAAATATATTTTATTTGTTGCAAAATTTTATGTAAACATAAAAAATCCAACAAATGCATGTAAAAATATATCGAGCTTTGATTAAATTTAAAAAAGCAAAATGGCATACAGAAAAATTGAAGTTGGCAAACAGAAAACATTTCTATATGTTGCAGGGAACTTTGGCTACATCAAAAATAAGAAAAACAATGGTTTTGTGTAACTCAAGTGTAAACACCATCGACTTTGTGACGGAAGTGCAAAAATAGTTTTTTCAACTAATTTGCTTGAGACAATACATGGTCACACTTGTGGAACTAGGCCTCACACAACTACCTTTGCGTGAAATCTACAACAATTACATCCAGTCCTCAACTGAAGATGTCAAGGCTACACTTAATTTCAGAAAGTGTGAGCAAATTCTATAGAGCGTATGTAGAAGTCATTACAGCACAAATCCTAAATCTCCAAATGAGGCAGTTCTAAACATGTTGCAACATAATCTATTTTCTAATATCTACAAAGGTCTTGTAGAGTTTGAGGATCAAGTAGCTTTGTTCTTTTGTTCTTCAACACAGCTGACATATTTGACAGGTAAATCATTTTTAAGCTATAATTCATTTCATTATCAAAATTGAAAAACCTAACTTAAAATAATTTTTTATTAGTTTAGATCCCAGCTATTTTTAAATGTTAATAATTTTTCTTTTTCAGAAACCACTATCCTGTTTGTAGATCCTACATTTCGTGTGGTTCCTGCTATCTTTCATGGTGCTTAGCTGTTCAATATTTCACTGGAATTCGGCACAATGATCCTGACTGTTCTGTATGTCTTAATGACTAAACGAAAAGAAGTCTCTACCTACGTGTTTCTAAAAAGCTACACGAACTTTCTCCAACTTTAGTGCCACAGATTGTGACAGCTGACTATAAAACTGCGATCGGAAATTCTGCCAAAGCTGTTTTTCCAAACATAAGAGTAAGCGGTTGTAGATTCATTATGGCCAGGCAATTCTCAAAAAGATAAGGCCATTGGTCTGCAGGTGGAATACACCAGAAATAATGACCCAATTATCAGAAAATGGTGTTGTAAGTTTATTTTCGCGTGCTTGCTGTCGCCCAATTTAGTAAGGCCTGAAGTTAAAAAACTAAAGGCTGAAGCTAACCATCACAGTGTCATGCTGTTAATGAAAAAATGAAAAAGTTTGTTCAGTATTACGAAAGGTATTGGATGCTCCAAAAATCTCCTGAGATGTTTTCTGTTTATAGCCTGCGTTATCGTACTAACAACATGTCAGAATCTTTACACTCCAAGATGAATTGTTTAATGACAGCACACCCTGGGTGAGCTTCAACAAAATGTAAGTCTTTATTTAATAGCACTTCAGTGTTCTGATCAAATCGATGCAGCAGTTGAGATTCTATTCTGTATGATTTTAAAATGGGAACTTTATATTTTGCATGCTCATTACCAACAGGCACCTGCTTAAGTTAGCATTAATAAATTATATTTGTAGCATGGAACATAATTTTTATTTTGTTTCTTTTTACTTTGTGATTATTTACCAAACCAATAAAATAGTACAGATAAAATGCAATCAATTGAAAAAAATTATTAAAATATTCCAATTCTGAAGTTGAGATGCTTCAGATTCAAAATGGTTCCCAACCTAGAACAGAACTGCGTCAAGATCATCGAGGGCAGCATGAGCGTCTTTATGGGTATTAAGAAAAGCTTGCAAGTGGTGAATGGATTGCAACCAAATTTCTTGAAGCTGCATCATTCCTCTGCAACATTATAAAAATGCCAAGTGATCAGGAAGTTCAAGAATTTATTGAACAGGTTAGATATTACAATTTTTACAATAAACAAAAAGTATTTACTGCATTGTTTTCATGTTAGAGGCTTGTTGTTCTTGTTGTTGACAGGTAGCGACATCTCTTTGTTGGGACAGTGACAAGGAATTCTACTAATTAGATGTTTTATATTAAATCTTTTTTAAAGGAACAAACAGTTGATGAAGAATCTCAATCAAATGGACAAGCTGCTGTAGTAGACAGACTAATTGAAATTGTCTGCAAAATGTGCCTTGTCAACAACCTTCAAGTTGTTGTTTTCCCTTGCCACCATATTTGCCTATGCCAGTGATATGCTGATGCCATTGAAAGTAGTGCTACTAATTACTGTCCAGTATGCAGAGAACCAACAGCAGATGTTAGAAATGTGTTTATTTAGTGTATTATTTAATATACTATTGCATATATTAAAATTTTAATTTATTTATCTGATTCGATTCTAGAAGGTTCTGTTCTAAATGGTGGTTCTATATTATTTGACTGAAACAAGTTAACTTAATTAAAAAAATTCAATCCTAAAAAATTCCACTCTACACAATTCCTAACAAAGAAAGTTCGAATTTGATTCTAAACAGCTTCAATCAACAAAAACTTTGATTGTCTTGTTTTATTTTATTTAAATTCGGTTACAGTATGTAACGCGTTATTACTTATTGCATATTATTAACTTATCTACTATAGTTATAGAAAACTTTGTTAACCAACTTTACACACTATGCTTTATTATATATCGGAGCCAGATTTTTATTTATACCATCTAAACTAAACAGCAAATATAATAATATTAATATTGCTAACTAAAAAGTCAATATCGCCAGTAACCAGATTTATAGTTATGTTTTAGCAAGCTAAAAAGCTATGATATGTAGCTATCTACTAAGTTAAAAAAATTGTTGTTATGTAGTAGCTAGTTACAAAGCTATGATATGTAGCTATTGATATATCATATCAACAGCTTATAAGCAACATTTCAAAGCTTAAAAGCTATGATATGTATTCATCAACTAGCATCAAATTTGTTGTTATGTTATAGTTAGCTACATACCTTCAACATGTAGCTAATGATATTGTAATAATATTACTAGCTGCAAAGCTGTGATATATGTAGCCATTATCTAGCTTATCCATTATCTAGGTTTGTTGTCATGTTGTAAATAGTTACAATGCTACAATATGCAGCTAACATTATATCCTAGTAAACTGGATAACTACAAAGCTACAATATCTAGATAGTGACATGTCACAAAAAAATTGCAATGTAAACTTCAAAAGTAATTTTTAGATTGACCTAAAATCAGGAAGAAAATGCTTTCTGAGAAAATGTCAGTTATAACTCTCATGTTTTTATTTAAGGGGGAAAAAATTGAACAATTTCTAAAGTTAAAAACCTGTTTTAATTACATGTGTGTTTTATAAAAATAAAGCCAACAAACATAACAAACCCTACTTGAAAGTAAATGCATCTGGATCTAAGTACACACAATCACCTAAGCTATAACATACACCTTGCCAAGTTACAGTTCTAAAAATAATATACATATATATATATATATATATAAAATATATAAATATATATATATAAAATATATATAATATATATATATATAATATATATAACATATATATATATATATAAATATATATATATATATATATATATATATATATATATATATATATATATATATATATATATATATATATATATATATATATATATATATTTATGCATGTATGTATGCATATATGCATTGGTGTTTGCATGTGTGTACATATAATGAAGTAAAAATGATAATAAATTACTTAAAACAATGTTCTGATTTGGTTGAATTCTCTGTTTCTAATTCATCACCAAGAGTTGGCTGCTTATACTATAGAATATAAAAATTTATATGTTAAACACAATTAAATTAACAACAGAAAAAATAAATAAGTAAATAAACCTTTAATTTTGTTTTAGTCCTTTCACAACTAGGACAATATTTTTCATCAAATTTTGAAAGAAGAAACTCTGTAGGGGGGTCTGTAAAAAGTCCATCTTCATAATCATACCTTTATAATAACATAACTATATTATATTAACATCTGTATCCTTAATAAAAACAAATTTAAAAAACAAATAAAAATCTCAATATTTACAAAATTATTTCTTTTTAATAAATTAACAATATTAACTAGAAAAAAAAATTAAAATAATAACTTTACCATTTCTGGTAGAAAAGTTCATTGTTTTCTTCTGAAATAATACAATCCTCTTTTCCCCCCTCCATGAACCAGTTTTCACTGGCAAACTTTGAACTGACCTGCGAAAAAAAAATTTATTAAACCTTTTTATACAATAATTTCCAGCAAAAACATGAAATTATTGTTTTAATGCTGAATTTCTAATGCTTTAAGTGCTAACGAAAAAAAAAGCAAGATGGAACTGATGTTGATGGTTTATATTTTTTGGCAATGAACAGTTAGACAGATAATCCATTCATGTAAATGGTAATATATTATTAGTAAGTTAAGAGCTTTATTATGAACTTTATTAAGTTCATAAAAAAGTTCCAAAAATAGTCTAAGGAGAATTAGAAATCTATAACAATAAATTTATATTATATATTTTAAAACTCACTAAAAATTTTTTTATTAACACCTAGTCTTGATAATTTACAATAGTTTTCATGAATGTTTTAATTTTTCAGATTAAATTATTTTTTTACAAATTACATAAAAAATAACATTGTAAAATAACATTGTTATATTTTGTTGACAAGAGTTATATAGTCATAAAAAAAAGACTCAATGACTAAATACATCAAGATTCAATGATTCAATGAATAAATGTTCTGTATATATATTCAAAACAATATAACAAATTTTATTTTTGATTTTAATGTTTTCCTAATCCATTTTATTATAATTAAAAAAAAAAGCTGTTGTTCCACAAAAATTTCGCTTCAATGACAACAATATTTTAAGAGTTTTTGAACTCTTATTTTGTATTGTAACATAGTGTAACAATAAAAATAAAAACAAAAATAATAATAACAATAACAAAAAATAAAAAAAATAAAATAACAATAACAAAAATAATAATAACAATAATAGTATAATCTGCCATGTCTTATCTAAAAAGAACTAAAATATCTGAACTCCAATATTTTAAAACTATTTTTGTAATAGAACTCTTTGTTTGTTAACTAACTTAGAGTAAACGGATAAAATAAAAATAAATGTCAAATATAAATAACATTAAATTATAATCAAAAATCTTTTTTTGTTTGCTAAGCTAATAAATAAGAAGTGTTGCTTCTTTTTTTTAATGTTAATTGCAGCATTTTGATGTGTCAAGCTAATTTCAAAATTTTACAACTTTTATTTGCACAAAACAAAACAAAAACTGCAAATAGTTTTCCACAACAATGTATTTAAGTACTTGTTATCAAAGATAAACTAAAATTTTTGTTGTCAAGAATAAACTTATGTCATTGTTTTCAAAAAAAAAGCTGAAAAATAATTTTAAAAATAAGTTTGAAAGAAAGAAATATTCTTCAACACAATTCTAACTTAAAACTAAATGAAAACAACTTACAACCTAAAAAATAGTTATCATAGAACTTTATGCTAATGGAATTCTACAGCACTAGTCAACAATTTATTATAGATCACTTACATTACATTTGGACATAATTGCTCCAAGTTTGATATCATCACAATCGTCTGATAGAAAAACTTCACTTGGATCACCAACTTCGCCAAGGACAGTTTCAGATGAGCGGTATAACCATTGAGCATGAAACTTTTTATCCCCATTCAGGTCTTCCCACATGTACATCACACGACATATATACAATGGATCAGAGGGATCAGTAGGGTACACTTGCACAAATTCACCAATATTAATCTATGATAATTTATAAACTGATTATTTAGAAATAATTATTTGCTTAGCCTTTTGTAAGACTTTGTAATTAATAATTCATATGAAAATTATTGAACAATATTATTATAGTTTCTTTAGTATAATTGAAGAGCTACCACGTAAAACCAGATTAATTCATATTTAAAAGTTTTAACATATCTTTATATTTTTAATGTATTGATTTATGTTAGCAACATTCTAATGTTGTTAGCATAGCATACATCGACATGATTCATGATTCACAGAAAATAAAAAATGTCATCAGAAAAACCTTGTTACAAGTTTTTATGAAAAAGTAAAATTTGGACTAGTCTGTACTTGCACCAAAATAAGAAATCATCTGGTTTTGCAACACTTTCTCAGCATATTGATAACAATGTATTACAAAATGAACTATTATAATGACTATCAATACCCAGCATTTTTTACTTTTGATATCACTGTCTTTAACTTTATTTCACTGAAGTGTACTCTCGACCATAATAAACTTATATTGCTGTCCACACCACTATATTAAATTTTTGCTTTTATACAGCAGTTGCATTCATTTTCAGTATTATCTGTATCAATAATAGATTCACTAGCCACGAGTGTCTTGTAGAAAAGCTGACTCTGGAACACTTTCCCAGCTTTCACCAAACGGAACCTGTCATTTATTTTGGCTTAACTTTTGAATGAAATGCTTTTGTTTTTAACAGTGATTGGTACTTACTGTAATAACGCACTTTCCTTTTGACTCATACAAAAGAATGAGTATTCTCTTTAGTTCTTGCAACTTGCAGTTGCAATTAAGTTGTATGTTGCTGCTGCAGCTGCTTTGATACCATGTGATACCTGAATAATTCTAACTAACTCGAAATGTGATGCTTGCTTAAAACTGCCTAATTTAACAAAGACCTTACTAGAAAAGTGGTACACCGCATTTGGTATCTTATCTGATCAACACGCTGCTTCACTCCCAATCCATGTATAACAGTAATTTTTTCCTCAGAATTTCACAGACTGCAAAATTGTATAAAGCCAGCTGTCTGGCTTAGAAAGCTTTCTGAACAGGCACCTTAGGCAGAACTTGTACCTGCTGCAGATTGCATACAATCTTGTATGTGTCTTTACCAGAGTTTTTTAGTAAGAGGTAAAATACAACACGCTTCTGCAAGTGAAATTTCTTTTGCAGTTTAAGTTTAGTTACAACTTTTGACTCATCAAAATTTTCAGTTTTTTGCAAGTAGTATGAGCATCTACGAAAGTTGCACAACATACTTTTCTCTTCTTGCAAGTTGACTTTTCTTCAATGAACTGCAAGAAATTAAACAATTGAACTTTTTGTAAAAGCATTACGTATTCAACTTGCATTTGTAATGTGCACTTTGCACTCAGCAAAGTGTCTCGATCTTGAGCTGTCTTAAACAGGTAACTTTAAAACTGCTGCCAACTGCTATAAATTAATAACACATGCTGAATCATGTTTGTGTTTGTAGGTAGTTCTCCAGCCGACGTTTTCAGACAAATCTACTGTGCACACTAAAATACAGCATGTTTCTCTAAGTGAAATTTCCTTTGAAGTATAAATTTAGAAAACTTACCACTTACTTAAAAAAAGCATGTTTTACTAGCCAGGATGATAAATCTTAGAAATAGATTGACAGCAGTAATAAACAAGCACCATTACTTATAAATGTCGAAAATAAATGCATTTCTTTACCATGAATGGGTAATGATTTATTAACACAAGATAAATATTTCTGTCTATGCTAGGATCATAATCAATGCTAATGGTCTTGATAAACCAGATAATGTGACTAGTTCTAATGCAATAAACATTCTAAATCAATTCAGAAAACATGCTCCTTCATCTGCATTTACATATAAACATGATTTTGATATTTCATCTATTAGGCTGGCGTAGATGTATATATAATACATTGTTTCTAGTTTAGAACGTTGCACGCTGGATCTTCGTGATTCGATGCATGGGTTTTGGTTGTGTCTCTGTTTATATGGCTTTGCATCTCATTCTATTATCTCCTAATAAGGGTACAGCTCTAAAACTTAGTTTTATGGTTCTGAGGCCAACTAGTAGTCAGGTTTCCTGAACTCTGTGGTTCTCAGAGAGACTGATTCCTTAAACAGTTGTAAAATATCAGAATAGTGACAGTGCCATGTTGCGCATGGATGGTGTCCCTTTTCGTACTTTTGGTGTACATAGTCGAGGCCACATTTGGAGCCCTTTGTTACGGCTTCAGGTTCATTAATAGTAATGAGACAATTACTTGGACTATTAAACAGTGCAATGAGTACTATCTGTGCTTAGAGTAAAGTTTTTTAACAAATTCAAAAATGAATAAAATGTATCAAAACTATAAAACACAAAAAACCATTGTCATCACCAAATTTTCTAAATCCATCATTCACTAATATTTGTGGTTTTTGAAATAACTTTTCTTATTCTGAGTGTTATCTCTAGCAAAGATCAATAGACCTACACTTGCTTTTTGTGAGACTAATTTGAAATCAGCTATCTCATCTTGTGATCTTTGTGTTGATGGTTATCTTCCATGCTTGGCCTGGGAATTTACATTCGTAAGAATTCACCCATTTGTCAGGAAATTAGGTTTTAATCCACCGACTATTCTTTTATGTGCTTACGTTTAGTACCACTTCACTCAATCACCTTTCTCTTTGTTCTATATTGCTCTCCTTTATCTCAAGACTGCACTCTTTTTAAGACTGCACTCTTTTCGATGTTATTTCTGATCAAATTAAGTTTTTTCTTTTTATACTTCACCCAATATCATTGTTGTTGGTGACTTTAATACTCGTCACACTGAATGGCTTGGCTCTAGTGTCAGTGACTCGCAGGCATTAAGGTCCATAACATTTGCCTTTCTCAATCGAGAAATTTAAAACTGAAATAGTAAACTTTCCAACTTGCTTTCCAAATAAACCAAATCATTTATCTTCTCTACTCGTCTTATGTTTTGTTTCATAGTCAGTGCTCAGTTTTATCCACAGGAGCGTGGTGGCTGTAAAAGGTCCATGCTGGATTTTATTAAAAAAGCCTATACATACAGGACTTTACCATATATGATGGATGTAAAGGCCCATACACGTCTGGTAAAAAAAGACATCTATCTGCCTTTTTGTCCAACCCATATTTTGTGTGCATTTATTTTATAATTATTCTAGTTGTTCCAAAATTATTAATAAATTTAGTATTAACTTCAGTATAAACCTCATTTAAACTTTTTATTTTTTTATACGAAATAGAAAATGAAGCTACTTTAATAAAATTTGCCACTCTTTGAACTAATTCATTTTTTAAAAAATGCCTAAGCATTAAATTTTTATTGAATTAAGCAGCCCGGTTTTTCATCATTTATATTAAAATTGCAATTAGTTACCAAAAAAATGCAATTAGTTACCAATTTAAATTTTCAGTTCAGTATTTGTTTTATTTTTTGTCTCATGGTTTTTATAAATTTCAAACAAATATTTTAACTTTTAAAACCTCTTTTAAATTTATTTTATAAAAACTTTAACGTAATAGTTTTTTAATGCTTCCATAGAAACTAATACTTTTTATTTCACTATTAAATATAAATTGTTACATAACAATTGCTTTCACGTCAAAGTTTTTCAAATAATACGTTATTTATTTTTTAGAATATTATATGTAATTACTTTTATATATGTAATTACTTTTATATACTTTTATATGTCATATTAATGATAATTTATATAAAATGAGTTTATTATGAACAATCATTAAAACTAATTTGTTACTTTATTTAATAAAGTAATAAGTAAACATTTATGTATTTAATATATTTATAATAATTTAAAAGGCATTTTGCATAGTATAGCATTTTTTAAAAAACGTAATACAAATATATTTTTCTTTTCCAATTTTAGTTTTTTGAGCTTAGATTTTTTAAGTTGAAGTTTATAATACAAACCAACAAATTGAGGTTTGTAATACTTCAGAACTGAAAATGGTAACACTGCGCTGCAGCGACTACGTTTTTGTTTTGATTTCCTTAAAATACAACTTTGCCGCCAAGTTTTTGTAACCAAGTATGATTTTTATTTTATTGTTTGAAGAATAGCCATTAGCACAAAATTAAAAATCAAATATTTTAGTTTTATTATGTAATGTTGTTTATTTTATTATAATATAAATTGTATTAAATTATTTATTCAAAAAATTAAAAAAAATTTTTTTCTTAAAAAATAAGAAATTGTTTTTATAGATAGATTATGCTTTTGTTTAATTCTGCATTTTAACTAGCATTTTTGCAAAGCATAAACTCACCACACCACTCTAAAAATGGTCCCATAATTGATAAACTATTACCTCATTCTTCATTATTAAAATCCCCCTACTATCGTATATCTTACAACTACCTTAAAGCTGACTGAGACTCTTTCCATGATTTTCTTTGTGATGGCCCTTGGGTAGAAATCTTTCGCCTTCCTGCTGACAAATGTGCTTCCTACACAACTTCTTGGATTCAGGCTGGCATAGAATCTTTTATTCCCTCTCGACTCCAGGTCAAGCCTCACTCTTCTCTATGGTTTTCCTCTCATTGTGCTACTGCAATTAAAATTGCCAATCAAACTTACTATTAAAATTGCAAAAAAAATTTGCCAATTGAAACCGTTACTTGCATATCTATCAGCAAAACAGTTCTCCAGAAAACAGACATCTGTTTAATACTGCTAGAAACCACTGTAAAAAGGTTTTGTCTTATGCCGAAGCCCACTATTCTCAGGTCATAAAATCTTGTATTTTATCTCAAAAATTATGCTTTTGTGACTTCTGGAAAATCTTTAACAGTATCTATAGTAAGGGCAAATCTGCTTTTCTACCTCTCTTGTATGGTTCAGATTTTGTTACCTCACCTAAAGACAAAGCTGAATTGTTTGCTAAGAACTTTTCATCAATCTTATCTCTTAATTTCACTTATCACATTCTACCTTATATAGCCAACAAACAGGTTGATTCACTGCTTGACATTCGTATCACTTCAGCTTCTGCATCTAAAGTGATTTACTGCTCAGACTTTTCTAAAGCTTGTGGTCCAGACAACATAGCTGTTATAGTCTTGCAGAAGTGTTCTCTAGAGCTGTCGTCTATACTTTCAAAACTATTTAACAAATGCTTATCAGAGTCTTGCTTTCCAGCCTGCTGGAAAAGCAGCATCTGTTAACCCTATTTTCAAAAACTCTGGAGAGCGATCTGACTCGTCTAACTACCTTCCCATTAGTTTTTTTACTATCATAAGCAAGATCTGAGTCTTTAATTAACAAACACTTAATTTCTCATCTTGAATCTAATAACTTACTTTCTGATCATCAATATGGATTTTGATCTTCTCGTTCTACTGCTGATTTGTTAATGGTAATAATTGATAGGTTTTATTGTGCATTAGATAGATGTGGAGAGGCTAAGGCTATCACTCTCGACATTTCTACAGCCTTTAATAGAGTTTGGCATGTTGGTATTCTCTGTAAGTTTTCTTCTTATGATGTATCTTTAAGATTATTGAATCCTTTCTTATCAATCATAGTATAAAAGCTGTCCTTGATGGAAAGCACTCTTGTTCAAGTATTACTTCCTCAAGTATATGAGGATCCTCAAGGTTCTATACTAGCCCCTATACTATTTTTAATTTACATTAACAATCTCTCAGAAATTCTAACATCTTAGGTATGATTTTTTGTTGATTATACTACCATTTATTCTTGTCTTGATAAAAAGCCAACACTCTCTGATTGCTTGGAGGAGACATCTGAGCTTGAGAAGTATCTTATTTCCGCTACAGCATGGAGCTCTCAGTGGCTGGTGAACTTTAACTCAGGCAAAACTCCATTTTTTCCAGCTAATCGTTATTGCAATAATCTAGATCTTCCTATATTTATGAATGGTAATGTTTTTGATGAGTCATCTACCCTTCATCTTCTAGGATTAAGACCAAAGATGCCCTTTCTGTTTTAGACAAGGTGCAAAAACATATTGTAAATATTGTTGGACATGCACTTGCAGCCAACCTCCAACCATTATCAAATCGCCAAAATGTTGCTTCTATTTCTCTTTTCAAAAAATACTATAATGGGTACTGCTCTAAAGAGCTAGCGTCTTTTGTGCCATTCACTAAAATTCATTCTTGTGTTACTTGTCATTCAATTAAGTCTCATATTTTTACTGTGACTGTTCCAAAGTGCTTCAAAAATTCTTATTCCTCTAGCTTTTTTTCTCAAACACTACTTCTTTGGAATTCCCTTCCTTCATCTTTTTTCCTGATTTATATAATTTGCAATCTTTTAAGCTATCTGTCAATCATTTAATCATCATATCAATTTTTTATGCCATTTGCCAATCTGCCATCTTGCTCTGTAAACTTCTTATTTTTTCTTTCTTCCAGTAACTTCCAACTCTTAAGGTGGTTGCTTGCAGCTTTGTTGGAAGTTAGATGTCAAAAAAACAAAAACAAAAAACTAAAACAAAAAAAAAAAAAAGAAGGGATGAGCGTAGACATGTCAAGCCTTTAGTTTTTAATGTTGACAATGGGCTGGTTGACAATCCAAGATATCAGATAGTCATTGATGTTGCAATTATTAACTTTATGAAGCATAACTTGAATGCTTATATGATGCAGCAAGTGTTTTATGCAGAAGTGCTTTATAATATGTAGAATAACTCCATTAAATAAAGAATTATCTAACTTTATTCTTCTCCAGAAACATTTTGATAGCCATCTGGACTCACAAAGGCAAAGCACTAATATAGAATTCAAAAAAACAACTTTAAAAAGGTTAGAGAATATTCAATGTTTAATATTTCAATGTGGTTCCTTTTATGTTGCCTCCATTGATTCTGATTAGTCAGACAAAGGAAAGCCTAAAAACTAAAATTAAATATCAAGACAGTTTCATTTCTACAAGTTTCTTTTTTTGTTCAGTTTCTTCTTTTTCAGATCATTCAGATTAAAAAAAATTAATTAGATTTTTTTAGTAAAAGCATGAGAATGAGATAAAAAAAATGCCTAAATTTAGTGAGACAGATCCTCATGTTTTAAATGAAGCTCTAGCATTGTCATTGTTATAAAAATTGCTTTATATTGTTTAACATGGTCATATAAATGACTATGTTAAACAATATAAAGCAATAAAATATAAAAGTTTAAAACTAAGTTTATAACCAAGAAACTTTTCCTGGTTTTAAACTTAATTTTTAAATTACTCTAAAATTACTGACAACGTTATTGCAGCAATAAAAATTGTCAACTGTTTACCCTTACTCCCCTTACTACAAGTAACAGCATTATCACATAAAGTGTGTGTGAAATGTAAATAACTAGAAAAAATTTTGAAAATATGGGCAAAAATGCCTAAAAATTTCAAAGATCTATAAAAGTATGCAAAAAAAAAACAAAAAAAACAAAAAAAACATTATCTTCAACTCACTAATTCATTGTTAATTTGTACAGATTTATACAACTTTTTTCCTTTTCTTTCAACAAAGTCTTCGCATGCCCACTTTACAAAACTCTAAAATAAAAATTAGAAGCCATATTAAAAAAATTATAGAACCATATAAAAAAAATATTAAGCCATATTTTAAATATTATTTAAGCTATAAATAATTTGCTTTTTTTAAGTCAATTTTATTAAAACAAATTATAAAACAATATTTTTATAAAATACATAAAAAACAAGTTATTAAATTAAGTCTGAAAATTAAAAAAATATAAATTTATAAATTACGTCATATAAAAATAACTTAACAGTGCAATATAACACTGCAACAAAGATTTTAAAAGTAAATGAGTTTAGTTTGGATTAAAACACACACAGAGTATCACTGTGATTTGACGTATATGATATAAATATATAGTATATTATTTGTCAACAAGCCATGAAGTGATTCACACCTTAAGAAAGTGGATTTATTTTTAATGCTTATTTGACAAATTTTCAATCTGTTGTTTTAAACGAACAGGAATTTCCTCGCTGTTTTCACTGTTGTTGTGTTCCATGTGCTTGAGCAATTGAGCATTCAGCTCAAAAACCAAATTATAAAAAACGTACTGCTTTGTTTTACTACGTATTATTTAAATACTTGTGTATAAAGAAGTATCAAATTTTTTAAAAATTTTATAAGAGTCGAATACTGGAGAACAAAAACATCAACCTTAAGATGTTATTAAGATGTTATCCTGTGTTCAACATTTTGGTATTTTAGGGGTTAACTCTTTTATTCATTTTGGGAGATCATTCACTCTAAATGTATAATAAAGAGCAACTATCCCATCATATGATAAAACTTTAAGATTGATCATTTATGAAATAATGAGTGAGAAATTATTATTTATGTACGACTAGGTAAAAAAAAATGTTGACCACAGGGTGGTTTACCCTATATTAACATAGTGTTAATAATAATATTTTGTTAAAATGTTTGAATATTTATATCAATTCAAATAATAATTGATTCAAGTTAATGATTAAAAAATAGATATAATTCTAGTTGATTTGAATGTATGATTAGATATCTAAATTGAAAGCAAAAGAAAAAGATACTTAATAATAATAAAAATACAAATAGTGAAATAATCTTACCTTTTTTTCTTGACCTTTTCGATGGTGTCGAGGAGATAAATCTGTTTTACTTGGTGATTTCTTAAAAATCAATTATAATATTACTATATAATATTAGGTATACTATAATCACAAATCACAATCGTTTGAAAAAAAAGTGCAATCGCTTTTTGCACTTCTTTTTCTTCTTTTTATATATCTGTTTTTTAGGCGACTCAAAATGAATATTCATATATTTACTTATTATTTATATATTATATATTTATTTATATATTATTGTGTTATGTGACTACTCAAGTTTGAAATACATACATACATACATACATACATACATACATACGTACATACATACATACACACACACATAAATATATATATCAAAATTGGAAAAAGTTTTACAATTTTACAATTACAACCTGCATGCAGTTTGTTTTGTCAGTACCATGAAAAGGTAAAGCTTCTTGTACAAAAAAAAAACAAAACAAAAAAAAAAAACACAAGGAATTTCAGATTTGTAGCATTTAAAATAGAGATTGTATGCAGCAAAGCTAAGATAAATGTACTGGAAAAGAGGTTGTCTGATTACGTTTGGAATATTTTTGATAAAAATCAATTGATGATTAATTGATGAAATTCTTTTTATTAAATTAGTGAATTTAATTTTTATGAATTTTAGTTTGTGATAAGTTAGACAACTTAGGTGAACATCATTTTATATCGAAAAAGTCAAGCCACCAACTTCCAACATTTAAAAACTAATTTAAAAGAAAAACAAGTTTTCCACTAAAAATAGCAGCCAGGAAACTTTGCGCACCTTTCTTTTTTATTTTCTAAAAGATGAAAAATTTGATAATCAAAGTAACTGTGTTATATTATACTATCTGAAATGCAAAACAGATGATACAGATAGTATAATATAACACATCTGATAACAGATGTTATAACTCAATTATGTTTATTGCTTTATCAATAATATTTTCAAAAACCATTAACAAGAGTGGCAAATTTTTGCAACATCACATAGTAAGTCCTTTTGATAAAAGAAAGATACAATTCATCTTTTACAATAGCTGGGACACAAAAAACCAAAAAAGATTTTTACAAATGTTGCATGCCTCATTAAAAACAAGAGAATTTTCATTTGATGGTGTTGGCACTAATGCCAGTCTCTACTTGTTCATATTAATGAAGTTATCTCACCAGGAACATTAATTTCCTACTATTTTATTTACACATCAAGAACATTATTTTCGATTTTTCTAATTATTTCCTGAGCTGGGACACACACACACCATTTTTCTTTTCTTTTCAACATCTTCAACACTTCCAACAAGACTGCAAGCAACCATCATTAGAGTTGGAAGTTACTAGAAATGAGATGAAATTTATAGATTGCAAATTAAATGAATCAGGAAAATAAGCGGAAGAAAGTGAATTCCAAAGGACTGATGCTCGAGGAATAAAACTAGATAAATAGAAACTTTTTGAGCACATAGGAACAGTCATAGTAAAAGGATGAGATTTAGTTGAATGACAAAAATGAATTTTAGTAGATGGCACAAGAGACACTAACTCTTTAGAACTGTGCCCATTATAGTATTTATAAAAAAGAGAAAGAGAAGCAACATTACAACAATGTGATAATGGCTGGAGGTTGGCTGCAAGAGCAGGTCTAACTATGTTTACAATGCATTTTTACACTTGTCTAACAAAGAAAGGGCATCATTTGAAGATCCACCGCAGATATGGAAACAGTATTCCATACAAAGATAGATTTTATATTTATAGAGATAAAGAACAGAGTCCTGAAGTGATGAGCACGATAAAGATAGGCAACCTTAGCAGATGCTAATTTTGCAATTGATTATATATATGGTTTCCAAGAAAAATTGGAAGTAAGAGTTAATCCTAGAAGATGAAGGGTAGATGACTCATCAAGATCTTCCTATATTTATGAAGATTACTGTTCATAAATATAGGAAGATCTAGATTATTGTGATAACAATTAGCTGAAGAAAAAAAAAGTTTTATGTGAGTTAAAGTTCACCAGTCACTGAGAGCCCCATGCTGTAGCAGTAGTGAGATTCTTTTCAAACTCAAATGCCCCCACTAAGTAATCAGAGAGTGTTGGTTTCTTAACAAGACAAAAATAAATGGTAGTATCATCAGCAAACAATGTCATCTTAGATGTGAGAATTTCTAAGAGATGGTTAATGTAAATTAAAGAAAAGTATAATGTCAACGATAGAACCTTGAGGAACCTCTAAAGTAACAAGATGAAGAAAAATGTTGTCCATTGAGGACAACTTTTATACTTTTATACAATTAGTAAGAAAGGATTCAATAACCTTAAAGATGTTACCCGATACACCATAAGAAGAGAGCTTATGAACAAGACCAGCATATCAAAAACCAAACTTTATTAAAAACTTCAAAAATGCCGAGAGTGATAGCCTTAGCCTATCCACATCTATATAATGCACAATAAAACGGATCAGTTATTATCGTTAACAAATCAGCAGTAGAATGAAAAGATTGAAATCCATATTAATGATCAAAAAGTAATTGATTAAATTTTAGATAAAAGATTAAGTGTTTGTTAATTAAAGACTCAAAAACCTTGCTTATGATAGTAACAAGTAAAACAAAAACTGAATTTTTAAAACCTAATGCTTTTATATATTATTAAAACACAAATTTTGCAATCGATTTTTATGATATTACTATTTTATTCTATTAACATTTGGCTGTATGTGTGTGTAAAAAACAAAATCAACACCATATCCAAATATGCTGAAGGCGCTTATAAGTATGAAAACAATCTATATGTTATTTTAAAAATTATCATTCTTCCATATAAAAGATAAACTTAATTAAAATTAACTAAATTACAAAACTAATTATTGAATATTGTATTGCCATCAAGCAAGAGCATGTATGCAAAATTTGAAGAGAATCTATCATCAGGAAGTGATTCCGAAATTGATTGCAAGATTTGATGCTCACAGACAAACAAACAGACAGAGACAACGAGTTAATAAAAGGATTGGTAAATAAACTAATGGGACGATAGTTAGACGAGTCAGATTGCTCTCCAGAATTTTTGAAAATAAGGATAACAGATGTTGCTTTCTAGCAGGCTGGAAAACAACTCTGATAAGCACTTGTTAAATAGTTTTGTAAGTATAGACGCTCTAGAGAACACTTCTGCAAGACTATAAAAGTTATGTTGTCTGGACCACAAGCTATAGAAGAGTCTAAACAGGAAATCACTTTAGATACAGAAGCTGGAGTGATACGAAGGTCAGGCAATGGATTAACCTGTTTGTCGGCTATATCAGGAAGAACGCGACTAGTGAAATCAAGAGATGATACTAACGAGTTAGCAAACAATTCAGTTCTTAGCAAACAATTCAGGTTTGTCTTTAGGTGAGGTGAAAAAATCTAAATCATACAAGAGAGATACAATAACAAATTTGCCTTTATTATAAATATCCTTAAAGATTCTCCATATAAACAACCCTTGGAATTAGGGTCAGCATTCGACAATGTCTACCTTGTTTCTACGTTTTATAGTCAGACCTTTGTATCAAATAATTTTTGCCAATTTTAAAAAAGATTGAGGTTGGCAAATAATATATATATATATATACATATATAAACACACACACACACGCACACACATACACACAGAAAGATATATATAGTTTTTAAATAGGTATAAATACCAGCATTGGTTCATCTTCGTCTTGTGAACACAATGCATCCTCTTCAGCTTCTTGAACTGCCAAATTAGGACATCTGCATTATAATATACAAATTAAAATAAATATAAGTAAATGCATAAAACTGAACTATATATAAACGTTTTGAAAAAAAATCATTACCTTCTATTTATACAACATTGTTTTGATCTGCCACTTCCTCCAAATTTAACCATGTCTTTACAAGAGCGACAAACTCCACAATCTGGTTGCTGACAAATCTCACAGACTCCACAGCGCTTCCTACGTTGTGTAGTTACACCCTTTAAATCAATTTGGTTTTTGAAGAACGTATCAAAAACATGCCGTACTAGTGGTGTTGTTGTTGCCTTTAATAAAATAAAATAAAAAAATTTAATAACAATTTATTCAAGTATTAAAACAACACTACAAATCAACAATAGTAAAAAATAAAAGTAATTAAGGTTAATCACTTTTCTTCATTCAATTATTAAAATTTGCTTCAAATTTAAAAAGGAATAAATAGCAAAAAGCAGGCTTGGTCAGGAAGGCGTGTGATTTCATGTCATTATATGACCATGCAAATACTATTTGATTTTACTTAACTTGACCACAGCTGTTAATACGTTTTAAAAATTAGTGTATGTTTTAAAAAGGCGCTAAAAAAATTATCTTAACTATGAAAAAACTTTAAAAAAAACTTATCGTAAAAGAATCAAATAAATCTTGGTAAAAAAACAAAAAAAACAAAACAAAAAACGAAAAATTAACTTAATAAAACAACAGAAATAAAATTAAAACTTAACTAAATTAAATAATTAACTATAACAATAATATTATCTAAATTATGTTTGGAATAAATAACTTTAAACCGTTTATCTTTACTAATGCTTTTTTAATATAATTAGGCGAATTATGCGAAATGCTTTTTAAATAAAGTAATAAATACTGGAATTCCTGCCGGATTTTCTTTCTTTTAGATCAATTTGCTTCTGGTTCTAGTTAAACTTTTTTTTTAATTTTTTTAATGTGATACAGGCAGTGTAGATCAATCAAAAAATCATTATCATACTGAGCAATGAAAAACTATAAGTAAACCAAGGTAAAAAATACAAATGGTATTTTTGCAAATGTATTTGCAGTACTACTATTTCTGAAAATAAACTTACATTTTTATTTTTAATCTAGGTTTATCTATAGTTCTTTGTTGCTCTGTAGGATAATGATTTTTTGATCTATCTACACTATCTGTGTCACATGTCATAAAAAAATTTAACTACAGCTAGAAGCGAATTGATCTGAATAAAAAAAAATTCATCCGGAATTCCGGTACACCCCTAGTAATAACTAACAACTGACGATTGTTTAATAAACGCGCACATTTAAAAGTTTAATAAAGATTCTTAATTCTTTGCATTTTTATTTAATTTTTTTTTATTTAAAAACATAATAAAAAATAAAGACTTTTAAAAAAATCATTAGCAGTGACTTGTTACTTTATTTAAACTCAATAAAATAAAAACGTAAGTAAAGATCGAAGTTAGTTAATTCAAACGGCTTTCAAATAAGTTTTTTTTCTCAAAAAAAGTTTTTTTTCTCAAAAAAAACTTCAATGATTCTTGTATGAAGTTTATTAGAGACCTTTGCTTATTAAAGTCTAAAATTAAAAAAAAAAATTTGTTTAATAACTTTTACTTTTTTTATTTTGACTTATAAAAAATCTTATATAATTAAATAATATAAATAAAGAAATATGCAACTTTCAATGATAATTAAAATCTTTATTTAAAAGCATTTTGCTAATATAAAAAGGTTAGTAAAGATAACCGCGTCAAATTTATTTATTTTCAAGGTAATTAAAAATCCATTTTTTTAAACGCATTTGTTAAAAGCTGTGGTTAAATCATCATAGTAAAATACTATTTGCGTGGTCATATAAAGACTTGAAATCGCACGCTTTCCTGGCCAAACCTGAAAAAGCACCATTTTTTTGCTTATTTATCTACATTTATTTTGACTAAGTTTGTAATTGCTTAAAGATTGATTTAAAAAATATTTTTTTGAGCAAAATCTATTAACCCCAAAAATTAAAACATTTTGATTACTATTTTAATTGTGCAAATTTTTTGTTTCTTAAAAAAATGAATACATAATAAGAAAGTATAAACAAAAAAGAATCAATTAAAAGCATACTAAACTCAAGCCTTCTCAGGTGATGCGTGCAGTTGCACGCATTATATGACCACGCATATAATATTTTGTTTTGACAACTTGGCCACACCTCTTTGCAAGTTTTGAAAATTAGAGCGTTTAAAAAATGTGCTGAATAAACAAATGTAAACTTAACTAAAATTAAACTGAAATGAGAAATAAAAACTAAAAGAAAAAATACAAAACTAAACTAAAAAAAAAAAAATCCTAACAAATGATAAAATAAATAAATGGTATGGTTAAGGTTATTTATTAAAATAAAGACATATTAATATGTCTTTATTTTAATTTAAAAGTGTTTTATTTCATAGAATTTATAAAATATCAGAGTTTTAAAATTATTTAATTCAAGCTTTATACTTCAAAACTTAATTATTTAAAAATTTGAAACTTTTATATTTTCTAATGTCTACTAAGCAAATTGAACATAAAAGGAAAATGTTAAAAGGTGTAATCCTAAACATTTATTTAATTAAAATTCCAAGGTTAACAAAAATTCAATTCTCCAGCTAAAGCTTCTAGTCAATCTGAATCAATTTACCCTCTCTACTCAACTTATGTCTTGTTTCTGATCATAATTAGTGCCTGGCTTGGCGTAAGACAAAAGATTTGCTTAACCTTGTTTGCTATAAAACCTAAATCTTAATAAAACTAGTCTCAAGTTCTCAGGTCACGAAATCTCGTAATTAATCTCAAAAATTAGGCTCTCAAGACTTCTGGAGATTCTTTAACAGTATCTATAATAAGAGCAAATCTGTTATTCCACCTCTCTTGTATGGGTCAGGTTTTGTCACCTCATCTCAAGACAAAGCTGAATTGTTTGCTAATAACTTATCATCAATACCATCTTTTGATTTTACTAGTCATGTTCTACCCGATATAGCTGACAAAACAGGTAAATTGATTGCCTGACATTTGTATCATTCCAGCTTCTGTATCTTAAGTGATTTCCTACTTAGACTTATCTTCAACTTGTCGTTTGGTATGACTCATCTTCAACTTGTTGTTTGGTATATCTCACTACTGCTGCAGCATGGGGCTCTCAGTGACTGGTGATCTTTTACTCACATAAAACTCCTTTTTTTTCCACCTAATTGTTATCACAATAATCTTCCTATATTTATGAACAGTAATGTTCACAATAAGTCATCACCCTACATCTCCTAGGATTAATTCTTACTTCTGATCTTTCTTTGAAACCATATATCAAATCGATTGCAAAATTAGCATCTGATAAAGTTACATATCTTTATGGTGCTCGCTACTTTCTTACTAAAGATTCAATTCTTTATCTCTAATCTTAAATCCATCTTTGTATGAAATACTGTTGCAATAGCTGGGGTGGATCTTCAAAAGATGTCCTTTCTCTTTTAGACAAGGTGCAAAAACACATTGTAAACATAGTTGATTCTGCTCTTGCAGCTAACCTTTAAGAATTGTCACGTCGTAATATTGCTTTTCTTTCTCTTTTTTATAAATACTATAATGGACACTGCTCAAAAGAGCTAGCGCCTCTTAAGCGATCTACTAAAATTCATTCTTGTGTTACTCATAATTCAATTAAGTCTCATCTTTTTACTGTAACTGTTCCTAAGTGCTCCAGTTTTTTCCTTTGAACATCAGCTCTTTTTTCTTTTTCCCTTAATTTATCTTGTTTTTCTAATTTATATAATTTGCAATCATTTAAGTAGTCTATTAATTGTTATCTTGCTCTATAAAATTCATCTTTTCTCTTCCAGTAACTTCCAACTATAATAGTGGTTGCTGCAGCCCTTTTGGAAGTGAAGATGTTTAAAAAACAAAAACAAAAACTATTGCCAAATATTAATTTTTAAATATTATTAAAAATAAAAATGATAGAAATGGTAACTTATTAATGAGATAAAACTTTAAAGAAATTTACTATTTTAAAACTGTTTTAAAACTTTAAAGAAAATCACGGTTTTCTGCAAAATTTAGCTTTAATTTTGCCAAGTAAAATTAAAATATATATTAACAAAAATCACTTGGGATTTCCCCTGCAAGTAGTTCATAAAATTGGTAACTTATGTTTATGTTTTCACCAAGCCTTCAACAACATCAATTACTATATAAAAACAACATCAATTACTATATAAAAAACAAGAAGTTCAATCTTGAAAAATACAAAAACTTGTTTGGTGTAACACCTACATATGATGTTAGTTTGAAAGTTTTGCTAAACTAAAGATGTTACTTTGAAAGTTTTGCCAGTAAGAGCTGAAGATTAGTGTAAATCATTGAATACTACTACAACCTTGTGGCTTTAAAACAAAATGTTTTATTTAAATTAAAAAATAAAATAATTATATTAAAAAATATAATAATTAAAACTAAAACATTTTCATATACTTTAATCATAGTTGTATGTAAATTACTTGTAAAAATTATATAAACAATATATAATAATATATATATAAAAAAAGAAGTTATGTATAATTTTTATTAAAAAAATGAATTCAATAGAAAGTTATTTAAGTTTATATTAGTTTAATTCATTCTAAAAATATAAACAAAATTATTTTTATAACAGTTTTATGAAATACAACTATAAATTAATATTATTAAATATAAATATACAAAAAGTAAACAAATATTAAAAATAGGTTTTCTGCACAATTGCTGTTTGAAAAAAACTTTTTTTTAAATTTTAAAAAATTTAAAATGTCATCTTGATGATTTATTTAAAATAAGTTATAAAGAGATATAAACATATACTTTGATGTATTTTTAAAATGAAAGTAGGAAAGCGGTATTTTTCAAGTAAATACAATTTTAAATTGTTTGTAAGTTCCCAGTTGTATTAAAAAGCAGGAACTTTTTTAAACACCACAGACTAAAATAAGAGTAAAACCCAATCTAATTTGTGTAAGTTTGTTAACCTTCTAAACGAAAGTATAACGGTGAAACAACACATTTTTTTTCTAAATATCTGAGTTTTTTTTCTCTCGAAAAGTTCATATAATCTTAAACTTGTTTTCTAATGTTTATTTTTAAAACAAGCATAATTTGTCTTGACAATATATCATAAGAAAACAAGTTTAAATTCTGTGGCGCTCTAAAGCTATTCATGTATATCATATTCATCTTTAACCTGATGCCTTAAATATTTATTATATGCTAGAAAGAACATTTTTTTAAATTTTAGACTCAGTGCAGCAATCTTATGAAGCAGGAGAAAGGCATATATGAGAAGGATGAGGAAGGCATCATAATCCCTTTGATGGACATCACTCCCCTTCATTTCTAGTAACTTTTGAAGTACCATTTGGTTTTATCCTTGGTCCTGCATTGTTTCTCATCTATATTAACAATCTTCCAGATGACCTTACTGTTAATTTTACTTACTAGAGTTGGACCAAGAGTTTTCTTTTCTTCCTTAACTTTTAACCCACGCATTTGTCGTCTATAAAAAAGAAATAGAAATATTTCATATCAGTTTTTAATCATTATTATATACAATCATTATATATTTTATATATAAATCATCATCCACAGCACTATGTTGTGGCTCAATTGACAAAATTAAAAGACAAAGACCTCATAATATAATAAACTTTTGCTTTATGCTTTATACCTTTTCCCCAATGTTACACCAGCCAACTTTATAAGATCTCTCATACAACAAGATGTAATCAAACGCGGAGAATCTTCTTCATCTAATGCAGCTGAATCATAACTTTCAACCTGAAAGTGACAATATTTATATTTTAGCTTTAAAATGTTTTACAAAATACATAAGATGGGTTACAATTTAAAATATATTATAAAAAGATAACAAAAAAACAGAAACACATATAAAATAAAATAAAAGTGATAGAGTAAACATTTTTTTATGTACCTTATACATTGAGCAAACATTTAAAAAAATACAGAAACACATAAAAGTGATAAAATAAACATTTCTTAGCAAATAACAAAAAACAACAATGTTAAAATAACTAACTTGCTCAACAAGAAACTGTGCATGTTGCAACAGAGTGTCCTCTGTAAATTTTGCGCAATTCTCAGGTGGCACAGTTGTCTGAAAATAAAATAACAGTTATAAGTAATTCAGATTTAAAAGTTTTACTTTTAAAATTCAAAAAGAAAATTGAAACTTTAGAATTATAGTTTTTATTATTTTAAAGGTTAGAAGACTACTTAAAGTTGTGCTCAAACCAAAAACTTTCTTACCTCAAGTTTATTAAGAAGTTCTTCATACTCTGAATCAGGGTTGTTAAGAAGAAACTCTATTACTATCTGTTTAAAAAAGTAAGAATATTCACTGAATAAAAATTTATTATTTTTTAAAAAATATAAGTTTTAATTAGTATTAGTAGTAAATAAAACTAAAGTACAAAAAAAAAAAAAAAAAAAAAAAAAAAAAATTAATGTAAACTTTGCCTCATTTGTCATTTAGCAACATAAGTGCAGTTGAATGTACACAAATCAACTAGCAATTTTAATAGGCATTAGTCAGGTTTCAATTTTCAAAAATCATGACTAATACCTACCCAAAACAAAAATATCAGCTGGCTCATGTACATTTCACTAAACTTTAAATTTTAACTTATTTTGTTTAGGTTTGTGTTGCAGAGTTAAAGAGTTCAAAGAGGATTGTAACCACAAAAAAGTATCATTATTATAAATTCAGTATATATATATATATATATATATATATATATATATATATATATATATATATATATATATATATATATATATATATATATATATAGTCAACTTATGCAAACAAAAAAACTTATGCATAAAACAACAAAAATGTTCAACTTTTGTATACAACAAAAAAATTACAAAATTAAGATTACTAAACTGAAAGCTTTTAATTAACAAGCCCTGCTGCCTTGCAGAGTGTGCTCTTCTTATGCAAAGGCTAGGAGAAATAAACTCCGACTAAAAATTCCCTTGCCTTGGGGCTCTTGGTTGAGTAAAGGCTAGAGATGGTGTCTCGATAAAAACACTCATCTTGGGCAGATGTTAACTGCATCCAGCTAAACATCCCCTGCCTTGGGGCTCTTGGTTGAGTAAAGGCTAGAGATGGTGTCTCGATAAAAATACTCATCTTGGGCAGATGTTAACTGCATCCTGCTACTGTCTTGTAGAAGGCCTCCTAGGCAAAGATTTTAGGGGTAAGCAGAAAAATTCTGCTAACCAGCCTCGAACCCCTTCTTCATCTATTAGGCTGGCGTAGATGTAACCTGTGTTACATTGTTTCCTGCCTAGGATGATGAATGCTGGATCTCCTTGACTCTACTCATAGAATTTTGCTTATGCCTCCTTGATAATGGCTATGCAACTCTTCCTGTTATCTCCATATGAGGGTACAGCTCTAAAACTCAGTTTAATGGTTCTGAGGCCGGCTGGTAGTAAGTTTTCCCGAACTCTGTGGTAGCTCTCAGAGAGGCTGATTCCATCAACAGCTGCAAAATATCAGAGTATTAACAGTGCCATGTTGCGCATGGATGGTGTCCCTGTTAATGCTTTTGGTGTGCATTGCCAAGGCCACATAAGGAGCCCTATGTCACGGCTTAGGGTTAATTAACAGGACTGAGACAACTGCATAGCTCATTGATTAGGAGGCTGTGCTCTATCTATGAATGAGTCAAGTTCTCATTAAACCCAAATCATGACCAAAGTAACCAAAAATTTAAAACCTAAAAAACCATCCCCACCACCTAAATATTTTAATATATCTTTTACAAATATTCGCGGTCTACGAAGCAACTTTCCATCAGTTGAGTCTTACCTCCTGCAAAATTCACCAGACTTGCTTGCACTCAGTGAAACAAATTTAAGTTCTGCAATTCCTTCTTCGGATGTCGGTGTTGATGGGTACTATCCTTTGATTCGTAAAGACTCTAATAGTCACATGCTAGGTTTAGGGGTATACATACGCATTAATTCCCCTATTTGTCGTGAAATCAGGTTCGAATCCTTTGACCATTCTTTTATGTGCTTTCGCCTAGCACCTCTTCACTCTATCACCTTTCTCTTTGTTCTTTATCGTTCTCCTTCTTCCCATGATTGCACTCTTTTAGATGTTATCTCTGATCAAATTGACCATGCCCTCTCTCTTTACCCCTCTGCCAATATTGTTGTTGTTGGTGATTTTAATGCCCATCACACTGAATGGCTTGGCTCTAACACCACTGATCCTGCTGGCACTAAAGCCTTTAACTTCTGCATTTCTCAATCTCTTACTCAGATAGTTAACTTTGTGACTCGTTTTCCTGACAACCCTAATCATTTACCTTCACTCCTTGACTTATGTCTTGTCTCTGACCCTAGCTTATGTTCAGTTTCTCCCTTTTCTCCCTTAGGTGGTTCTGACCATGCAATGATCTCTATAAATCTTTCTTCTCGTACTTCTTTTTTGGGCTCACCTTATCATCGCACCACCTACTACTACCCTAAAGCTGATTGGGATTCCTTTCGTGATTTTCTTCGTGATGGTCCTTGGGCTGATGTTTTTTCTCTCTCAGCTGACAAATGCGCCTCCTATGTAACCTCCTGGATTCAGGCTGGAATGGAAGCTTTTATTCCTTCTCGTCGGTTTCAAGTCAAGCCTCATTCTACTCCATGGTTTTCTCCTTCTTGTGCGGCTGCTATATCCAATCGTAATCATTTTTTTCATCTTTTTCAAAAGAACAACTCTCTTGAGAACAAACGACTATTTATTATTGCAAGAAATCGATGTAAAAAGGTGCTTTCTGATGCTAAACTCCATTATTCTCAGTTCACTAAATCTCGCATCTTATCGCAGAAGTTAGGCTCTAAAGACTTTTGGAAAATCTTCAACAGCATTGTTAACAAGGGTAGATCTAACATTCCATCTCTCATTCATGGGACTGATCTTGTTACCTCTCCCAGGGATAAGGCAGAACTGTTTGCAAAGAACTTTTCTTCTAATTCCACTCTTGAATCTTATGGACATTCTCTTCCTTCCATTCCAGTCAAACAGGTTGACCCATTGTTAGACATTCAAATCACTCCGGCTTCTGTTGCTAAAGTCATATCTCAATTAAACTTGTCTACAGCTTGTGGTCCAGACAACATTCCTGTCACAGTCTTGCAAAATTGTTCTCCAGAACTTTTTTCAATTCTCTCTAAACTATTTAACAAGTGTTTGACTGAGTCTTGTTTTCCTGCTTGATGGAAAATGGCATCTGTGGTTCCAATATTCAAAAATACTGAAGAAAATTCTGACCCCTCCAATTATTGTCCGATCAGTCTTCTTTTTGTTATTAGCAAGGTCTTTGAGTCGTTGATCAACAAATTCCTCACATCTCATCTTGAGTCAAATAAACTGCTGTCAGACAATCAATACGGTTTTCGATCCTCTCGCTCTACGGCCGACTTGCTAACTGCTGTAACTGAGGGATTTTGTCGTGCATTAGATGGAGGCGGTGGGGCTGGGGCTATTGCTCTCGACATATCTGAAGCTTTCGACGGGGTTTGGCGTGCTGGTCTTCTCCATAAGCTTGCTTCATATGGTGTTTCTGGGAAAGTTTTTGAGATTATCAAATCATTTCTTTCTGACCGGTTTATTAAAGTCATCCTTGAAGCCCAACACTCTTCTTTATTTCCAGTAACATCTGGGGTTCCCCAAGGTTCCATCCTGGGCCCTGTTTTGTTTCTTATCTACATAAACGATCTTCCTGACAACCTTTCATCTAAAGTAGCTCTTTTTGCTGATGACTAAACTTTATACTCCTGTCTTGACAAAAAGTCTTCTCTTTTCGATCGCCTAGAACAAGCAGCTGATCTTGAATCTGATCTCACTTCGGTGGTAGATTGGGGTTCACAGTGGCTTGTGAGTTTCAACTATATAAAAACCCAATTGCTTACTGCAAACAACTTCGTAATATGGTCAACATTCCTATATTAATGAATGGCAATCCTCTTACTGAGTCGCCCTCTTTACGTCTTCTTGGATTATCGCTTACTACTGACCTTTCATGGAAACCATATATACAATCGATTGCTAAATTAGCTTCTGCTAAGGTTGCTTCTCTTTACCGTGCTCGCCATTTCCTTACTTCTGATTCCATTCTCTACCTCTACAAATCTCTTATTCGTCCCTGTATGGAATACTGTTGTCATATTTGGGCTGGTTCTTCTAACGATTCACTTTCTCTTCTTGACAAGGTCCAAAAACGCATTGTAAATGTTGTTGGACCTGGACTATCTGCTAAGCTTGAACCTCTTTCCCACCGTCGTAAAGTTGCATCTCTTTCTCTTTTCTACAGATACTATCATGGTCACTGCTCAAAGGAGTTATCATCTCTAGTTCCATCAACTAAAATTCATTCTCGTTTTACTCGTCATTCAGCTAAGTCTCATTCGTTTACTGCATCTGTCCCTGCATGCTCTAAAAACTTTTATTCATCTAGTTTTTTTCCCCGCACTTCAATCCTTTTGAACTCTCTCCCATCTTCATGTTTTCCTGACTCATACAACCTTCAACTTTTCAAGTCTTCTGTCAACCGTTTCCTTGCTCTATAACTCTGTTCTTTTTTTTTCTTCCTAGTAACTCCCAACTTAATAGTGGTTGCTTGCAGCCTTGTTGGGAGTGAATGCAAATAAAAAAAAAAAAAATTGTTTTTTCAAAATTTATAAACTTATTTATTTTAAATAAAAAAAAAAATTTCATAATTATTAGTTTCTTCAAAGATTATTTATATATTTTGTTAAGTATGATTTTCGATAATACAAAAGTAATAATTTCTTACCTTACTCATATAAATTTTTTCAGTAACTGCATTCATAAACGAAGCATAATCGTCTGATGGCCTCATTAAGATGTATTCAGCAAATGCTAAAAAAATTTAATATCCAAATTGCATAAGTATTTTTTATTTAAAATTAGGAAGCTTATATTCCTTTAAATTCCCTAAATTAATAAGGTTGTGTTCCTTAAAATTCTCTAAATTAGGAAGTTTGTTTTCCCTAGACACTATCTACATATTTCAAACTTAACCCTAACATTTTAGTTGATAAAAAGATAATCTATTATTATTATTTAAAAAAAAAAAAGAAAGAAAGAAAAGCAAAAAGTATTTTTTTTAATAAAATAGCAGTTCAGAGTGTAAAGGTTAAATGACTCTTCAATAAATTTACATCAATTGACTCCTCAATAAATTAATATTAGGAAACCTTCGTCCCTAATATGTTTTGCATTTATCCATTGAAATCATTTCTTTCGGTTTGTCTTTTATTATTCTACTTACCAAGGCTTCACTTTCTAATGATCTCTCAGCCAAGTTGTTATTCATGATTTTAATGCTCATTGGATTGAATGGCTTAAGTAGCACTAATACAGCTGGTTCAATTTTTTTTTGTTTATCTCAAATTTCTCTAATTAACTCTTATTACTTATCATTACACTTATTGATTTATATCTCTGACAATAATCAATAAGTTTGTGTCAAGTTTCTCTTTCCCACACTCATTGATTTGTGTCTCTGACCCTTGTTTGTGTTAAGTTTTTTCTTACCTACACTAATTGATTTGTATCTCTGACCCTAGTTTGTGCTAAGTTTCTCTTAGTCTTCTACAAGGTGGTTTAGGTTATAATTTAATCTCACTAAAACTTTGATCTCATACATTTACTATATCTGATTTACCCTATTATTGCACTTCATACTGGTTCAAAAATCTATTGCAAATGTTGTTGAATCTGGTCTGGCTACTCGTCTTGATTCTCTGTCCCACCATTGTATGTTTTCATATCTTTCCATTTTCTTCAAATACTTCCATACTTGCTGCTTAATCAAGCAATCGTATCTTGTTCCATCAACCAAAATGCAATCTTGTGTGGTTTATCAATCAGCAAAGCCACAGTCTTTTTCAGTAACTGTTCCTTCAAACTCAAAATACTTTTATTTATCTAGAGTTTTTCCTTGAACATCAATATTTAAGAGTTCTTAATCATACCTTCATGTTTTTTTGCAGATATTTAATATCTGCCTTAAGATATGAAAACAAGAGATTTCAAAGCAATCAAAGTTAACCAAATATTTCAGAAAAAAACTTTTAAATATTACACATGTAACAGTTTTAAATGTTACATATGTTAGATTAGTTTTAAATATTACATATGTCAAAACCAGTTTTTTCTATAACATTTAAAATTACTAATAAAATATTTTCTTATAAAATTATAAACTTATACCAGTTCCAAAACCAATCAAAGCATTTTCTCCACCATCAAAACCTGCAATCCACCACTCGTTGATTGGCCCCATAGCTTTAGTGGAAATGCCCCCTGGGAATAACAACAATAAAAAAATTATTTAAAAATAAAAACATTACTACTAATAATCTATAGTCAAAAATTATCACTAATGATTTATATACCCTTTACCCTTTAATAATTTATAGTCAAAAATTATTACTAATGATTTATATACCCTTTACCCTTTAAGAACTTATAATAGTCAAAAATTATCACTAATGATTTTTATACCCTTTATTCTTTAATAATTTATAATAGTCAAAAATTATTACTAATGATTTATATATACTTTACCCTCTATATCAGGATTCTCATCAAAAATTGGCTTTACATAACCGCTGAAAAAGAGCTCAACATTTTTCTCAATTAAACCAGTGTCAAAAGCACAAAGATGGCCACACTTGTCATAAACACTAATGGAAAAACAAGAGTTTACAAAGAGTGAGAAAAAAAAATAAAACTTTTTTATAACATGATATTTATCAAAACCCAAAGAATAACTGAATCTGTGAAAAGAAAAACAGTACTAGTCCATTTTTGTTATTTGTGCTTTTTTTCATAATTTCATTCAACTTATGTCGATTTCTCTATGTAATACAAAAATAATATTAGTCCATCTTTCTTTCATTATTTTTTGCCATAAAGTAGATTTAAACTAGTTGAAGAACAAAACTTCAACATTAATTATCTCGAAATGAAAATACAGTACTGTTCTTCTTTTCACCTGTTCAATTAAAATAAATTACACTAATATAAATTACATTAAAAATTAATTTAATAAATTACATTACATTTATCTATTATTTTAATTATTTACTGTTAGATTCTTGGATCATTATGATGAGCTATAGTACTAAAAAATAAGGACCAAAGAATGCAGAAAATGATATAAAAAGTTTTTTGGCAAAAATACCTGAACTCTGTAACTTTGTGTTGAGGTCTGTCTTCGTATGCATCAAAATCTTGCTCATTTCCAGACAACAACGATAATCTTGGATCAACCAACATTGCAAATTCTTCCAACTAATAAAAACTTCTATTTATTCAGAAAATATAAACAACTTCATTTATAAACAAAGTTTAACATTCACAAAGAATATTAAAAAAAAAAGCATACAGCATCACTGTGGTCGCCTTGAAACAACTTTATATCATTGCTATTTAATAGTTGTCGACATTCTTTGCATTTTTCTACAGCCTAAACAATTAAATTAAGATATTGAATTGTTTTTGCAATAAATTTCAAAACAAAACTTTCATCATTCAATTATCAACATCAAATGTAAAAAGGTGGCAGTTGCACGAATCTGATGCCATGAGACATGATGAATAAAATAACAACAGCTCTATTGGGCAGAACCAAACTAACATCACTAAATTGGCAAATTATTTTAGACCAAGAGATATTTTTTACCTTGTCCAACATCAAACTTGCTGACATCATTGCAAACCAATCAGAAACTAATGCTTAGTACAAATACATTGTTACTAATGCTTATTTACAAACACATTGTTATTATTACTTTTCAAATACTTGCAAAAAAAAAACTTTAATTTAATAAAAGTAAAAAAAAACAACTAAAAAAACTATAAAAACTGTAAAACTATGATATGACTGCAAAAGAAAACAAAAAGACCAATTTGAATACATTTAAAAAATATTTTCGAACTGAAAAAATGTAAAGCAAATAGAAATTCAATGTTTCTTAGGTGTAAGATATATGGCAGGCACTCAGACTTATCAATAAAACCATCCAAAATTATTGAAGAAATGTAAGTTTAAATTCAAAACAAAAGAAATAGCAAATCATAAAAAAAAATGTAAATAAAAGTAAATTTTTAAAATTGTGCATATCTAGAGGTTAATTTTTTAAATTGCACACAATTTGAGACATCAGTATATGGTTGACCTTTTTTCTATTCCCATAACTAAAAATCCATTTCAATAAGAAATTTGTCAAAATTTGTAGAAATATTTTAAGATAATTTAATATTTTTCATTGAACTTGTAGGGAATCTTAAGATCGTGTTTTATCTAGTTATTCCAACAACTTTTTTTATTTTAAACTGGACAACTAAGTTAATTATTTTATATTATAAATAATTTCAACAATATGATAAAAACCTTTAAAAAATGCAATTACAACATTACACAAATGTTATTCCTAATTAGATCGAAGTTAATTTGAAGTCAATTGTTAGTTAAGTTAACAGCATTCATGTATTTAAGATATTTATTATTTATAGGTTATTTTGGATTATCTTTATAAGATAATCCAAAATAATATCTGTGATTAAATAATGGCAACTATTTAAATATTTTAATAATAATTATATTATTATACACTGCACAAATATTTTATATGACACTGTATAAATATTTAAATATATTAGAAATACAAAAAATTTATTGTAATACAAACAAAGTAAAAATTTAATTTCAAGACAAACCTTCACTCCAGGCTTTTCTGAATTTGTTAAGAAACTATAAGAAAATTACACTTTGCTTAAATATTGAAGATTAATATATTAATAATAATAATAGTAACAACAACACATGACTGTACAATATGGCATTTTTAAGGTTTATAAATCTGTGTTTTTTCATTTAAGAATACAAAAATTAAATAAAAAGATATTTTATAAACATTTTATAATACATATTAAATTTTATATTTTGTATGATTAAAATATATCTAAGATATCTTATTATAAATATGAATCTTTATAAAATGTTATTCTTTTTTTTACTTTATTCTTTTTTTTTTAGCTTATTGTGAAGGAAACACCATATAGCAAAGCTAATTGAGGCAAATTCCTCAAATTATTACTCATGGGGTGAGTTCGGAGAACCTACAATCTTGCTGTTAAGGGGGTTTTAGCAAACACGAGTTAGCAGTGCATTACTTAACTGAGCTATCCTGGTTCTATAAATTTAAGATGTATAATAAATGCAAAATCAAGTACTATAATTTTTTTTTAACATGTTGAATCCTAACAACCACAATTTAAGTTGGGAGTCAACAAAAAGTAAAGTAACAATTTCAAGAGCATACTAATAGTTGACAAGATGGTTTAACTTGAATAATGGTGTAACAAGCCTCGAAAAACCAAAAGTCAGGTTAATAAAAAGATAAGACAAAATTCATCAATGCATCAATGTTCCAGGAAAAAAACTAGACGAATAAAAGTATTTTGAATATAAAATATAAATACAAAAAAAAAAGATGCAATTTTGCTTAATCATGACTCTGCTTGACTACTAATTTGCTTAATAATGAACTGAGCTTTTTTAGTTTTTTTTTTTTTAATGCTTTTTTAAGCAGCATGGTAGCATTGTCATAAACAGCAATGCTACTATTACTATCATATTTTAAATTATTAGAGACACTAATTATTTAATCATAGAGAGTCATCCTTAACAATAATATAGCTGCCTCAGCCCTTCTAATTGACTTGAATTCATAAAAAAAAAACAGATCTTATGTTGCCTCTCATCACACCATATGCACTAACAGAGAAAACACGTGTATAATGGTAATAGTAATACTCTGATATTTTACAGCTGTTGAAGACACAGGGTCTCTGAGAGCTAACTCAGAGTTTACAGCTGAACTCAGAGTTGATGGAATCAGGCTCTGTGAGATCTGATTCCATCAATAATCTGAGATGATGAAGATAGCTCAGAGTTTTCTCTCTGAAAGCTTTGAACTCAGAGTTATCATGAATACATACCTTGTATTTTTTTCTTTAATATCACCATCAGTTCTTTTTTTTTTCTAAAATCAAAAAGAATAAAAATAATTATATAGCATGTAAATATTACTTAAATATTAACAATTGTGCTGCTTAAGTTTGTTAAGCACTTTAAATTAAGGAAACCTTAGAAAATGTAAAAGGAATATTATCTTTGATGCTCAATTGGTTACAACTTTTTGAAATTAATGCTGAGAACAAAAGGTATGTAGAAGTAAATGGAATTAGAGACATTGCTTGTTTAACTATAAGAGAATAAGATTGTCCTAAATTGCACCAAAAACCACAGTCACTCTTTGCATTAAATTTGACTCATAGTACTGTTTTTGATCTCATGTCAATTAAATCATCTTTAATAAGATCTTTACCATTTATATCAATAAAAAATTAAGCTACACACTAAAATCTCTTGATTAAGACTTTTTGGGCAAAAAACTCTTTAAGAACTTTTATATTTCTTCCTTTAAATCCTTTGCGAATTGTACCTCATTGCGCAACAGCAGTTTTTCTAACGTGAACAAATTTGAGTAAACACCTGCATCTACTACCTTTTTCCAATGCTTACCTAGAAAAGTTTTTGGTTTTTCAGTTGCATTAACTATAATTATCACAATACCCTTAAGAGACAGATTTATATTGTTCAAATTATTGGAAATTCTGGCTAAGTAAGCTATTCCCTGCAAAAGCTTTATATTCTTCAGATTTTGGTACAGTGCAATTTTTTTATCTTTTAGAAATATTTCCACCCATAACTTGAATAAGCACTTTAAAACTTGTCCTCATGATAACCATCAAACTTCTGTATAATAGAGTAATACTTTGTCAAAAATAAGTTGCAAAAAAAAAACTTTTCTTTCATATTTGACATTTCTAGATTTATGTAAGGTGTGATACATATGTACTCTCAGCCAGTTACACGCTGAATAAAAAGGCAAAAAGTTCAGTTTTTAAATGTCTAAATATGTCTAATATACTATTTAGATATATAAATATATATCTAAATAAGTAAATGTTAGAAGACATTTTAACAATTCTAAAATGAATGACCATTTAACTGACACCGCATTAAACTTCTTTCTTTGACCTTTACCACAAACAAGTTTCACTATGTCTTGTAAACAAGGCTTTAAAAGAGATTCTACAATATTGTGTGAATTTTATATGTATGTATTGTATATATGTATGTATGTATGTATGTATGTATGTATGTATGTATGTATGCAACCCTCGGAATTTGTAAAAATGAGGTAGGCAATATTTTGCTGACCTTAATCTGCTCAAGGTCAGCATCAAGTTGGTAAAAAAAATAGATACAAAGGTTTATCCATAAAACATAGAAATGAGGTCGGCGATTTTTTGCCAACCTCAAACACGTCTAGGTCAGCAGTTTGGTCAGCAATGCCGAATGCTGATCCTAATTCTGAGGGCTATGTATGTATGTATGTATGTATGTATGTATGTATGTATGTATGTATGTATGTATGTATGTATGTATGTATGTATGTATGTATGTATGTATGTATGTAAGATGCAAAATTTGTCTATAAATTAAAAAAAAGCAAAACACAAAGAAACAAGTAAAGCTTATTAAAAAATTAATAGCGTTATGCAACTAAAACTTATTTCTATTCTATAGCTTTTTGTAACAAAATTTAATAACAAGGACTGATATTTTTTATAAAATATTTTGTGAATTGTTTAAAAAATTTTTACGGTAAGAATATAGTGTAACTCTTATTTTGGTCAGTATTATTTAACACTATCACTTTTATAATAACAAACATCTTTAAAGAATTAGAATGCAACTATAATGTTAAAATAGTTTGGACGTAATACTATGGAATTAGAACTAAAATTGTGGAATTAGATTAATATATTATTGGAATTAAATTTTTAGTCATAACAAAAACAAAATAATAAAAAACAACTGAATATATATTTGAAATTATTACATTTTCGTTCTCTTCTTTGCTAGGAGAAATAGATCGTTTAGTTTTCTTCACACTAAAAAAAGTTAAAAAAACTTTATAATTGTATGCATTATGTGTTTGTGTGCGTATATATATATATATATATATATATATATATATATATATATATATATATATATATATATATATATATATATATATATACACACACAAAAAACCGTAAACATGTAAATGAACGGTTTTAACTAATAAAATAAATAAAAATTTTTAAAAAAGATTATAAAACTTAATAAAATAATAATTGCACTTAAATTGCAATTAAACAAGCGTGAAAACAACAGGCATTTAAAAAGTAATATATTTTAACTTTTAAATAAACCTTGCTATGCTTGAAAAAAATTTGAGAAAAAAAGAAAAAATGAATGAATTTTTGTTTTAATAAAACATGTCAAACTTAAAAAGCAAGAAATTACAATAAATAAATTATAAACTAATATTTAACGAATATTATATATTTTTTACATGTATTGTAATTTGCATGCCGACAATTTAGGATATTCAGGTTAGCAGTTGTATGCCGTCCTTAAACAAAGATAGGTCATTTTTAGTGTTAGCATTGCTAAATGCTAACCTGAATTTTGCTGACTATATATATATATATATATATATATATATATATATATATATATATATATATATATATATATATATATATATATATATATATATATAATATTATATATTTTACAGGGCTTGAATTAACGCAAAAAAGTCTAATCGTGAAAAAAAAAAATTTTACCCCCCTCCTATACCTTGCGTCGCTTTGCGGTTATAGGGAGGGGGGAAGGGAAGTTGCATTAGTATATAATTTATGGTCAGGTCAGGTTTATCCTGCTACTGGTAACATATAACCCAGTACAATCTGCTTTATGTCCTGCTGCCTTGTAGGATATGCCTTTTTAGGCAAAAGCTAGGAGATGCAAAGTACGACATAAAACATCCCCTGCCTTGGACTCTTGGTTGAGTAAAGGCTAGAGAGTGTCTCAATAAAAATACTCATCTTGGGCAGATGTTAAATGCATCCGGCTGCTGTCTTGTAGAAGGCCTCCTAGGCAAAGACTTAAGGGGTAAACAGATTCTATCTGTTGACCAGCCTCGCATTAGTGGAAATGAAGCTATTGCTTGGGCTATAAAACAGTGTACTGAGTACTATCTTTGTTTCGAGTCAAGTTCTTTAACAAATTTAAAAATGAATAAAGTAACATAAACTATAAAACACAAAAAAACACAGTCATCACCAAGTTTGCTAAACCTATCATTTACCAATATTTGTGGTCTTTGAAGTAACTTTTCTTCTGTTGAGTCTTATCTCTTGCAAAGTTCACCAGACCTACTTGTTCTTTGGGAGACTAATTTGAGTTCTTCTGTCTCATCTTGTGATCTTAGTGTTGATGGTTATCTTCCTTTAATTCGTAAAGACTCCAATAGTCACATGCTTGGCCTGAGCATTTACATTTGTAAGAATTCACCCATTTGTCGGGAAACTAAGTTTGAATCCACAGACTACTCTTTTATGTGCTTTCGTTTAGCACCACTTCACTCTATCACCTTTCTCTTTGTTCTATATCGCTCTCCCTCATCTCAAGACTGCACTATTCTTGATATTATTTCTGATTATATTGACCAAGCCCTCATTCTTTATCCATCAGCCAATATTGTTGTTGTCGGTGACTTCAATGTTCATCACGCTGAATGGCTTGGCTCTAGTGTCAGTGACTCTGCAGGCATTAAGGCCCACAACTTTTGCCTTTCTTAATCCCTAACTCAAATAGACAACTTTCCAACTTGCTTTCCAGACAACCCAAATCATTTACCTTCTCTACTCGACTTATGTCTTGTTTTTAATCCTAGTCAGTGCTCAGTTTCTCCACACTCGCCTGTTTCTGATCTACACTCAGTGTTTCTGATCATGGTTTGGTCTAAACTATTATCTCATTCTTCTTTAGCATCAGAATCCCCTATCATCATACATCTTACAACTACCTTAAAGCTGACAGGGACTCTTTCCATGATTTTCTTCGTGATGGCTCCTGGGTAGAAATCTTTCCTCTTCCTGTTGACAAATGTGTTTCTTACATAACTTTGTGGATTCAGGCTGGCATGGAATCCTTTATTCCCTCTCGACAATTCCAGGTCAAGCCTCACTCTTCATGGTTTTCCTCACATTGTGCTGCTGCAATTGCCAATCGAAACCATTACTTCCATATATATCAGCAAAACAATTCTCCAGAAAACAGATGTCTGTTTATTACTGCTAGGAACCATTGTAAAAAGGTTTTGTCTAACGCCAAATCCCGCTATTCTCAGATCATGAAATCTCGTATTTTATCTCAAAAATTAGGCTCACATGACTTCTGGAGAATCTTTAATAGTATCAATAATAAGGGCAAGTCTGTAATTCCACCTCTTTTGTATGGTTCAGACTTTGTCACCTCCACTAAAGACAAAGCTGAATTGTTTGCCAAGAACTTTTCATCAATATCATCTCTTGATTCCACTAGTTGCGTTCTACCCGATATAGCCGTCAAACAAGTTGATCCATTGCTCGACATCTGTATCACTCCAGCTTCTGTATCTAAAGTGATTTCCTGCTAAGACTCTTCTACAGCTTGCGGCCCGGACAACATACCCGTTATAGTCTTGCAGAAGTGTTCTCCGGAGCTGTCGTCTATCCTTTCAAAACTATTTAACAAGTGCTTATCAGAGTCTTGTTTTCCAGCCTGCTGGAAAGCAGCATCTGTTATCCCTATTTTTAAAAATTCTGGAGAGCAATCCGATTCGTCTAACTACCATCCCATTAGTCTTCTTCCTATCATAAGCAAGGTTTTTGAATCTTTAATTAACAAACACTTAATCTCTCTAAAAATAATGTAAAACAAATTTGTGATGCTATTTTGTTTTGATTTATACAGTTGATAAAATAAAACGCGTTTAAAATAAAAGAAAGCAAATAAATAAAATTGAGCTAGTTAATAAACTAAAACAAAAGTTTATATTTGTGCCTATAGACCTATACGAGTTTTTAATCTATAGACCAAACGAGTAAGATCAAAGCATAAAAACATTAAATACCACGTCTTTTATAAATTATCATTTCCTGATCGAGCGTACTAATAAAAATTTAAGTTTAATTAAGTCTTTTATTCAAAAGGTTTTTTAACTGATATTTTCATTCAATTTTTTTTTATTATAATTGTTTTCCAAAAAAACTGAAACAAAAAATTTTGTTTAATAAATCGAATTATATTAAGTATAAGAATATGCTTAAATTGTTTTTTTAGAAAAAAAATTTTTTGAACAGAAGTAAAATAATTTATTAAAATTAATTTAAAATTTTTATAATTTTTATTCTAACTTGCAATTTGCAATCATTGCTTTGATTTTGCTTTGAATTTGAAATCATTGCAATAGAAAGTTTCTACTTTTAAAACTATTTTCAAGAAAAAATATATAATTCAAAACGTTAACAAAATTTACGATTTGCAAAAAAAACTGGTTGTTTTGATTTAGGTTATAAGTTAATTTACTGTAATAAACTCTATCCATTCAGTAAAGTTAACTAAATATAACTTCAACAGTTTCAAGGTCGTTAAAAGCGAAAAACGTGAAAGCAAAAAAGTTGCTGGTTTCTATTAGTGCAATTTTACTAATAGAAATTTTATTTAATAAAAAAGAATTAATATATATTTTATTATACTTAAAGTAGTAAAAATAATTATATAAAATTGTTTAAAAAATAATAATTTAATTCATTATTAATAAGTTAATTTGGAGCCACGTTTTTTTAAAAAAAAGATAAAAATGCTGTTTTGTTAGAATGAAGAAAAAATTATTTTTAACTTTTGTCTTTTTAGTTTGCTACTATGCAGAGATTTAAAGTAATTTAAATTAAAAAGTGCTTTACGTTAATAAAAATCTCCGCGCGAAATAGCAAATGATCATGCTTCTATTCAAAAGACAAACTTTGTGTGACGTACTTTACTATGAAAACATTACTTTTTAAGAATTGCCAAAAAAAAAAGTCTAATTTAAAAAAATATTAAACAAACAACTATAAAAGTAAACCAATTGAGAAATTATATGTTTTAAGAAAAAAAAATTTCCTCTTAATTTAAGCTGAATACTACACAAAAATTTTCGATGTATAAAGTAGGTTTTTGTGCTTGTAGAATTTTTATTTAAGCTTTGTAATGTTATATTTATTTGTAATTTAGAGAGTTATGATGTAACAATATACTATCAAATGGTTTAAAACTGCATAATAACTCTCAAATTAAAATTAGAATTAAAAAATAACATTCAAAAAAATGTTTGAATTTTATTCATAAACATGTAGCAAATTCAAATTTTTAGAAAACCATATTGATGTTTTTTTCATTACTTTTGTACAAATATGCATCACTTTATGACCCACAAACATGGGGCACAAAAAAGTTATAACCCTAATATATATATATATATATATATATATATATATATATATATATATATATATATATATATATATATATATATATATATATATATACATATATATATATATATATATATATATATATATATATATATATATATATATATATATATATATATATATATATATATATATATATATATATATATATATATATATGAATACATGCCTCGGCGGGATTAAACGAGCACAAGAGCGGAAAAAAGCTCTCCTAAAATGAACTTGGAGAGCTGTGCGAGCTGCTCCTCAATTAAAGCAGCGCTCTTTTTTTATTTTAATTTTTTTTTGCAACAATCCTGGTTTTTAAAAAGCATTACAGTATATATCTTATACTGTTGATTTAGGTGGGAGGTGTGATGTCGTGAAATAGCCTGAAATAGCCTGCTGCCAGAGGCTTCAGTATATACATTGACTGACAAATAACCTGACTCGCAGTGGAGTGCTGATACATAGCCTAAGGGTTTTGGGATGGGTCAGCAACCTTTTCATTCATTGTTCTTCGTTTTCCCTTTTCTTTTTTTAAAAAACCTATATCAATTTAGATGAGCAAAAAAAGTGAGCAAATGTGCATATATATATGCTATAGTAGATATATTATGCAATTAATTTTTTTTAAATGACATTGTGTTTTTATTTTAGTTATAACAATAATTATACTTTCGTAAAAAAAATTTTCTTCTGTCAGAGCCGTAAATTGCTCCTGTAAACCATTTTAGGGGAGTGTGGGCAAGAGTGAGAGCTAAAAATCTCGCTTTCCGTGGAGGCCTCTGTATGTATATATATATATATATATATATATATATATATATATATATATATATATATATATATATATATGCAACATGGCAGGGTTGCATGGTTTAAACCAATTAAAATAATGTTGGTTAAAACCAAACTAATGTTTTTTTAAAAAGATTTGAACTTACAACAGGAAACTAAGAAAGGGTTATGCTCACAAATATAACTAATCTTCAATATATATATATTTTTTTAAATCCATTTTGTTTTCGTTTTTTTAAAAAATTTATCAATATGCTTCATCCAGGATACACTCTACTTAATAGAACTGAAATTGGAGGAGAATTATTGATAGGGTTTACACAGAAGAAATTGAAAAATGTAATGTATTAAATGGGAAAATTGTAGTCATGTCTTTAGATGACTGGAGTAATGTACATATTGAACCTATAATTTGTATCTCTGTAATTACAGATAAAATTAACATTTTAGTTGAAACAATCAACACTTCTGGTCATTCACATACTGGTGAATATCTTACACAATTAGCAAGAGAAGCAATAGATTTTGTAAGACGTAAATTTGGATGCACAGTAAAAAGCTTTGTGACTGACAATGCAGCTAATATGAAATCAATGAGAAAAGTATTGTCATCTGAAAGAATTATTATCATAACTTATGGGTGTGCTGCTCATATGCTAAATTTTTTAGCTAATGATCTTAACATTGAAAATTTGAGCAAGCATGTTACACAAATAATAAAATATATAAAAAATAATCATCAAGCTGTAGCTATTTATAAATTAGGCGGAGGAACAAAATTGCCACTTCCTACTAAAACACGCTGGAATTCTGTATGTGATTCACTTGAAAAATATGTCAACAACTGGAGCATTATTTTTACAATGTTTGAAAAAAATTAATACTTGGATCCCGTGATTGGTAAAAAAGTAAGTGATATACAAATAAAGCGAAAAACAGAAGATTTATTGAAAATATTGAAACCAATTGCAGTAGCTCTAGATAAGTTGCAAAGAGATCAAACAAAAATAAGTGACTCTTGAAATTTTTAAAGATTTGATGAAAAGCTAATCATTTTTATCAAAAAAAAAAAAAAAAAAAAATTGAATCTAGATACCTTCAGACTGTCAGTTATGCTCATTTCCTGGCAAACACACTAGATCCTAGATATTTTGGATCTAATCTTTCTGAAAATAAAAATGAAGCTGCCATGAATTTTGCAGATAAAGAGTTCAAGAATTTGTTACCAATATTACTCAAATTAAAAGTCTAATCTACTATAACATAATGGAAATTGAAGGTTTATTAAATGCACCAGCTTCTAGTGCTGGAATCAAAAGAATTTTTTCAACTTTTGGTCTTGTTCATTCTAAGTTAAGAAACCGATTGGGGGTAGAAAAAGTAGCAAAGCTTGTATTTATATATACAACATTAAACAATGATATATTAAATAATTTTGATGAAATATAACAATAATATTGATAAAGAATATAGTTTACTCAAATAAAATACGTTATGCTTTTTTTAATTTAAAAGAATATCTAAATACTGTAATTTTTAGTAAAAACCTAATCTAAACCAAAAAAACCATGGTTTTTTTGTGTTTTTTTTAAAAAAAACCTATGGTTTTTGGTTTTTTTCAAAAAAAAAACGTTTTTTTTGTAACCTTGCAATATGGTAAAAAAAAAAAACATTTAGTGTGTATTTAACACATATTGATGTTATTACATGCTGAGTTTCATAGATTTTACTTAAAGTTTTACAAGCATTTTTATGATTTTTTGTGTGTGTGTGTGTGTGTGTGTGGTGATGGTTGTAACAAAAAATCCAATGCTTAAAAACAACAAATAAAACGACAAAATCAATGATGTAAGAAGAAAAGTATAATTGATTATTAACAACCATGTAAATTATGTTGAAAAAATGCAATATAACATTATCGAAATTCTCAATTATGGATATATGATACAACTTTTAACTCTGCACAACAGGACTGTAAATAAGCATCAAAACTCGTTTATACGATCCTTACAACTTTGAAACCATCCTAAGGTATGATAAAATGATTTTTTTAACAACTTTTTTGCTTAAAAGTATTTTTAAGTAGTTAAAAAAAAAGAGTTTTGGAGTTAAGTACGTGTTTTCATACTGTTTTTTTTTCTTTTTTTCGCTACCCCACAAATTTGTGGGGTAGCGAAAGAAAAATGTTGCTACCCCACAGAGTTGTGGGGTAGCAACATTTACAGCGGAGTCAGAAATGCTAAACAAAATCACAACTCCGACTCCAATAGTAAAACTTCTTGGTATTGCATGTGCATGTACAAAATATTTAACCTTCAAAGAACTTTTCATATATTTGGTAAAAAAATAAATTTTAATTAATAATAAATAATAAATCTTTTAAATTAATAATAAATCGTGTAATATTTTTGAAAGAATTCAAAGAATTTTCCAAAAATTTTGGTTTGGAGTTGAGTTGAAGAAAATTTCAATGATTGGAGTCAGAGTCTGTACTTTTTTTGACAACTCCACACCCATGTATAAAGGAATACTGATTTAACTCTAATTGTTGAATGTTTTCAACAAATAGAGTTAAATCATTGTGCCATTAAATCAGAGTTAGATCATTGATCAAAGTTAAATCATTGTGCCAAGTACTGCATTGTAATTAAATTAAATTTTAAATAATAAAACATCAATAAAATTAGAACTTTAAAAAAATTACTGATGAAATCTAGATTCTATATTTCAAAAAGATTATATTTCCTTATAACTTATTTCTTAAAAAAAACTTCTACTTAATTCAAAAATAAAACTTATTTAGTTGCTCTCACACAATTTAATAGAAAAGTTTTAACATTTTTATGTAATGAATTAGTTTGCAGATGATAAATTTCTTCTTTTTTTAATAAATTTTGCAAAACTATTTTACATTATTAAGGGGTAACCAGCTTTACACCTTCATCTATTAGGCTGGCGTATATGTATTTATAACACATTGTTTCCAGTTTAGGATGTTAAATTCTGGATTTTCTTGACTAACTGCGTTATATATTATGGGTTTTGCTTGTGTCTCTGATTTTATGACTAGACAACTCATTTATTATCTCTTAATGAGGGTAAAGCTCTAAAACTAAGTTAATGCTTCTGAGGCTGGCTTGTAATCAGGTTTCCCAAATTCTGTGGCAGCTCTCAGAGAGGCTGATTCCCTCAACAGCTGTACTATCTGTGCTTTGAGTAAAGTTCTTTAACCAATATTAAAAATGACTAAATAAATATTGTCATCATCAAGTTCTTTCAATCTATCACTCACTAATATTTGTGGGTTTTGGAGTAACTTTTTTTCTGTTAAATCTTAACAGTTGTAATTTTCACTACTCGCTTATTGTAAGACTAATTAGAGTTCAGCTGCCTCATCTTGTGATCTAAGTGTTGATGGTTACTTTCCTTTAATTCGTAAAGACTCCAATAGTCACATGCTTGGCCTGAGCATTTACATTTATAAGAATTCACTAAGTTGTCAAGAAACTAGGTTTGAATTCACAGACTATTCTTTTATGTGTTTTCATTTAGCACCCCTTCACTCAATCACCTTTGTTTTTGTTCTATATCACTCTCCTTCATCTTAAGACTGCAACCTTTTCGATGTTATTTCTGATCAAATTGACCAAGCCTCTCTTTATCCTTCAGCCAATATCGTTGTTGTTGTTGACTTTAATGCTCATTATACTAAATGGCTTGGTTCTAGTGTCAGTAAATCTGCCGGAATTAAGGCCCACAAATTTTGCCTAAGTCAATCTCTAATACAATAGTCAACTTTCCAACTTGCTTTACAGACAATCAGAATTATTTACCTTTTCTACTTAACTGTCTTGTTTCTGATCCTAGTCAGTGCTCAGTTTCTTCATATTCACCCTTAGGTGCTACTGATAATAGTTTGATCTCTCAAAATTATCTCATTCTTCTTCATCATCTGAATCCCCCTATCATCACAACTCTTACAACTACCTTAAAGCTTACTGAGACTCTTTTCATGATTTTCTTTGTGATGGCCCTTGGGTAAGAATTCTTCGTCTTCCTGCTGACAAATGTATTTATGTAACTTCTTGTATTAAGGCTGGCATGGAATCTTTTCTCCATGGTTTTTCTCTCGTGTGCTGCTGCAAACTCCAATAGTAACCATTACTTCCATATTATTATGCATTAGTAGTGTAGTGGTAGAGCACTAGCTTCATAAGCGAAGAGTTCCAAGTTCAATCCTCACCACAAACCCAGTAGTACCACCTTTAACTTGTTTCTCTGAACAGCAACCTTGTTTATCAAGGTCCGCGTTTTGGAGTAATAGTTGAGAGAGGGTTATAACCACAATTAAGTAACCTCTTCACCTGTAGTGACCTTCCGGCCTCGTAAAGGCGAATTAACAAAACAAAACCAAAAAAGTTATCACCAGAACAATTCTCTAAACAGATGTCTGTTTACTATTGCTAGAAACGATTGTAAAAAAGTTTTGTCTAACACCAAAGTTCGCTACTCTCAGGTCACTAAAACTTGTATTTTGTCTAAAAAATTAGGCTCCAGAGACTTCTGAAAAATCGTTAACAATGTTCACAAGAAGGGAAAATCTGTTATTCCTCCTCTCTTGCATGGTTCAGATTTTATTACCTAACCTCTAATGATAAAGCTGAATTGCTTGTTAAGAACTTTTCATCAATCTCATCTCTTGATTCTTCTATTCACTTCCTACCTAATATAGCTGACAAACAGTTTGATCCATAACTTGACATTTGTATTACTCCAGCTGCTGTATCTAAAGTAATTCCCTGCTTAGACTCTTCTACAGTTTGCGGTCTGGAAAACATACATGTTATAGTTTTGCAGAAGTATTCTCCAGGGCTGTCATCTATACTTTCAAAACTATTTAACTAGTGCTTATCAGTGTCTTGTGCTTATCAGAATCTTCCAGCCAGCTAGAAAGCGACATCTGTTATTCCTATATTCAATTATTCTGGAGAGCAATCTGAATTGTTTAACTACCGCCCATTACTTGTTCCTACGTAAAAATTAAAATAAAACAATTCTGATAAACAAACAAAAGATTAAATTAAGCATAAAATTGTTTTAAAAAATAAATTATAAAGAAAGATAAATATTGAATTTAGATTCAATTAATAATTTTTGTTAACTTAGTTTAAATAATTTTTAGTGAGGTTTAGAATTAAATTTAATTACAATGCAATACTTTTAAAATATCAATAGTTTTTAAACTCCTGTGACAAATAAAATCTTAATAACTACAACAGATTAAAAGCAAAGGCATTTAAAGTATTTGTATATTGTTTTTTATATTTGTCAATACTTTGTTGTTGTAAAAAAAAGTGTATATTTTTTTGAAATAATAATTCAAGTAATCAATTCAAGTGAAAAACCTAATGGTATATATATCAGTATGTGCTTTATCTGAAAATAGAAAAGTGAATGTTATCAATAGTTTACAATATTACTTTTATTTAAACAAATTATTTCTAGTCTACACTTAGCCCTGACTAGAATATACGAAAAATCCACTGAATGAAAATTTTTTAAAAAAAATAGTGATAGGCAACTCAAAAATTTGGCGGGTGACCAAAATTAATGAACTGGTTACTTTCAGTCGGGGGGATTTGAGCTTGAAAAGGATCTCAATTCTGCTACAGCATAGGGTTTACAGTGGCATGTGGACTTTAACTCAGATAAAACTCAATTTTTTTCAGTTAATCTAGATCTTCCTATATTTATGAATGGCAATGTACTCAATGAGTCATCTACCCTTCGCCTTCTAGGATTAACTCTTTCAATCTTTCTTGGAAACCATATATCACACGGTTGGAGCAGTCCTGTATAAAAACTTCTAAGATAATTTTATCTTTCTTAATTTTATCTTAGATTGTTTTAATGTTATATATTGACACAATAAACATTGTTAATTTACATTTATTATATTTAATGTTTGATAAATGTATATATACATATATATACAGTTAAGAACCCAGAGTTTATTTGGGGATACTGCTTTTTTTTCGGAAACATTGGTGGTGGTGGTGGGGTGATGTTTTTAAGTTCCCCCTCCCCCACTCTTCTCCTTCCCTAGTTAAAACCAGTGCCGTGACAATGAATTTTAATCATTTTTTCAATCATAATTTTAATCATTTGAGTTTATCTTGTTTAGTTTCATCCTAAAATAAAAAGTTAATTTAAAGGCATTCTTTCTACTACTGTTACTTTAGTTACAATAAGAAAACTATTTTACTTAAAACTATAATAAACACTTTTGTTGCAAATACCACGCTATTGTAAATAATTATTGAAAATTGTTCAAAGTATTTTAAACATTTATTAACTTTATCTCCACATATATTAAATCGCGTAATATTTGTAAAATTAACAAAATAGTTTGTAAAATTAACAAAATAGTGTTCGAATAACTATTTGAACAAAAAACTTAAGCTGAATGACAAGTCAAGTGAGAATGAATTTCGGTTGATGGAGATAGAAATGATATCCTTTAAGCAGCAACCATGATAGTATTTGTAGAAAAGAGAAAGTTGTAACTTTACAACAATGGGAAAAGCTTAACAGATAGACTGGGTCCAACTACATTTGATTTGCGTTTTTTGGACCTTATCGAGAAGAGAAAGAACATCATTAGAAGAATCAACCTAAATATGAAAAAAGTATTCCATATAGGGACAAATAAGAGATTTGTAGGGGTAGAGAATGAAATCAGGGGATGATAAAGAAAAGCAACCTTAACGGATGCTAATTTAGCAATTGATTGTATGCATGGCTCACGTGAAAGGTTAGTAGTAAACGATAACCCAAAAAGAACTAAAGAAGAGGACTCAGTGAGAGGGTTGCCATTCATTAATATAGGAATTTCAACAGTATTAATATAGCTGTTTGCAATAAATAACTGAGTTTTGTTGGAGTTAAAATTTACAAGCAACTGTGAGTCCCCTTTTTTTTTTTTGCAACAACCATGCTTTTTAAAAAGCATTGCAATTAGGTTTTTATAAATGACATATGTGTTACAACAATAATTATACTTTCGTTAGAAAAATTATACTTTTGCGCTTCCCGCCGAGGCCTATATATATATATATATATATATATATATATATATATATATATATATATATATATATATATATATATATATATATATATATATATATATATATATATATATATATATATATATATCACGGCTGTTTCAGAGTGAGCTTTACGGCTTCTTGTTTTGTTTTGAAAATTTTGACTTAGGGGGTGTTACTAAAACATTTATAACTTTTGAAATATTAGAGATAATTTTGTTTTGTAAAAGGAATAAAAACAACAATAAAATGTTTTATCATAGGACTTTAATACAATAGTCAAAAAACTTCTTTTAGTTTATAAAAAGCGCAACAAATGATGAACTTGGTTAAATTTTAGTAATTTGTTGTTACTTTTTGTCACAAAAAAATCAGAAAAATATATTTCTGATAGTTATTATTAAATTCACTCATTGTTTAACAATTAATAAAATAAAAAAATCTTACTTAATTGTTAAAGGAAAACTAAAACAGCCTTTATTAAAGTCTGCAAGCAAACCGCATTTCTTGCAAAATTATGAAAAATGTTGTTAAAGGGGGGATTAGCTGTTAAATGAGCACGTTTTTAAGTCTAAAGTTCTTGTTTTAGAAAATAATTCACCTAGTTTATAAATTCAATGCATTGTAAAATAAAAACAGATTTCAAGTTAGAAATATTTATTCTTAACATTTTAAGCTAAAGCCTTTAAAAAACTTGAGCAATTCTTTTCTATGCATACAGTTTTAATAATATGGTGTTAGGTTGTTAATAAATAAAGACTCTAATAAAATAATTCATGACCAAAACTGAGTTAAAGTTTTTGAATTAACCTCGCTTTTGGTAATTATTTTATGGCACTTGAATCAATCTTTTTACACAAAAAATAAGCGTTTCTTTAATTATACAAATAGCTAATTTAAATTGTTTGATAATGTGTTTTTATTCTCATAAAAACTTTGATTGATCCATTAATAAGTTGATCCATTAATAAGTTCTTTAAGTAGAAAACGATCTTTGAACACCCAGTTGATAATAGATTTATGCACCATTCTAAAGAAAAAACCGCCTAATTTTGTTTATTTTATACTTCAAAATTCGTCTCGCTAAGAAAGTTGTTTTCATAAAATTTATTACATAATTTGGTGCGGATTACAAAAATAATATGATTTTCATTATTTAATAATAAAATTAAAAATATAAATGCATTAAAAAAGTTAAAAAATAAAAATAAGCAATCCGCACCAAAAATTAGATAGAAAAGACATTTATTTATAAAGGTTCCAAATTTCAAACATGAGGCATGTAGCTATGTTATGAAATCTTAGTTGACCCAAGACAGGTTTTCTGTAAAAGCCACAAAAAACAGAAAAGTGATCCCAAATCATTAGCAATATTTAAACATTAATATTTTTATTCTGTTTAATGTAAATATTTATTTAAAAAAAAAGATATGTCTTTTATATTTTTTTAATTTGAAGATGAAAGCGCTTATAGGAAAAAAAAACTATTATTTTAAAGTTAGTGCATTTTTAAACTTTTTTTGCGGGAATACTTTTTTTTTTTGATAAACACAAAAATAATTGTGACGTCAAGCTTGCTTTTATATTAAGTGAAACAGCCGTGATATATATATATATATATATATATATATATATATATATATATATATATATATATATATATATATATATATATATATATATATAAGGGTGTCATAAATGATATCTTTTAAGTTGTTTGTTAATGGTTATCTCGATTTATAAACTTCATGTTTTCTCTTTCAGTAACTTCCAACACTAATAGTGGTTGCTTGCAGCCTTGATGGAAGGAAGATGTTTAAAAAAACAATCAAATAAAACATTTCTTTAAAACTAAATTTTTAAATTCTATGTTTTCCTAACTATTTTACATTCCTTTGAAACTAAATTAAAATTTTTAATATCATAGGCCAGGTGAATAAAAATGAGCAATTACTTTGATTCAGCATTACATTACAATAAAAACTTTGGCAGTTTTGCACAGCTTGCATTATATATATTATATATATATATATATAACTTGCGAAAAATATATATAAATATATACATATCTATTCACGTAAGGTTAAGCAATTTACTAAATAACTGCTCAGCTTTAAGTGAATGTAAACTGAGTAAAAGCAATTGCTTATTTTTATTCACCTAGTTTCATATTTAACTTAAACTTATTCAATTAAAAAACAAATAATCTGTTTTTTTAACAAAAAAATTTACAATTGCAGTTTAATATTTTTTTTTAACGACTTGATATTTTTTGAATAAAGTCACATAAATGATATTAAAATATAATTTAAATATTCCAAAAGATAATTTAAATACTCCAAAAGATAAAAAACTGCTGATATGTACAAAAATTGGCACTTCGTATATAAAATGTGAGCAGCGTAATGCTTCTAAGCAAGGAATGATGTATATATATATATATATATATATATATATATATATATATATATATATATATATATATATATATATATATATATATATATATATATATATATATATATATATATATATATATATAAATATATATATACAAATTTATATATCTCCATATATATAAAGGCCTATTCTAGAAAAAAATTTGGGAAGCGGTACCCCTCCGTCTCAAAAAAATTTAGCAGAAAAACAAACTATATATTTGCTGTAAAAAACGTAAAAAAAAAAAAGGTCTTCAAATTTTATTTTGGACGGCGCCCAAATACAGCCAACGCTGTTGAAAATGGTCTAGAATAGCCCCTGATATATATATATATATATATATATATATATATATATATATATATATATATATATATATATATATATATATATATATAGATATATATAAATATATATATATATATATATATATTCATACATATATATTATTATGCATACACAATTAAGTGTGCACTGTTAATAATTCTTATTATGGCTAATCTCACTATGTTAAGAAACATATTTATAAATATAAACAAGAATAGAAGCCAAAATAGAAAAATTTTAAAACTAATAAATAATTCATACCTTTTTTTAAAAAGAGCATTAATTGTTGATTGCTTGCTTTGCTAAAGAAAATTAATTATTTTTCTGAATGACTTAAAGAGGCTTGTATTATTTCTAAAAGTTTAAGCTATAAATTTGAATAAAAAATAGAACACATAAAAATAAAATGCAATACTTATAAAATACATTACAAAAAAAATAAAATACATAAAAAAAACGCAAGTAATAGAAATAATTTACCCTATTAGTTTTACTACTTCCACATGCTCTGAAAAATAATTTAAAACAGTTATCTTTTTAAATTTAAAAAAGTTTTTTAACTTTTTAACAAATTATTAAAATTATAGAGGTGCTAGAGCCTTCATTATTTAACAATTCCCTAATATTTTTTGAAAAAAACAGTCTTTCAAAAGTAGGTCAACCTAGGACTTAAAAGAAGCGAAATTAAACAAAATATTATAAAATAATAATCCTTTTATATATAAATTTTTATTTTAGAATTGTGTGCTTAAAAACTATAGTTTACAGGGTGACCAATCAAATTTGAGAATGAAATTCCATGACTTTTCCTTGACTTTCCATAAACTTTTATGATAAATCACTAGAGTAAAATAATCAGTACTTGCCACGCACGAAGCATTTGCAACTTGCCATGTACTACTTGCAACTTGCCATGTACTACTTGCAACATGTACTAAGCACTGTTTTTACCATGTACCATGTACTAAGCACTTGCAACTTGGTCATTATAAAACATGCTAACTAAAAATTAATTGGTAAAAAGTTCTTAAATCGTGTCTAAAAAAAACTCTTTTTTTTTTACTTTTCTGATAACTTACACTGCAAAAATATCTTTTTGAAAAAGGACTTAGACTAGACATATTAGAACTTTTCTTTGCATCCTAAAAATATCACAAGTAGAAAAAAATAAAAATTTTTAAAAAGTTCCATGAATTTTCCGTGACTTTCAATGAAATTTAATCAATTCCATGACTTTTTCTATGACCAAATAAAATTCCATGACATTTCCATGATTTTCAGTGGTCACCCTGGTTCATCAAATTCAAAATTCAATTTCAAAATTCAATTTTCAAATTAAAAAATTAAAAATTCAAATTTCAATTTAAATTCAAATTTCAAATTCAAAAAGTCATTTTTATGTTTAATTTTTAGGCAATTTTATATAATAAAAGTGTTTTATAAAATGATTTTTTTTTTATATTTTTGTTTTCCTTTAAGTACCAGGTTGACCTACTTTTGACAGACTTTTTTAAAAAATATCAGGAACCCATTAAATAATAAATGGTCTAGCGACAACCCTAAAGAAAATCTTAATTAAAAATTTTTTAAACTCAGCGTTATTTCATTAAATAAAATACATTTGGAGGTCCCAGTAAACAATTTTTAAGAATGTTGTTTTTAAGGTCACTCTTGACCAATATATTCAATAGGAATCAGAATTAACCAATATCTTTGATTGTAATCAGAACTGATAAATATCTTTAATTGGAATCAGTATTTGATCAATATCTTTAATAACCTGCTTTTTTTTCAGAGTTTTTTCAAGAGACAAAGCAGTTACGTAATGGTAGAGTTCCCACTTAGGCAAGAGGTTCTGATTTCGATCCTGACCATGTTGCTGGAAGTACACTCAAGCTGTTTCTAATAACAGTGGCCTTGTTCATAAAGGTTAATGCTTTGAAGTTAAAGAGTTAAGAGAGGGTTTTAATCACAATACATATATATATATATATATATATATATATATATATATATATATATATATATATATATATATATATATATATATATATATATATATATATATATATATATATATATATATATATATATATATATATAAATGTAGCCTTCTCAACTGTAGTGGCCCATTTGACCAAAATAACTTTATTTTGTGAAAAAAAACAAAAACAATATAAATAAATACCCTTTATTTTGTGGGAAATAACAGATTTGAAAAAAATATTACAACATGTTTATTAACATGTTTAATGACTTTCTCGAGAACAAACAGTTAGTGCTGTATATGAAGTAGGTGTACATGTGGTAACTTGCTTTTTAAGAAATAGTTTGATCTCTACCATGTCTTTGGTAGTACTGCACTTTACGCAGCGGCCTTGTATATAAAGCTGCAAAATTTATATATAAAGTTTAAGTAAAATTTGTATATTAAGTTACAAAATTTTTTGTTCAATAATCATTTGTCACATTTTTAAAATATATTTTTTTTTTTACAGCTGTCCATGTGAGTCATCTAATCTTAATGTCTTCAATGTTGATCAGTTATAAGAACAATATTCATATTTTCTATTATTGTCAACCTTTAAAAAGTGTTTATTGCTTGTTTTTTTTTTTTGTTCTTTATTGTGATAAGTTTTTTATAATTTAAATTTTTATAAAAAAGATTTGAAAAAATTTATTTATAAAAATATATATTTGCATTCCATGACCAGTGGCATACCTGTTGAAGAGGTTAAAAGTCTTTTATTTAGTATGAGTAATGGAAAAAGTATTTTTTTATAAAAGCAAAGTTAAAGTAAACAAACAAATGAAATCTAACTTAAAATTACAAAAAAAAAATTAAGTAACCATAAGAAATTAAAGTTAACAATAATCAACAGGATTTAATTGTAACATTCTAGATAACTAAAATGTTACAGTTTTTGATTATTTTTTAATGTTAATTCAAAATTCTATAACAATGTCTTTATTTTAGTTTAAAGTAAACATTAGAAAAAAAAACATGCATACTTGTGATCCGTAGCTTCTCTTCCGTCTGTTAGAACAGGCATTATTTTATTTTTAATTAAAGCTTTTATAATTTTATCTAAAATTGAACAATATAAAAATATAACAATATCATTTAATAAATGTAATAATACTTAATAACTGACGAAAGACGATAGGTATATAGTTAATATAGTTGTGATATAGTAACGAATAAATTATAGTTAAACAACAAGAGTATTATTTAGTTTATCAGGTTTCCCGCGTGAACACTAATGTATTAATACACCGACAACCGAATAATTTTTATTTTAATTGTAATCGTTTTATAAAATCCGTACGAAACCTAAGAATTTAGATAACTCCTCTCACCAACCTTCCTCCCCATCTAATGCAATGCGTATTTTTCAACTCATTTCCTCTTTACTCTCCCCCCCCCCCCCAAAAAAAAAAAAAAAATTGTCAGTTTTCTCCCTTTCTTTGTGCATTAAAAAAATTTATTGGAGTGAACTTTTTTGTTAGAGAAAAGTAAAAAGTTGTATCGTTAGCTGTTTTAGATCTAGGTACTGTAGATTATGGGTTGTGCTTGTGGACAAGAGATTATATAGAAAAATGTAAGTTATTAACTTTAATGTAAATCAAATGACATTTTCACTCAGTCAAATATGTTTTGGACGACATAAATTTGATCTATCATTTGCTATTAATCAATTATTATTATTATTTTTTTTTTTTCAAGTTGATTAAGGTACCCCAAGAAGTCCTTACGGTCTTATCACAGAGCACCGCGGAAGAGCATTTAATAGGAAGTTCATGCCACCTTCCCAACCGATGTCGCAAAACTTGCCCAGAGGTGGGAACCGAGGATCTTACGTTTCTAAGACAAGTGCGCTACCACTGCGCCACGGCTGCTCTGTAATTATAAGTAACATAATTTTGCATTAACACAAAAAGATGACGTGCAAATGATATGACATACAAATATGTTGATTTAAGTAGAATATATTATCTACTTAAATCAAAACTTTCTCATTGAGATTGAGGAATGACTGTAATACTATTATTTGGCAAAATCCTCGGCCATCGTCAACACTTTATTACAGACTAATTAAAAGCCTATTTTTAAAAAAACGCTGGAACTTACTGTATTAGAAACTAAGTTTTAAAAGAAATATCTGAAACTTTTCCAACACTGTGTATCGTTGGTGAATTTAAATTTATTGTGAAACACAATGACAGACGGAAAAGTATGAAGTATTTTAACTGATACCTGCTATAAACAAGAATGTTATACTTGTGGAGCTATTCCAAAAACGATGAATGGTGAATTAAGAGTTATGATTGACAAAAAAGAAATTAACAGTTTTGCATTCTTAATTTTTTTTTATTTTATTTTTTATTTTTTGAGCATTCTTTTAAATACTTGCTACACATTAGCTACATTTTGGACATAAAAAAGTGGCAAGTTAAAGGCAATTGGATTAAATGTCGTATCACAAACATTCGAAAGTTACTAAACAAAAAATTAAAATGCAAATAGATTTTATTATGGACCGAAACCTCGTTATTGGCTTTACAGCAGATGGCAACACACCTATCAGGTTTTTTCTAAATCCCGAAACGAGCCATGATATTGATTGTGTCGAATTTGAAAAATTTTGTTCTGAAACTAGGGCTTTAGATTTAAATTCGTGGTATTACATGTCTGTTACAGTGCACAAAATTTTAATGAATTGTGCTGAAGTTATAAAATCCTGTATTCCTTCAACGATTGTTGAAGACTTCGAGAACACCATAGTGGGATAAAATTGCGTGTTTCTACACATATGAATTTGCTGAATATAAAAACATCTAACTTTAACATTAACTAACTTAGAGAACTGCCTGAAAAAAGAAGCAAAAACGTGCCAATAAATGGTTTTAACTTAAGTCTTTTAAAGATTCATGTTATGAGAGTTTAAATAATACAAATTGCGAGTTTTCCGATAACTTATCATAAAATTTGCTTTATAATTTTATCTAGCTTTGTTTCTTAAATATATATATATATATATATATATATATATATATATATATATATATATATATATATATATATATATATATATATATATATATATATATATATATATATATATATATATATATATATATATATATATATATATATATATATATATATATATATATATATATATATATATATATATATATATATATATATATATATTCGTACTTCGTTTTTTTTTTATATAACAATGGTCGCTGCAATGAGGAAGGATGGGGGTTATATCCTAGGGGGTTTGCCCTTTATTCTCTAAAGAAGAAAACTTCTAAGTTATTAAACCATAGGTAATTATTTAATAGAACAACAAAGTATTACTTATTTCAACCTTTCATGACTAGAGCAATCAAATTATTGAATAAGATATTTTTGCCCAGTTAGATTGTATGAGACAATTTACTCTGCGATGCTCAATTTTATATTCATCGATTGAGCAGGCTAAAGGTGAATAAAATTTGCTCTCCTCCGTTGAATTTCTAAATATCTTACGCCGCTCTTTTAATTTCTATTTTGAGATGATTGAATTAAAATTACAACAAAATTTGCTCCCAATACATTTTTAGTGCAGATGATTATTTTTTAATGCAGAAAAAGTTTTTAAAAGAACAAAGTCCTTTTTAAAAGTTTTGCTGCATTAAAAATTATGAAGAAAATAATAATATTTTTAAAGAGAAATAAAAAAAATTACAAAATAACTTAAATAAAGTACCAAATAAAATACATAATGTTTAATTTAAAAAGTATTTATTAAAAGCAAAATCATTTAAGCCTATGTTGTTTTTTTTCAGTGGCGATTTTAGAAATAAAATGAGGGGTCACGGGGGAGGTGAATCTTTAAAAAATACTGACTGCTTTCTGAAAAAAAAAGCTCCTTAAAATTAAAAATCACCCGACTTAAATGTGTGAAATACCCGACTAGCCAACTATACTCCTCAAAAAACCGACTATAACTTGAAAATCGCCTTCTTTGGACAAAGTAGATACAACACCCGCCCCATCCCCTCCCTACACACACACACACACACACACACACACACACACACACACACACACACACACACAGACAGACACACCGTAGAATCCCCTCTACTTGTCTTTTTAGTTAATGAATAATTAATTGAAAAAGTTGTTGTTTTATTCTAATTTTTTTCTATTTATTTATTTTATTGATGGAGTGAAATAGATGTAGTTGATACAACGAAGCTAGATAATTTGTTGTTAATAACTATTTCGAGAAAGTTTTTCTCAAAGCTTCTATGTAAAAAACAATGTAAAGTTTATTATAATAACGATGAATTAGATATAACAAGTTTGGATTAAAAATATAATAAGATTAAGCTAAAAGTAATTCGATTTGAATATGAACGACAAATATATTTTTGTTGTATACTGCGACAACTGAAACCAAACGCTAAACCAAATTTGAAATTTAAAAGAAAATATTAAAATGAATTTAAATGGCTTATCAGCTTCTTGTGAAATTTAGTAATATAATAAGCAGAAGCTTATTGATGAAATTAAATTACGCACTTAATACAGGTTTTATTTTCTTTATTTTTAAATAATTTTTAGAAACAAATTTGACTTTGTTTTTACCAAATGTTTTTGAACATTGCACTAGTAATCTTGTATTATTTTTTAAATTTTAGAACGATTCCAATTTCAAAACATTTCTAACTAATTATATTCATCAAATTGTTTTTACAAAGTAGAAATAATGAACCTTTTGGGTAAAGTATAGGGCGTAGGGTGTGCCTACTTTATTGCACTTGATATCAGCACCATTTTTGAAAAGAAGAAAAAATTAATAATAAACAATATGTAAAATCTTACTTTTAGTTTACCTAATATTCAATATTTTGAATTATAGAAAAAAAATTTATTTGATTAAAAAAGATCATATAAAACAAGCTTTTTCAGGGTGTTTACTAACGTAATCTTTGTTTGCTTTGTTAATACGTATTCAGTGCAGAATTTATGTATAAGCTACACATGCTATAGCTTAGGACTCCCAATATTTAAAGATCTAACTTTATTTAAGAAAAAAAATGTCGAAGTTAGTAATTGTCACATACATCTTAATAAACTTAAGCATTATATGTCCTAACATTACACTGAGCGTCGCACATTACACTTACATTACACTGAGCGTCACACTCTTACTAAAAAAAGAAACAAGTTATTAATGTAATAATCATTTTATATTTTGAAATAATATTTACACAGGACATCATATATTCATTTTTGTGAAATTTTCTATTCATTTCATTCATTTTCAAATTCAATTCATATTTAAAAAAATTAACTGGTTAGAAAACCAAAGATTTTTTCTTTACCGGATTAATTTAGTTTACCAGTAATAAAGAGTTGTCAACCGATAGTTCTCTTTATAACACATGTTTATTTATTATGTTATTTAAAAATAATAATAATAACAAAGGTTTAATTATTATCTTTTTTTATATATCTATTTGAATTTCATGTTATACAACGCTCTTATATTCCAAAGATTTTTTGGTTTAGCAAAGGAACAGCCCCAAATAGTCATAAAGACTAATTCAAAGTAGCGTCTGTTATTGACCAACATTTTTGCTTACCAAAATAATGCTCAAGCGCTGAGTTTGATGTGACTGGATTTGAACTCGTATTGCACAACAGTCCGGGTTTTAACAATTTGTTTGACGCTTTAACCAACTTATCTATCCAGCCACATTTTATGAGATTAACCTGAATCAGTTCTCTATACAGTTTACACCCGTAAAAATGAATTAAAGTATCTAACTCAAGATAGCAAGAATAGTTTTTTTTTAGTTATAAACGGTCGGTTTGTTACATAAAATTTGTGTCAAATAAAAAACTGGTTTCTCCTTTAGTATCAAATCATTGACTTTAGTATCAAATCATTTGACTCAAATCGTCAATATTTGCGGAACAAATTAAAACAGAAAAAACTTTTATACGAAATTGTTTTTTGACTATTCTTGGTTTTTAATTAATTTAAGATATCATTAAATTGATTTATTAATTCTGATTGAATTAATCAGAGGCGTCCCTAGGGGAGGGGGTATAAGAGGGTGTCTAATTTCCTAGGAAATTTTTTGTCCGCAAATTTGGATCTATAGTTGACAGTAAGCAAGTGTTAGCTAATGAGGACCTTTTTTTTTTTTGATCTTAGACCGCAAAAAATTTTTTTAGACCTTACTCGGCAAAAAACAGATACGTTACCACCCTCTCACTCCCCTCCCCCCTCAACTTTTTTTTTTTTGGTTTACATTTGTTAGTCGTTGTACAGTTTTATATAACCAATAATAAAAATAACAATTTAAACTTACAGTTTAAATGTACAGTTTTATATAACCAATAATAAAAATAACAATTTAAACTTACAATGGTAGTAAGTTTAAATTGTTAACCGGTGTCATTGGCCTTGAAAATAAACAAGGTATCTAAAAGAATATTGCAAATATCTTGTCGTCAGAATCTTAAATAAGCATTTAACAAAGATAAGATTAAAAAAAAAAAAAAATTAATAAACTTTTACAAAATTGCAAGGTAAATAATCTGTCTAAAGATCAACAGGTTCTTGCCATCAGAATTTTATACAAGAGTAAACCAGCATATAAATTAAAAAGTAAAAAGTATAAGAACAATAAATAAAATAAGTAGGAACAAACTTCTATAAACTTAAACATGTATATAAACAATAAAAATGTAGACCAAAACATATTTTTAACTTTTATTACTAATAATAACTTAATATATTATCTAATGAAAGAATAAGGTTTTTCATTTTAAAAAGCAGAAAGTAATAGATAGTTCAAAATTAAAATTCGGCAAAACAATTTTATTCCAAAGATGTGGCGCTCGATAGGTGATACAATATTGATTAAAGTTTGTTTGATAAAAGCTTCATTTAAAAAGTTATTAATTCTCAAAATATATCAACTGATTTGTTTAAAGAAAAAAAGTTATTTAAAAAAAAGTTATTTTCACATATATACAAAACATTAAAATATTACATACATTTAACTCGCATATATTCAGAATTCTCATTTCAATAAAATGTTTTAAATGAGAGAAGCGATTTGCTAAATTGATTATACGGGTTGCGCGTTTCTGACGGAGATAAAGACGTTGCAACTTACTTTTTTCTGTACTTCCCCAAGCAATATTGGCGTAATTTAAATAACTATGAATAAATGAATAATAAAGTTGGATTAAGACTTTCTTATTGAGGTAGATTCGTGATTTACATAGGATCGCCATGTTTTTAGAAATTTTTGTGATTATATAATCAATATGGTGATTCCAAGTAATGTTTTAATCAAAATAAACACCTAAAAATTTTGTAACAAAATCTCTTTTTATTTCCTTTTGATCGATAAAGGTTTGAGGTAATTTTGATGGGAGAAACCGCTTTTTTGGTAATCGAATGAAATAAAACCCATTTTGTTTTATTAGTATTCAAGGATAACTTATTACACTTGAACCAACTATATATATATATATATATATATATATATATATATATATATATATATATATATATATATATATATATATATATATATATATATATATATATATATATATATATATATATATATATATATATATATATATATATATATATATATATATATATATATGTCTGAGTTTAGAGTTCACTGTTTTAAAAGGTTCAGCGATATCATAGTTAGAAAATAATAAACAAAAAATAATAACAAGTTGTGACAAAAGGTCCATCAGAAAATAAATAAAGCTGTCATGAAATAAACCAAAGTGATAGCTCAACACAAAAAAAAAATTTGTCTTAGAGGGTGAAACACCCTGAAAGAGTAACCTAAAAGTTGTCACATTTGAATTGTAAACAGCTCACAGTCTTCAAATACTAAATAAACGGACAGGAAAAAAAGTTCTTATCAACAACAATAATTGGTCATCATACATCAGTCAAAATGTTTTAAAATTGTATCAAAAAAATAACACAATTTTTACGTGTGTTAATCTCCTAAATCAACACATTTGACACAACCAATAAATTATTTTAAACACTAAAAATTAACTAAAAAACTGCTTGACAAACAGTTTTCATTTTGCATTTAAAGAAAGAAATTTGTAAATGAAACAGCTAGTGAAAGTATAAAATCAGGTTTTGCGAAGTGTGAAATTTTCTCTCTCGATTAATCTCGATTTAATACTTCTAATTAATTGTATGCTACTGAGGGATAAATTATCCTGTCAATAAAAGTCTTATTTCCGAAACATTTTTAACTCTTTTAAATGACAATTGAGCAGACGAAGTACTTTTAACAATAGGACGCAAAAATTAATTAAATATTGCACCAGTAAAAAGGGATTTGTCAAAAATCTGAATCAAAAATTATACCAGTCAATAATAACCTAAAAAAGTGCCCTAGAAACGAAAAAGAATTGAACATATTAACTCCAATGCAACATCAAACAATGATAATGTAAGTATGCGCCTTCACCCATTAACTAAAGCAAAAATAAAATAATAGACACTAGATAATTAATATCAAATCGCCTTATCTGGTATTGGAACGATACCAGTATAAGTATTGATATCACGCAATACTGGTGTTAAAATTATTGGTTATTTGGTATCGTTTGGTACCGATAGTATTACTTAGTATTGCAGCTCGGAAAATTTGTATTTTATTTTTATAAACAATTTGTAACTTAAAATAATAAATTTATATAATAACTGAGATGTATGGGAGAGTTGGGAGCAGCGAGGCATTAAAAAATATTTCTAAAATAATTTTAATATCTATTTATGTAATGTATCCCAGCGAACATGTCCTATTAGGGCCCATATGGGTTTGCCCAAGTGGGTTGTATGTGGGTTTTATATATGGGCTCAATATGGGCCCCATGTGGGCTAGCCCTTGAATGCAAATTTGCATTCAAGGGCTAGCCCACATGGGGCCCATATAGGGCCCATATAAAAAAGTTAAAAATATACAGTAGGTCTGATCGCGCGATAGTGAGGCATTATGAATTGTGGAAAATCATTAAAAAAATTTATCGCTTAACTTAACTTAGCCGTATGTTTATTTAAAAAAAAGCAGTAAAAGAGTTTTAAACTGTATTTAAAAAATATTTTTTTAAACATTAAAGAGAACTTAAACAAAAAAGGTACAAAGTCAGTTTTAAAAGAAAAAATTTTTTTTTTTTTTTTTTTTAAAGTTTTTGAAAGTGTATACGCTACAGTATTTAAGTTTTTTTAAATCTGTATTTAAGTTTTTTAAAACTCAAAAGCAAAAATGTATATAAAATGACACCTTTTAAAGAGGATATTTTAACGTTTATGACCTAGTTAAATGTAAGAATTGAATTTACTCATTTATATTTAACTATTAATATTACTATTTAATTATTTAAATGATGTGAATGTTTATTACTGTTTACCTTTTTCTTTGTATATTTGATTTCTTGTTTTTACTTCTATAAAGCTAGACTCAAGTCGTATGTTTATGACTACATATAAAATTATATATATTTAATTTAAAACTAAATAAATAATTATTCAAAGTATTATAAAAAATTTAAATAAATAAAAAAGTGGGACTTACGTGGGTCCCACGCGAGCAGCCCATATGGGCTGTCCACTTGGGCCCCGATTAACGGCCAGCGACAAATTATCCTTGGGCGGGATGTGGGCAACCCATTTGGGCCCCATAAAGTTGCCCACTTGGGCCCCATGTGGGGCCCAATATGACTTGCTGGCTAGGATGTACTGCAAAAAACAAGTTTTAACAAATAAAGCATCATTTCGGACACTGATTCTATCCCTTAAGGTTGAGAGCAGGTCATAATAAAGAATATATATTTTTGATTTTAGAGGAACCATGTCATTGGGGTAAAGTGGGACAGCCATTGGATAAGGTTAGACGAACGAGTAATTAACAACATAGTAACAAAGTTATTAATTAAAAACTACAAAAGTCATAAACAAGTAATCTTCATCAAAAATTTTTAGAGTTTTCCACCGTTAATTACTCAAAAGTGAAATGATAGAAATAAAAGATTAATTAAATTTCTTTGTTTGATTTCATCCCTCAAAAAATTGTTTACTGAGGGTAATTTTAAAAAACGTGGTTTTTACCACACGCAGGTAGACGTTGACTAAATAAAGAGGGGGATTTCATTGTTTAAATTAGATAAAATTGATAAGAGATCTCGCCTAATTGGAATTTTTGAGGTGTCACAATTTTAGTTTAATTAACTATGTGGTATCGCTTCCGTAATTTAATTTCTCATATTGTATCTTTACTTTAGTTAAATCTCACGTGGTGTAATCTTTTGTTCTGTGTTTAACATTGAAACTGTTTAAAATTACTATAGTAAACTAATCATTACTTACTATGCCTCTTATAACTTCGTTAACTAAACATTATAAACTAAACTTCTACAAAGCAATCTTACTATTTTGTTAATAATAAACTAAAAAGGTCACATTTTCGTTTTTTTTCTTAGCGTGATTACGCGATCACTCGGTACCATACAATTCTTTTTATTATCGGTATCAGGTGGTATCGAACCAATACTGATGGTATCAACATTAGTATATAAGCGTTACCAAACGACACGAAACCATCATTCTTGACATTGACTCACACAATACCGATTATCTAGTTGCAACTCAACAAATGCTACTCTTTCGAACTGTAATCAACACGAATTTAATGAAAAAGACGACAAATATCATAGCAATAACAAAGTTGTTTATATTTCAATAGCGTTGTATCCACGGGTTACTTATCGACTCACATTTCAAATTATAAATGCTAAATAAATATGTCTTTTAATCTAGAAATCATTGAAACAATAAATTAATGAGAAAAATTTGGAGTTTAAAAACAGTTTATGCAAAATGTTCCATAATATATTTGACCAATTATATTAAATCTTACATTTGATGAAATGCCGGCTTATTTAAAAAATAAGAACAAATATTTTTGCTCCGCCCCTCAGTTTAAATAATTGAATTTTCGTTTGTTTTTTGCAGCATATTAGTTTAATTAAAGCGGTATATTAAATCCAGTATAAAATTGCGCAATTACATACAGCAACGCAATACTTTACGAACAAATCGAATATATGTATGTATATCTATTGAGTAAATAGACACGTATTTTATGCATATAGACTACACGACATGCCGCATGTCTCTTGGTGTTAGCATAAGAAATATTTAAGCCAGTGTCAATTGTATTTTTAATATGATAATGCTATTAACTTATTAAAAATACAATTGACATTGACTATAGAGTAATACTTTTGCTTATACCAAAAACAAATATAAAGTATTGACGTTGATTTTGATGCCAGTTTAGTTATGCCTTTACCGATAAATGGATAAGCTAAAAATATCACACCAGCATTGATGCCAGCATGATAACTTTCAATAATATAGAAGATTAAACAAACAAGTAAAACTAGAACTTCATATTTATATTATTTAAAACTTATAATACTTTAAAAACCTTGTAAAAAAAAAAAATTTTGACATCAGAAAAGATTTTGTATCTAAGAAATGCCAAGAAAAAGCTTTTAAAGTGCCGTCTTTTTGTTCATAAACAAAGCACTGTTTTAAAATCTTTTCTGTCTATTTTTAGAAATAGTACTGTATAAAAAACACAACATTAATTTGTTTAAGTGTCTCGCCTGGGAACATGCTTTTCTGCGCCCCACATGTTTAAATAACGAATGTATTGCTCCTTTGAATTGTTTGAAATTTCTAACTAATCAAAAACTTTTACAAGTCTGGCTTTTGACATCACCAAATAATAATATTTAACTATTGAAATTTATAGAAAAATTTGTATTTCGGTTTACCTAGATTGTTTGCAGGTGTCTAATTTTGTTTATCCTAGCGTAAAACCTTTGATAAATATCTTCACTTCATGAAACTATTAAATTCAGTTTATCTTTATAAAAAAGCAAAAAACAGTTTGTAAAATACGAGACTTTTGAATAAAATATTTTTATCAAGTTGTAGTATTTGGATTTTTAAAAAAAATGTTTTGCAGTAAAAAGATGTCCTTTCTTCTTTTTTGTGCATCTGCTTTCACCAGGTTTTGATGTTACAATTTTGAAATGACTTCCATCAACAGGTGTAGAATCTTTGTATTTTTTTCAAATTTTTATAAAGGTAATACTCTTCATAATTTTTATCAAACTTGATTGGTGTGGTAGGAATTTTCTTTTATTTGAAGGTGAAGGGACTGCAACTCCTACCTTGAAAAAAAATGGTTAATGAGGATTATAACATAGAAGCTCAGAACATATACAAGTTGACAAACCGGCAGTTTTAATAAATAAAATTATCTAAAAAACTTGTCAATTGATAACTTTCTTAATTTAAAAAAGTTATTTTAAATTAAAAAAGTTATTAATCGACAAGTCATTTTTTAAAATTAAAGTTAACGATATACTTATTAATTATCAACCATGTATTAATTAATTATTTTTTTTTTTGTTCGTTTTAAATTAAAGTGCTTAAAAGAAGCGAAATTAAATTTTTGTGTTATCGGTTTGTTTGTGTTAACGACAAACACATGTTTGATTTTATGAGATTCATTTCAAACAAGCCGAACTAAAACAATGTAAATTTGCTAGAGTTAAACACGAGCTAATACTTAGCTCGTATTTAATACCGACTCCGAATTAAAATTTTTATAATATTTATTTTGTAAACTATTTTATGAATTAAATTATTGTCTAAATTTATTATTAAATTTCACAAATCAACAACTTCAAATTTAAATGAATATCGGGAAGTTTTTGAATTGGAATTATGTAGAATTTGAAATAAGAAATTCAATTTCTTTTTGCTATTCGCATCTTTAAGCTAAAAAAAGAAATTATGGAGAGGATTATTTTTTTTCCACTATTCTCAATCTTGAAACTTATAAACATAAATCCTGATTTAACTAAAGAAATTCATGCCGACGCCACCGGGAAAGTCAGGGGGCACACCCTCCCCCTCCCCCCACTTTTTTTTAAAAAATTTTCTTTTTAGAAATTTAAAATTGCACCCCCTCCTCCCACAACACACACCTACTTTAAAACCCATGACGTCGATCCTGAAATTTCTTGAATCAGAAACCTTATAAATAAAACATTAAGTTCATACTTCCTCTTCAAATATTGCTATTTAAATTTGACAAATAATCTAGGTAAACCGAATATATAAATTTTTATCACATTTTTTATAGATAAATATATTTTTAAGTGATGTCAAAAGCGAGACTTGTAAAAGTCTCGCTTTTGACATCAGTTAGTTAAAAAATAAAAACTAAGGTTAAGTACAATCAATTTGTTTTTGATAAACATTACCAGTTTTTAAACTTTAATTTCAAGTTTAAAAATGTTGATTTCCTTCGTCTTTTAAAACAAAACTGTAGATGTAATATTATGACTATT
>NC_061161.1:40478214-40480945 GCF_022113875.1 Hydra vulgaris | reverse complement strand
GTTTGATTTTTTCGTTTGTATATGTATGTGTGTGTTTTTAAACTCTTTTTTAACTTTCAAATTCCATGAAGACAATTATATATTTAATGTGATTATTAATACAATTTTATTAATCTTTACTTTGAATTTTTTTTATATATTTATATTATTATATATTTATATTGTTATATATTTATATTATTATATATTTTATATATTTATATTATTATATTATTATATATTTTTCAGTTTTATTTATCTTTAATTTTTTTTTATCTTCTGTGCTAATAAAATTACATTAAATACCTCATAATAATAAAAGACAATACCTCCCCATATATTTAGACTTCAGGTATATGCTTTGAGGCTACACCCCTATGATCGAACTGAAAAGCTTAGGATTTAAGAAAATAAAGAAAAGATTTCTTCTTTATAATCTTTATAATAATTTTTAATGGAATAGGTATCATAATATATTTCCATCTAGTTTATACAGTAAATTAATTTAAATAGAAATAAACTAATAAATTTAGAAAAAACACTCTTTATAAATATATTTGTGGCAGAAACCAATTAATGTATAGCTTCTAACTTATATTTTCTCATTTTCTTTGATTTTTGAACGTATTGAAAATACATCACGTCGTAGTTATAAATAGCTTTGATTCGAACAGTTTTTGCGAGCAGCTGAAGTGGTTTTCAAGACACTGATTACAAGTTGAATAATTATATACCAGTCATTCTTAATGCTATGGGTGTATAACCATAATACATGGTACACAACAGTTTATTCAATGATTACGTTGAAGGATGTCAAAGTTTTTTCAAACCATTACGATTTTCATCTTCAATTAGAGAAGGAGTTAATACTGAAGCATTTTCTTTTATTTCTTTGTCTCTCATTCTTTTGAAACAAGCTTGCTGCTTGTCTCCAATTTTAGCTAAGCACTTTTTCATTCTTCTGACGGATCTGCTTTCGTTGTTAAGTTTGGTTTTTGAAGAGTTTATTTTATCTGACGGCGGCGAAATATATTGAGTATTGGCATAAAGATTGTTGTTATCTTGCGGTATTTGTAAAACATTTTGGTAGCTTAACTTGTTGCATTTTCGATGAATACATTGGCAAAACTCAAAATACGCAACTGTTCTTATAATCGACTTACCATTGTCACACTTTAGCGATACATCTTTAAAATAAGGTTTTGTCGGCCGACAAGCAGAACATTTCATAACGGCTTCGTGTGTAAACTCAGACTCATTGTTATTAATTGAAGGAGTAAAGGTAGATTCGCATTGCCCATAACAGAAAAAATTTTGAATAATCTTACTTTGACAACCTGGGTGGCTAATCATTTGCTTAAACTGTTTCGCTTGACAAAAAGAAGTTGAGAAGCTTTTCCTTTCCGAACTAAATGAACTAGTTATTTGCAAGTAAAGTAGAACAGTTAAGACCCACGATAAATAAAACGTGTTACCCATTTTTAGATTGAATTATTTTGATCAAAGCGCATGCAGATATTTATACATTTTAATAAGAGCAATTCATCATTTGTTTATCTAAAGATTAGTACGTCAATTTCCCTTGACTCGCACTTTTTTTTTGCGTACACAATCAAGTGCCATTAAAGTTAATCTATTAGACACTATATTTAAGAAGTGCAATAAATGATAATTCGACAAATAAACTAATAAAAAAGATTACGTCAACAATAATATTTTTTAATAATTGTTTTTTGATGTTGTATGAACAGAATAGTACCAGTCAAAAATAAAAGTAAAATTTTATTCATTATAAAATAAAAAAATTATTATAAAGTTTTAAAGTTTTAAATTTGCTTACATTTACTTATTACATTTACTTATATACTTTTGTTTGCAATTCCAAAAACATTTTAATTTAAAAAAATCTAGAATAATGATTTCCTGTGAAATCAGCATTACAGATTATGTAAGGAGACGTCAGTAGTTGCCAATCAACCGCAATAATTTTAAAACGGAAAATGTATGAAGTTTGTTTGAACAATGACGCCCAGCTTAAGAACTGAGCTTAAACACTTGATACACTACGAAGTAATCACCAATATTACCAACAAAAACATTTCAATCAAACGTTAATTAAAAGCTGTTTGTAAAATCATGAAACGGAATGTTATGATTGCAAAAAAAAAAAAAAAAAAAATGCTTTCGTTATATTAGCAAATGTTAGTTTGATTCACGTAGTAATTTTTAAGGATATTAATTTAGATTTTTCAGATGTTAGCGAAAACTTCCGTTCTGTAATACACAATAATAAATTATGTTTGAATTGTTTTAACCCTAAGACTCAATAATTTGTATTTTTATTATTTTTAAAAAGCGGATTATTTATAAAAGAAAATGTTAATGCTTAATAGTTTCAATTGTTAAAAGTTATAAATCTACCTTGTAACACACACACACACTCACACAAGTTTACATATTTATATGTATGTATGTATTTATGCAGTGACAGAGGAGCCTGTAAAAATAATAATGAGGTAGGCTAAACCTCTTGATCATTCCTGAAAATTGCACACTCGTACATACGTACACACACACACACACACACACACACACACACACATTTTTATATATAAATATATATATATATATATATATATATATATATATATATATATATATAAATATATATATATATATATATAAATATATATATATATATATATATATATATATATGTATATATATATATATATATATATATATATATATA
>NC_061161.1:40435714-40475714 GCF_022113875.1 Hydra vulgaris | reverse complement strand
TAGTTAACTTTGTGACCTCCACAAGAGTATCAACAAACAAAGCTGTTAACAAATGCAAGCAATTGGCTCGTGAAGGCATTGACAACCCAACTCCATGTCAATCAACTATTACAAGTCAACAATCAAAAAGGCAATCGAGCTGAAGGAAAAAATGATTGAAAAGCTGCATATGAAAAGTTGGTCTTTACACTTTGACGGCAAGCACATCGACAGAATGGATTATCAAGCGGTTGTCCTTAAAACTGAAAGAAGAGAATTCAAATTGGATGTCCTTGGCTTGGTAGATGGCAGGGTTTAACTATTGCTCAAGTAATTTTTAAAGTTTGTTATTTATACTCATTTTTATGCAGATTAAAATATTTATTTGTTCATTTAACATCTGGCTTCAGCATCTGTTAAAATAATTTAAACTATAGTCAACGGGTGATGGGTAAAAACATTTCATCAAACACTTGTCAATGTTTCCCACATGTCAAAGAAACCCCGCGTTGCTTTAGTGAGTGGGAGCAAATCTATGAAACAGTTAGGGAAAAGATGGGAGCAAAACTTTGAAAAAAATAAATCCATAAGGGCTTGTATTATTTGATTAATCATTAATTTATAACTTATTTCTACGGTATTTAAGAGAGTCTAGATTAAAGATAGTATGCCGGATGAATAAAAATAAGCAATTGCTTTTACTCAGTAATTGGTCAGCTTTACGTAAATAAAAACTTTAGCAGTTTTTCTCAAATTTTTATTCACGTAAAGTTAAGCAATTTACTCAATAGTTGTTCAGCTTTACGTTAATAAAAACTAAAGTAAAATTAATTAAGTTTTTATTCACGTAAAGCTGACCAATTACTGAGTAAAAGCAATTGCTTATTTTTATTCTGGTTTTAGTGATTAATATGTCTTGAAGCGCAATATATCTTGAAGCGCAATCAATATGTCAATATGAACCCAATATGTCTTGAAGCGCAATCAATATAGGAATTGCGACCTCTTTTGCAAACCACTCTTGTGTAATGTTTCTAAACTTTTTTTCTATCCAACAAATGTTTTTTGAGAAATAGAGATTTTTTACAGGTTCACATAACTCTACAATTTATCGAACATAACCTTATTAAAGGTTGAAAATTATTACTGATAAAAGACTTTAGGAGTAAGATCGCGAATATGCTTAGCCTGCAATAAAAAAACAGTGGTTAGAAAATTTCATATCAAAAACAGAATTATACCAATATCTTGTATTGAATTGACAGGTAAAGAATTCTTTCCACTGCGTTGATAAAAAAAATCTTTTGGCTGATATATATAAGTTGACAATTTTTTGACCACTCTGAAGTTTGTCTTTTAATTATTGACAAGGTTGATGCTATTTTTATCATTGCTTGATACAACTTGCAAACAGATTGATGCCACAATAACCCTCATAGCAGAAATATATATTGTTCATATAAACTAGAAAAAAAAAAGGGTCCTAAAATAGTTTTTAAAAGTATTCTTGTAAAAAAACTTGTCAAGGTATTACAAGTTTTTTTTTGGAGAAACTTTGATGCTTCACAGTCACAAAGGCTTGTAATTGTGAAGTATCAAAAAGTATCAAAACGAAGGCACAACCATTTTTTAACATTTCCATTTAAAAAATGTTATCTAATATGGCAAAATAATACCACGTGTAAGTAACAGTTTCATTTCGCATATGTCAACAAGAACGCCTGTTTCGTTTCTGAGAAGTTTTACACAATAATGTTTATTTTGATAAAAATATCATATATACATCATATTTTTCCAGACCTACCTTTTGAGGAATAAGCAATATTTGATTTTAGTGTTAAAGATATGTGTTATCAGCGTTATTTCATCAAGTAAAAACCATTTTTGATATCAACATAACCTAATAAGCAAGCTTTGAAACTGCATTCTTTTTAAAACTGTCCTCTGGGGCAGAACCGCATAAATGCACAGGAGGCACAACCACATACTTTTAATATTTATCAAAGTTAGGTAATTACAAATAACAATAATAACAGTCCTCACACTTGAATGCGTACATGTAAAAACTTGAATAGAAATAATTTTGTTTTGAGATGATGGAAATTAGATTTTGTATTGTTTTATTTAATACTTATAAATGAGTTTTTGATTAAAATATAAAGCTAAGTGAGAAAATCGATACCTTGTTATATTTATGTATATCTGGTGATTATTTTATTGTTATATATATTGTCGGTATATAATTGTGTATTTCTTAATTTTGACATTATTTAAGAAAAAGTTATACAATTAACATGAATCTAAATAATAAACTAAATCTACATTTTGATTTGAAGTCTATAAAAATAAATAAATACACAACAATATCAAGATGATTATTTTCATTTAAGTTATCTTGGTTGCGTAGTATAAATTATAAAATATAGATAGTATGTTATTAAGAATAGTTCAATACACAGGAGATAATGTATAGAATAATTTACAGAAAAATAACGTAAATAATTATTCAACATTGATCGTAGTAATTAATAATATAAGATGCTTGTTGTCGAGTTCAAGTGGGAAAAAGGGTAGAGGAAATTTATTTACTTTTTTAAGTCCTACAACTGTAACAAACATTATTCAAACTATTTATTTACCATTACACCACTACCAATGCGGTAGTGGTGTAGTGGTAGAGCGCTTGCTTCATAAACGAGAGGTTCTAAGTTTAATCCCCACCACGTCCCTGGTAGTTCCGCGCTCAACTTGTTTCTCGGCGCAGCGGTCTTGTTTGTCAAGGTTCGTGTCTCGGAGATATAAAGTTGAGAGAGGGTTATAACTACAATTAAGTAGCCTCCTAGTCTGTAGTGGCCTTCACGGCCTTGAGGAGGTGAATTACCAAAAAAAAAAATTTGTAAATTGTTATTATTATTAAAAATATTTGAAGAAGTAAATTCAGCTGGAATATACGGATACAACTATAAATATATCTACACATGATCAATGTGTATTTGTTTTGCGGTATATTAGTGACAGAACTGAAGGCACCACTCTATAATTGAAGCTGTGTTTTCAAAACTTAAAATTATAAAAACACGTTTAAGAAGTTGTTTAACACAGGAGAATTTGGAATCATTATTTTTGATGAACTGTGAAAGAAAATTGTTTGCAGACAATACACCGGATCAAGTCATCGACTTAATGTGTGAAAAAAGTACTTATATGTTAAGAATGTTGAAAGTTTAGTTTTTAAACAATTTATTGAACTATTCCAACTATTTATACATTGAATAGTTAATATTGAATAGGTACTAATAGCAATTATAGTTTTTTTATAATTTATTATGCATTAAACAAAACAAAAACCATAATAGTGCGAAAAGGATTCTGAAGCACTACGTAATAATAATTGTTGAAGTTTTAATTCTTACACTCTCATTATTCCAATAGTAGGCCACTTTTACATTTAATATTCTGTGTAATAATTTCAAAGTCCTGTTTTAGCGTTGTTATTTTATTATATATAAGTATATAACGTTAATTAGGTTCACCACACCAAATCTAAAATAATTTTACGGAGTGTCTATTCGCGCGTTTTTTACGAGCGAACAGACTATATTTAATTATAGTCTATTCGCACGTTTAATTAAAAAATAGGTAAAGTTCATCGAACTTAAAAGGAATTAAAAAGAAGTAGATTTATTATTATTGGTTTTTAAATTTAAAACTAAACTACCGTAGTGGAGTAAACGTTGACCGACTTGAACAACTACCAATATGCGCACCGTAGTGTATATACGTCTCGACTGCTTATCTAGAAATAGGTGCCCTGCAATATAAATACAATAACGAGGGTTTTGGTTTGGGGAGGCAAGACTCACCCATAACTTTAATACTATAAACTATTATTTATAAGTTATTATTTTAATAATTTGTATTACTAAAGAAATGTAATGTTTTAGAAATTAAAAATAAAATGAGATTATGAAATCAAACTTAATAGAAATTACAGGAACTTATTTGGTAGGGTGCCCAGGTCTTATAACTTTTAAGAGGGCCTATATATCGAATGAGAAAACTCACCTGTAAATACAAAAATGTCTACACAGATATATGCAAAAATGGAACAAAATCAGCAAATCATCTGATCTGTGAAATTTGTAAAGAAAAAGTACCACGATAAATGTATCCCTAACGATTTTCGTGAGGGCGCGGTTGTGCCTCACAATGGCGGCAAAGCCGTTTTTTTCACTGAGTGTTATTTTCGTGTAACGCCATTTTTAAAAAACGTTTAATTTTTTTCTTAATTGCATTAATTTAAAGCTTAATAATGAGGTTATTGAAAGAAACTGTTAAAAAAGCTCGTTTTTTTCATATAATTTTGATCCAAACATAACGGGGGCGGTTATGTCAGTAACAGCAGTGGTTAGTATTTAATTATCTTTAAAATCGGAATTACGATTAAAATGTATCAAACTATCTTCAAAACTTGTAGGCTAGTTTTTGAAAAAATGGAATTTATAATGAAAAACGTTATCAAAAGTAAATTTAAAAACCAATTAGGAAATACGAAGGATATAGTAATTGAAAGAGCCCATCGAGTAGGACAAGTAAAAGAAGACAAGTCGCTGTAAATTTAGAAGTTTGAGAGCTATAATTCTTAAACTTCTAAATTAAAATATTATTTTTAGCAAAAAAACTTAAGGGTAGTGGAATATTCATAAATAAAGATTACGCAAATGAAACCTTAAAAAAAGGAAAAAATTTTAGGGAAGAAATAAAAAAAACACCGAAAGAAAGTTAAGTTTGCTGTTATCAAATATAATTTTTGTACAAAAGTTTCGAAAACAGTGCTTAACGAGTAAATATTTTTTAAAAAACTACTAATATAAGTCTGCAATATACATCATCAAATTTTGTGAAATCTGGCACAAATGTTTAGAGACATAACTTACAAAAGACTGTAAATTTGGTTTACAAAATTTTTATCCGTTTAGGATTTTCAGTACTTGAAGTTTGTAACTAAAAGTTAAGGGGGGGGGGGGGGAATAGGAAAGTGCCAAAAATGTTTCTGTTTACTATTACCTCTATACGGTGCTTTTAGTAATGCTGCGATGCTGGAGCTTGCAACTAAAAAGGCTTCAAAGCTGCTAAATTTGAAAAATCTGTTTGTATCTCTCGAAACATGGCAATCTAGTTTATTTTAAGATCCATAAAATGTTCTTAACAATGACAATAAAAAAAGGGCATTGACAATTATAGGTACTTTTTTTTCGACATTACGTTTACTTGAGCAGTTATTGAGGTTTGATATGAACACAAAATTTTGTGATACTTTTAAAAATCAGACACTTAATCTAACCAAATTTTTACAAATTAATCAAATTAGAAATGAGGAATTTAATAACTTTATTATTTTTAATTATTATTTACAAAAAAAAAAAAAAAAAAAACATCCAAAAATAGTGGCCTAGTCATTCAATTTTAAATGATTTTTTTGTATTTATAGTCTATTAAATATCTATTAAATAGAAATTGTAAAAACAAATCAACCTCAATAACATTACTTTTGGGGTTGCAACGAGAATCTAATGCATTGTAAAACACAACTTTTTTCATGTTTTTAAAAATCATGAACAGCATTACCCCATTGTTGATGGGGTTTGAAAACTAAGTTTAGTATTCCAGATTTATTTGGAATACTAGCATGCAGCAAAGTAAAAGGAAAACAGTAAGCTCAATCTTCTTTGTTAGAATAGGCTATCCAAAAATAGTGGCCTAGTCATTCAATTTTAAATGATTTTTTTGTATTTATAGTCTGTTAAATATCTATTAAATAGAAATTGTAAAAACAAATATAGAATTTGGACGAAATACTTTGTTTATCATATCTATCAAAATTGCCAGCGGTTAAAAGTTTACCATGGGTTAGATGTGTTGAAACATCATATAAAGTATTTGAGTCTTTATATAGAGGAATATTAATTGAGTTAGAATCTAATCACTCAAATATTTTAAAATCTACAGAAAGTTTAAAAGGCAACTTTATAAAAGCATTGTCTTTTTTAAAGATAATTTTAGGTTGGACTGTGACATGTTTTTCAGAATTAACTTTTTCTGTAAAAGAAACATCAGAGAATTGTTTTTTTATTTGTTTCATTTTTAGAACTAATAAAGTGTAAAGGATAAGTAAAAATAAAAAAAAAAAGGATATAAAACAAGATCAATTTATTTTATTTTCTAGCTGGAAATATATAACACCATTAACTTTAGTAATAGAACTTTAACTTAAAGCACCATAATCTTTACTATCGTCTGGCTTCCGGATAAAACAATCCATTTCACTGAAATTATCAGAATTTTCAAGACTGACTATATGGCTGCACTGGACACTTGTTATTTAAAATTTTCAACTCTTCAGTTAACTGATTTTTATATTTGCGAATATTTTGCAAACACCTAGCCTTAATTGCTTTTGAAACTATAAAATTTATTTTTGTTTCAAAACTTTAATTTACTAACAAAATCCACAACAAGAATTACGAGCAAAATACGTATATGAGGTGGCATATCAGAATTTTTTAAGTTTTGAACAATTTGGAGCAACTGATGTTTTTATTTTAATAAATGGCGATTGGTTTAAACTGTTTTTTAACCAATCATGATTTTAGAAAACAATTGCATCACTTGCTACAAAGTGATAAGAAAAATTTGTAAAAATGTACAAATAATATTGGTTAAAGCCTAAAATATTTCTTCTTTAACCAATCACATTTGTATTTGGTGAAGAACAACTGCATCAGTTGCTACAAAACGAAGGAAATTTTGTAAAAATAAAATCGAGTTTAGATGTAATAATTTTTTTCGAGTTTAAAACAAATTCTACATTTTTTTAGAATATCAGATTCTAATTTCTACTTTAACTTTTCATTATGAATAAAAGTGAAAAAGAGGTACACTTAAATTTAGCGGTGCAAAAGGACTGATGCACACCCATCAGTGGCGACACCCTAGATCCGCCCCTACTGTATATTAAATACAAATTTTTTTACACTTTTATGGCTAAGTGGTACAAACTGATGGTTACTATGTGTCCAGGTATGATATTTGCAATCCAATATTTTCTTAAGAGTGTTTCTCACCAAAGTTGAATCTTCTGATGATATATAAATCAAATTTACACCTTCAATGTCTTCATCCCAATTGCACATTGCTTACAGAGATGAAATATGATTAACTATATCTTTTTGCAAACTTGCTAGTGTTGCTAAACATATGACTGTACCACCTATCTCATCCCATAGTTGCTTACCGTAAATAGTTGCAAAAAAGTTCCATTTAGCAAAAAGATCAAGACCTTCAACATGCAACGTAGCAGAAAACGTAGCTTCAACGTAGCAGAAAGATCTTCAACATGGATACAAAGATTTAAAATATTTTTTCAATTCTTATATTGACCTGCACATCCATCTTAAAAGTATTCAATATTTTTTAGGTAGATTTGTTTCAATATCATTGCTGACAACCTCAATAATTTTATACACCATGTTCACATCATGCATCATATTATCTGAAACAATACAATAAGATTTGTGCTTGAGAACACCATCTTTATCGAAATAAATAATACCAGGATGAATTGTACATTGCAAACTTGACCAATAAAAGCTTTGTATTTCGCCCTGAACTATAAATGTATAGTTTTCTGAAAAATCACCCAGAAATAATGCTGTTATCTCATTCATATCTTCCTTTCTTGATCTCAGGTATGATGCTAGACTGTTAGCTAAATACGAGTGTGGTGCAAGTTTTGTCAGTTTTTTACATGCAAGTTCAATGTATTCAAACACTGAACTATAACTCTTAATAATAAACAATAACTCTTTATTACGTGTTAAGTTTGACCTATCTGCTGTTGTCCACTGATTAAATTCTACTTCATCGTCATCTTCAAACTCTCCAATTAAATTATAAAGTTTTTCAACCAACGCATTCATGTTGCTGTATCATACAGTCTTTATTAGTCATGTCACATTCAATATAAGGTAACAATTCTTTGTATGTCACACCAAGAGGATGTAAAAGCAGTTTTAAATTCTGATGAATAAACCAGAAGGAGCTTTTCCTAGTTTATGATTAGACGTAGCTTAAATACCTTTTTCTAATGCTAACTTATGAACAGTTAGAGCTACATAGTTTGTTACATGTAATGTTTCAGAATTTTTTTTTATTGACCAGTCAGTTAGAGCAAGCGCTGTCAGATGTATTTTTTTTTTTTTTTTGATGTCACAGTAAACTCAGCAACTTTTTTAGTTAACAATACCATCATGCTATCAAACAAGTTTGCTTTAACTGTATACCCATAAACAAAAATTTGTCTGTTCTTCAAAAATTTCTTCTGATATATTTTTTTTAATGGAGGTTACTTTTAATTTTCGTTTACTTTCTCTGATTTTACTTGTCTTATAAAATCTTTTGACCTTAATAGGAGATACTCCAGCAGCTGTATTTACACCCTCTTTTTTATTTTGAATGGATGTTTCATTAACAATATCAAAATCTTCATCATTTTTATTTTCACTCATTCTTTTTGATAAACGTTTCATAACTTTACTTCAACAGGTTAGACACAACTTTTTTCTAGGTATAAGATTTAAACCTACGGTTTCTACTTCTAAGACATTGTGTAATCACACGATGCTGAAAAGAAAATATAACTATATAACTCAAATACTATAACATATTATTATAAAAACAATGAACAAATCCTATAACAAAAAACTTACAAACAGCTTATTAAGAATGGTATTACTTATTAAAATGTAAATTTTTCAATTGACTTTGAAACGAAGCAATTAAACTTTTTTGAAACTGATAACAATACTTTACTTAACAACTTTTATGACGCAGATAAACAACTTTTTTAAAGGATTAGATTTTAAATTGCAATACTTTGATATTGAAACTTTTAAAACGCAATTAAAATCAGATGTAAAAACTTCATGGTGATACACATCAATATCAGAACATCAAAAACTTTCTTTAAGAATGTTAGAACGCAATTTTTTATTTAACATGATTTTTCTTACAGAATCATGGTGTAATGTGGAGTTATCTCAAATAATTCAAATTTTCCTAATTATCAAATTATTTCATTTGAGAGAAAAACGCTTAAAAGGAGAGGAAGAATTTTAGTTTACATATGTAATGACCACGATATCAAAATTTGTAAAGAGCTCTCGATCTCTAATTTAGACAGCGAGGTCCTAACAATTGAGATAATAATTAAAAATACAAAAAGTATTGTAGTTTTTGCTTATTATAGACAACCTGACGGCGATGTTATTGAATTTTCAATCAAAAGCAATAATGAAACAAAAAAGATTATTCTGTATTTGCGACATTAACATAGTTAGAAATATAATGAACACCCTTATACTAAAATCTTTTTTGAAAATATGTGTTAACACGATATTTTCCAAATGATTAACAATCCAACTCGCGTTACAATAACGGATCATTTTCCAATTTTCTTTTCTTTTGCTGAACATGCAACCGTAAGTGATAATTCTAAAATCACAATCATGAAACGAGAAATGCATGAACATTCTATGCTTAAAATTAAAGAACCTTTATCAAAAATAAATTGGATAAATGTTTACCAAGTGTGTAACCTCGGACACACAAATTCCGTTTATAATCTATTTCTCGACATCTTTCTTGAATATTATAACAAACATTTCCCAATACAAGAAATAAATTAAAATAAAATATTTGAAATGTTTGTGGATTCCAGGCGGAATAAAGAAATCTTCAAAAAAAAAAAAAAAGCAAAAATTACACTTCTAATATTTAAAAAACAGAAACAAAGCTAATCTTAATTTTATAAAAAATATAAAAATCTATTTAAAAAAAAAAAAAACTAATCTAAAAAAATATATTATTCCGAACAATTAAAATATAATACTGGGAGCATAAAAAAAACATAGGAAGTTATGAAAGAAATCATTGGTAAAAACAAAATAGTTTCTGACATTTTCTCTAGAATAACGGAAAACGATATTGAGTACAAAGACAAAAAAGATATATCAGAAATATTTAATCATTTCTTTGTAAACACTTGTATAAACCTGGCTTCAAAAATAAAAGGCTCAGGCTTTAGTGACTTTAAAAGTTCATTGCCAGATAGTGATCTTAGATGTTAGAAACTAGAAACAGCGATCAAATCAATCAAAAAAATAAGGCGCTAGGTATTGACTACATCTCTGAAAACGTTGTTTTCAGAGATGTAGTCAATACCAAACCCTAACCCTGACCCAAACGAAATAAAAAATTATTTTTTCTTGGCTAAATAATTAAATTAGACATAAATGTTTTTTCAAGATTTACTTTCTTACAACAACTAAAAGCAAAACGACTGATAAATATCGCGATAATCTACCTTCCTAAATGTCAACAAATCAATGAACTTCGATGTTTTAGAAATTATTAATGGCGACGTTGACACAGTTAAAAAATATGAGTTGCTGGTTGTAAAAGAACTTTTTTCGTAAGTTTTATAAACAGTTTAAATTCCTTTTGTAAACGCAAGTATGATTGTGTAACAGTAGGTATTTATCTTTGCAATAATCAAAAGTTTTGATAACTAAAATATTTATTTTTATTATCTTGGACGCATTTTAGCTTAATTTAGTTACATTTGCTAAAAAAAATTGGTAGAACAGAGCTGGTATAAATCACTGCATATGTTATATCGCGGCGTTATTAAACTTTTAATGTCAAAAATAAACATAGATGGTACAGGAAATTTTGGAAACTTCCATTCAGAAAACCCTCTATATGTAAAGTTGTTCTGTGTTATTCCAATTTTGGTTAATGAATGTACATTTAAAATGCTATTTTACCCTAGTTTTTTGCAGTTACAAAGCAGGTTACAAAATCAGACGATCAGGATACGAATGTACAAGATAATGTTGCAAAAACAGGTGCATAAAGAACAATTGGTACTCGGTATTCTAGAAAGATTTTTGATAATGCATAAACCAGAGAAAACAGTGATGCAAAATATTTGTTTTTAAGTTTATTAGTTTTGTTAGTAATCTTTAACTTAATCTTAATGTAAACTTTTAATTTCTGCTGATGAGAACTTAAAAAATATTTGATAGAAATCGTGACTACAAAATATCCACTGCAAAAATCAAGCTTTTTGCAGTGGATATTTTGTTTGTGGATTTTGCAGTGGATTTTGTGGATTTTGTGGATTTTGTGGATTTTGTTTGTTATTTGATATTTTGTTTGATTTTTTGATATTTTGTTTGATCATCTAATTTTTTTTAATTATCGAAACATAAACAAGTATAGTCAGAGTCGATTCAAAAAAAAGAGGGGGGAGGGTGTATCCTCAAATTGTACCAACTATCTTCTTAAAAAAAAAAATGTTCCTCAAAACGAAAATTTCACCGACTGAATGGTCTCAAATAACCGACCAAGTTCTTAAAAAACCGACTATAATTTAAAAATCACCTTTTTTGAGGGAGGGGGTGTTATACCCCCACACACCCCGTATAATAGCCTCTGAGTATAGTGCACAAACATTTTTTCTCTAAATCCCCACTATATGAAAATGTTTTATATAAGTTTATAACTTTATTTATAGTTTTATAAAATAAAAGTATAGGTATAAGTAGTATAGTATAAAAGTTTATAAACATGTTATAATAGTTGTAAAAAATATAAAAAATAAGACCAGGTCTTTTATAACTAAAAATCAAATAAAATATAACAGTTATTTACATTGAAGATAATAATAACCAAATCAAAGAAACTATTGGACAAGATCTAAAAGTTAAATATACGTTTACTTAGACTAAATCTAAACGTTTTATATACGTTAATTAGACTAGATTTAAACATAAATTATATAAAATTTAAACGCTTTATATACGTATAATAATCCTATAATAGACGTCTAAAATACGCTTGAATATAGACGTTTTATGAATGTTTGTTCTAAATGTTAATCTGGATTTCATTCTAAACAGATAATCGATCAAATCTGAACGTTTTATCGAAACGTTGTTTTGACGTTTAATAGATGTTCGTGTGTTTGTTAGGAAGTTGTAATTAAACTTAAACAAAACAAAATAAACCTTATTTCATTCCAACAACAACAAAAAAAGAGCTTCCCGATCAATTTTACCAACTCTTAGTATAGGCAACACAACAGTTGAACGAACATCTAAATTTCTGGGTGTGCTTCTTGATAAGAATTTATCCTGGAACTCTCATATATAAATGCCATTAACACAAAAATCTCAAAAAAGATTGGTCTACCCTATAAAGAAAGACTTTATCTATCGTTCAAAAGTTTTTTATTTTTTATTTTTAAATTAATTTTTTTATTTTTAAATTAATTTTTTTATTTTTCCCTTACACGCATCTATCATTCGTCAATAAAGCATAAAACTAAATGAAGCTCTCTCTCTATAGACGGTAGAAATTTGCTTCAAGAATTATATTTTATAAAGGCAAGCTTACTCATGCAAACCTATTACTAAAACAGATGAATGCTTTAAACATTTACCAAATCAATATATGCTAAAAGATTGTTTTATGTTCAAACATAAAATGGGAACTGTTCCATGTCGATATATAAATAACTTTTTTAAAACTAATATAAATAAATTTAACACTACAGCAACTGGAAACTATCTGAAAAAAAGAAAATTATCCCAATTCTCTATAGCATATCGTGCTCCTTACCTGTATAACAAATTAATACCAAAAAATTCCTTAATATCCAGGGCCGTCCGGGAGAGGTCTTCTATTGGTGTGTGTGGGGGGGGGGGGGGGGAGTGTATTTTTTTTGCCAACTAGAAACCCCCCCCCCCCAAAAAAAAGGTCCTCAATATTTGCAATTTGCCAACTATAGTTCAAAACTTGCTCAATGTGCCAACTCAAATGATTAAATAACAGCTTTAGGGGGGTGGGACACCCCCGACACCCCCCTTTCGGGACGGCCCTGTCAAAATCCCTTCTGAACAATACAAACTCCTTAAAAGTTAATCTTAAAAAACTCATATTAGATACAAGCAATTATATAGAAATTTTTTAATATCTTATAAGTAATTGAGATATCAAAAATATGTCCATAACAAAAATCCAAATCTTAAATATGTAATCAATCAATCATTTATATACTGAAAAATAATTTCATGGGTATTCAGGGGCGGATCTAGAATTTATTTCTCCTTTGGCGAAATTTTTTGTGCAAATTTCAAATACCCCCCAACCAGGCTCACAACCCCATCCCCTTTCATGCACAGCTTCTGTCAAACGCTAAAGAAACACCCCCTACCACTTCATCAATTGTGAACTTATTTTCAAAAAATTCTCACTTCACCTTATTTTTATGACCACCCTCCCTGTTTACTTTGCACACTACTTTTATGACTGAGTCAAATTTTTTAAAATTATGTTTGTTGAAAATCCTTACTAAATTTGGGTCATTACTAAAAAATATCCATAAATAAAAATTGAGTTGAAACTATACCTGTATTTCATTTTTGATATCGGAACACAAATAGTATTGTCAATTTTCTATTTATTGATAGTAAACTCAATTCAGAATATTTGCTGATGCTCCACCTCCACCTTATAAAAGTTGTAAAGGTATCTGTCTGGAAGGTATTTGTCTAAAGCACATAAACCACGTCAAGGTTCCTTCCTATTCATGTGTACGATTTTTTATCGAGAACGATTGAAAGAATATGACAAAAAAATACATCATCAATTTGCAAACTGCTTTTCCTTGCACATTTTTGTTTCTGGATTACATATAAAATATAATATATTAAGGCAATGTGTTGTAGTAGATCAAGACTTTTTGTGGCCCAGGCCTGTTTTAAAGCAGAAGACCTCTTTCCATGATAAATCAAATAATTTATTTTCAGAGTATCTTTTAAAAACATATTTTTTATGAACAGAAGCTTCCAAAACTGTAAGGCCAATATAAACTTATAAAAATTATAAACTGGCAATGTAACTCCATATAGAAATATGCAAATTTTTTTTTAAATTTTAAAAAGTTTAAAAAAATATATACCTACTGAGTACAATCCACATTTTTAGATAAATAACAGGTTTAGAAAATGCGATTTTTAAAAGGTTATTAAAAATTTTAACTTACCACTGCTAATTGTACTATTAGTAGTGGTAAGTAAAAATTCAGTCTTATTTTATTTAAATTATACAGTTAATGGTTGGTGCCAAAATTTAGAAGTTTTACGCACCGCCTAAGAACTGTGTTTTTTATTGGTTCAGCTATTTGTAATGTTTTACCATCAAGTTACCTTTATTTTTTGAAAAATTCTAAAGAATTGTAAAATTTGTTTGTAAATATTTTGTTTGTATTATTTGAACTTATTTTAGATCATATCTTGTAACTGCCACTATAGTTTAGCATTTAGTATTTTATTTTAGTTTGTAACACTCCCGCGCATATCATAGTTAAGTTACTCTTCAGCAACGCCGAAACCATGAATAATAAAAAATGCCCGATGGAACTTTAAAATGTAAAGTAAATTATTACATCTTAATTTACATCTTAATAGTTATATAATAATTCTCCTTAGGCGGCCGCCTAATATGCTGTACCACAGATCCGCCCCTGATATTTACAAATAGTAATTTTACTTATCTTAAGTAAACACCAAAAATATAGATCCTTATATTTATAATTAGTAATAATTATAAGAATAGTAATGATAATAATAAAAATAATATTTATAGTAATAAACATAAGAACCATAATAATGATAAAAACAACAACAAGAATAACAACTATAATACTAATTATAATAACAATAATACTCAAAATAATGTCACTTGTTTTTATAAACACAATAGCTAAATATACATAAAAGTTAGTTACAAACAGTTGACTGATAGAACGTAACAACTAAAAAAGACATATAACAGTTATTTACATTGAAGATAATAATAAATAATAGAAAAAAATAATAATAATAATAATAGGAATAAGAATAGTAAAGTTAAAAATAATAATAATTGTTGTTACGATAAATATTTAAAATCAAAAAAAATTAATACAATAACAAAAAAAATAACAAAGATACGATAAAAATTAAAGATAAAATAAAAAAAAAACAATAAAAGTATAAAAAAATGAGAAACTTTATTATTGTTACATGCATACACAAACATAAATATAAAGAAATATGTACATACTTATTCACATGCATACACACATATTTGCACATAAATACAAACGCGCGCGTACATACACTTACATACATATGTATACATACACATATACAGGGGCGCCGCCTGCATTATACTTTGTCAAGTAAGGATGCAGGGGCGCCGCCTGCATCCTTACTTGACATAAGTATAAACATTTATATGTTTATACTTATGTCAAGTAATGATGCTTTGCAAAAACTTATGATGATTGGAGCTTGGGAACAAAAAAGCCACAAAATTTTTTCCCCTCTGCCCCAAACGTGAGAGTATTATGTTGATAAAATATTTTTTGTAGTATTTTCAACATGACTTATACTCATCGATAAATTTTAAGTTTCATAGTATTATCTCTCAGCGTTCAAAAATTATGACAATATAAAATTTGCAACCTTATCCTTATTTGATATAAGTATAAACATACAAATGTTTGGAATTTGTTACATGTCTAAAAGTTTGCTTAAAGACCAAAAAATCCTGGCAACGCCCCTGCACATATACATACACAGCTTTAAAAATGTAGGTATTTTTAAAAATATCCAACCAATATAAAACTAAAAAAAAACACATATTGTTGCAAATAACGCACTAAAACATATAACAATATGAACTATACAATGCCCGATGGACAATACATAAGGAGATTAAATTTTAGCTTGGCCTTCTATTCCGAAAGATGTCGGAGTGACTCTGGACTCTCAACTGAACTATAAAAAGCATATTTTAAACGTTGTCCATGCAGCTAATACCAGAGCATACCTTATTTTAAAAGTCTCGCGATCCTAGTATCTTAGTAAAACCCTTCAATGCGTATATTAGGCCTATATTAGAATATTGCTCCCTAGTTTGGTCGCCATATCATGTTGAACAAATTAAGGTAGTTGAGAATGTGCAAAAAAGTTTCATAAATCCTGAATTTAAGCAATTTAACCTACGACAACCGACTTCATTTGTTTGATTTGGAGTCGCTTAAGCTAAGGCGAGTAAAATATGGTTTATCGACTTGCTTCAAAATTCTGCATAACTTGTTCTTAATTGATAAACATATGTTCTTTTTTATTGACAACAAAAATAACATGCGAGGAAATAAATATAAAATGCACAAACTACATTATTGACTAGATATTCGCAAATTTAGATTCTCTTACCGAGTTGTTAACATTTGGAATTAGTTGCCTTTCGATTTTGTTAATGCTGATAACATCAACATCTTTAAGAGTAAAATTAACTTAAACAATTTTGAAAATTTATGTCGGCGTTATTAATTAGTTGTATATAAATTGTTTATTAAATGCTGTACGCTGTTACATAATTTATTCATTTTGAGGTACAATGTTAATGTCCATCAATATGGACCTGCATGTCCTTTAAAACATGTATTATTTGTTCTAATAAATACAATCTAAAAGAATAGAAAATCAAAAAGCATTAACAATAAAAAACAAAAACAAACGTCCCTCAAAATTAATAAAATTTAAAAGTTTTTCTTTTTGTTTCTTCGAAAACTTTTTATATTTTAATTTAACTTTTTTTTTAATTACTTTCCATTTGGGGCCCTCCATAAACGACGTCACGCATCTAGGGGAGGGAGGGGGTTGACAATCTGTGACAAGAGAGAGAGAGAGAGAGGGGGGGGGGGTTGAAGAAGTGCGACATCACAAAAAATATTTTATTTTTTAAATTATTTTCTTATATTAAAAACTTTAAAATATTTTACATAGCAAAATATTTTCTTATTTCAAAACTAACTTCAGGTACTCACGCGTTAAGTAGTGACATTTTATCATAAAACAAAATAAGATAACAAGCTGAAATTCACATTTTATCATAAAACAAAATAAGATAACAAGCTGAATATAAAAAAATATGAACAAGTAGCTGTTTAAACGTATGTATTCAATATTTCTCGACCACATTAAAAAATTTTTTTCTCAATTTATTTTTTGGAGTATCTGATTTGTAAGCTCCAATAAATCCTTTTTATCGAATGAACTTCCCGATTAAGGATAAAAATAAAATACACCTGCGTATTTTTGACGCGTACGTGTCAGCCAGAGTTGTTAACAAGGCCAAAAATAGTAAGACCAAGGCCACATGTTATAAGGCCAAGGCCAAGACCAAGGCCAAAAGTTACAAAGCCAAGGACAAGGCCAAGGCCAAAAGTTTTAAGGTCAAGGTCAAGATTAAGAGTTTCAAGGCTAAGACCTACGCAAACATTTTCAAGACCAAACATCTTATTTTTTGCCTTACGTTAAGGCCAATTATTAACAAAACTGTAAGTAGCAAGTGCAGTAACAATAAAACCTCATTTTGTAAAAATAGACCAAGGTTATGCGCAGAATTCAACGAAATTGATAAAAAAATATGTATTTTTGTTTGAGTCCAAGGCCAAAAAAATCAAGGCCAAGGGCATATTTTTCAAAACCAACAGTTTCAAGACCAAGACCAAGGCCAAGGCCTCAATTTTTGGCCTTAAGGTCAGGCCAAAGAATAATAACTCTGGTTTCAGCATATACTACAAAGAGCAGAAAGGTTAAATAAAACTGATTTAGAAGTGGAATGAACTAAAAATTGATAAAAATTTACAAATCAAATTGGATCATTGGTTGCAAGAACTAAACGCTCTTTTTACAAGCGAAAAAGGAACACTCCTAACATTTAGGCTAAACAAACGTTATCTACTAATAAACCTTCAACCATAAATATGAATAACAAAATTCTACCGACTTCAAATTTTCAGTTTGATAAAGAAGATACCTATAGTGTTACTGATGAATTAAAACCAAGACCTAGTATTGCCCACTCAGAAAACAAATAAAATTGCCCCAGCCCAACTGCAATTGCTGACACAGAATGAAATTTTGAGTTCTGATTTAGTCGGTTTGTACAAGCGACATAAACGTGAAACGCTTTTTTATATGAAAAAGATGCTGAATTGAAAGAAAAGAAAAAGAAAAATGACAATTTAGAACAGCAGTTGAATGAAAAGAAATCTGACCAGAGAAGAGCAAAAAAAGCAAGAAAGCTGAAGAAAAGAAAATTAATTTCTTCCTTTTAAGATAATCCATAACTACGCATAACTTTAAATGCCAGAGACAAGCCTGACAGGCCGAGAATCAAAGAAAACTTTACTATTTGAAATCAGCCTTTACTGTTTGAAAATCGTGAACTTTGTTGTGCGTGGATCATTACTCATGGATTATTACCCATGATCATTATGCATGGATCATTACTCATGAAAAACGAAATTGTGATGTATATATAAGCATCAAAACGTTAGACCAACTGACTGAACAGTTGAAAATGGATGGATTCACAATCAGTAGAAGTGGGCTTTACCTTTGTCTCTTCATAAAGCGCCGTTCATCTCTTGAAGGCCAGTGTGATGTATCAATGGTACCAGTAAAATTAATTAGAGCGCGGAATAATCAGCACGCTAAACATATCGACGGCTTATTTGTACTGCTACAATAAGGCACATAAATGAAGTGTATTTTTGAAGTCAATATGACAAAGCTTGTGTTTCGAAAATCCATTACTTATGCTCGTTGAGTCAGCTTACCTGACCATGATTGAGTAATGGCTGCAGAACACAAATTAATTTCATCGGTGTATGCTGGAATCTTAATTTAGCATGGTTTTGGAAAACGAGAAGCAGTAGGATATTTCGGACCAATCTATATAAAAATCAGATCAGAATAGCACTAAAAAAGTAATAAAAGTTGCAGCACACCACCTTATTCAGTATGATTTTATGCTTTTTGTTGCAAACGCTCCTGGAAGTAGTGCATTTAATAGAGTTGAGAAAAAAAATGGCACCGTTTAGTAAAAAGCTTGCTGAATTGATATTATCTCATGACCACTAGCCATCTGAACAAGAGAGGTGTTACAATTTATTTCAATGCAGGGACCACTCTTGCTGAAATTTGGTTAGGTTTGATTGTCGATAATTTTCCATTAGTGGCAGAGTATATTAAGCTCACAGAGTCTGAGTTACAAGAATAACTCCTCTTGTCAAGGGATCAGATATGCCACATACGAACGAGTTAATGCCTTACGCAGATTGTAAAACGAAATGACAATAAGTGCTGTTTAAAACCAAGAAGTCCTTTTTTCAGTGTGATAGATTTCTTCAAGCTGTTCAAACAAGCGAATGTCTTAATTTCCATCTCTGTTTGCAGTTCAAAATGTAAAAGTTGACGATATCCATCCCCGCTTTTCAAATCCGTTACGGTCAATTCCATATGACTTGTTTTATGAGATATGTTTTTCTCGAAGATACTGGTGTCAACGCCCTTCCAGTTAATTCCATAAAGGAACATTTTTATTTAAGATGGGAAAATAGTTTTTGCTAATTTTTTTAATTTCAGCAATGTTTCATTTTTTATTTGTGATAATCTTTTTAATTTCAGCAATGTTTCATGTTTTATTTGTTATAATTTTTTTAATTTCAGCAATGTTTTATGTTTTGTTTATTATAATTTATAGTTTACAATAATGCGGTAGTGGTGTAGTGGTAAGAGCGCTCGCTTTGTAAGCGAGAGGTTTGGAGTTCGACTCCCAAAAACAAAAATGAGTAGAAAAAAAAAGAAAAGAGTAGCCTCCTTGACTGTAGTGGCCCCTTCGGGCCTTGGGGAGGTGAATAATTAAAAAAAAAAAAATAATAATTAAAAAAAAAAAAAAATTGGTTCAATGAAGATTCATTTATTTCATTTAGAATGCTGCGAGATAATAGTTACATTAAAGTAAAAAAGTTTCAATTACTTTTATATTTATATATAATAAAATACAATTGAACATTTTGAAAATAATATTTCTTTATGATTATAAAATGCAGTTTTACTAGTCACTAGTGAGTAATTGATAATAATTTAATAATAATAAATTTCCTTTATTATTGTCGCCTATTGTTATTTTCCCATTAAACATACATACATGATAATAATTTTTAAAAATATTTTATATTTAGCTAACAATCGAAATAATGCACCATTTATTCAAGATAGGGTTTCTGAACACTGTTTAACAGTACCGTAAAATTGGGTAGCTTTGGCCCTTCGGGATGACTTTAGCCCAACAGAAATTTTTGCTTAAAAATGGTTTAAAATCGATACCTTAAGGTATGCCAGTTGATGTTTAGTAGCAAATTGTGGGAAATTTATTATTTATTTAGTTTAACTTAGTTTACTTAACTCGAGTCTTTGTGATATTATTGTAAATTGCACTTTAGAAGAAGCACCTAAAATCCGAATTTTTTTAGGCGTGTAAACTTTTACATCGATAGAAGGTTTTTTATTGGAATATACACTGAATTAATTTTAAACCATTAGTGTTTGATTCTATCTTGTTTTGAAAACTTAATAGTGTATTACCTTTTTGTAATTGAGGTTAAAAAAAAGTAGGTTGTTTTTGGCCCACTACATAGGGTGACATTGGTCCGGGCTAAAGTCACCCCATGTATTAGAGTAAACCTTTTGTTGGAATGAAAAATTTTGTAGTAGTAATGCAATTTTGAAAGGTATGGTGGTAAAAATACTAAAAAGTATGGTGGTCAGCAAATATTTACATCAAAAGAAGAAGACATGTTTAAGGCATATGCAATAAAATCATCTGAGTTTGGTTTTTCTGTTGATAAATATGATTTAAGCATAGTAAAAGGGTATTTAGAGAAAAAAGGCGTCATTATACCTCAGTTCAAAAATAATTTTCCAGGTGGTGATTGGATTCGATCTTTTTTTTTAAAAAGAAATCCAGAACTCACAGTAAGATTTGAAAACAACATAAAGCGAAAGAGAGCAGAAATAGGAATGACTGTGATTGATAACTACTTTATAAATCTATCAAATGAAATAAGTAATATATCACCTGATAATATATGGAACTATAATGAAACCAATCTCAGTGTTGATCCAAGTAAAAAAATTAACAAAGCGTGGATGTAAGTATCCTGAACACATCATTAATTCTACAAAGACCTCAATCTCTGTAATGTTTTGTGGCAATGCTAATGGTGAATTGCTACCACCTTATGTTGCTTACAAAGCTGAGTCGTTATGGAATATATGGATGGAACATGGGCCACCAAAAGCACGTTATAACAGATCAAAAAGTGGTTGCTTTGACTCAACATGTTTTGAGGACTGGTTTTTCTCTTTACTTCTTCCAAGACTTAAGAAGGCTCAAGGAAGAAGTGTCATTATAGGTGATAACGTATCTTCACATTTGAGCATTGCAGTGCTGGATGCATGTCAAAGCAATAACATAGGATTTGTGGCATTGTCAGCAAACTCTACACATCTCACGCAGCCATTAAATGTTGCCTACTTTAGACGTATGAAGATTAACTGGGGCAAAATATTATGTGAATGAAAGGAGAAAGGAAAAGAAAGGAGAATTGCTTCTCTTCCTAAAGATGAATTTCCTAGACTTTTAGACCGTTTAATTACCAACTTAAGTGAACATGGGAATGATAACCTTAGAGCTGGTTTTCGCAAAACTGGAATTTTTCCATTAGGCAAGTCTCAAGTGCTTTCACGACTACCATGTTGTAATGTAGGTTTAGACTCAACTACTGATTTAGTAAGCCAATCATTTTTAGATCATTTATGTAAGTCACTGGATGATCCCTCAGATGGTCCAAAAAAACCAAAGCGATGTAAAGTATGTGTTGTCCCAGGTAAAAGCTTTTGTTCAACAAATATATCACCTTGTGTTATAAATAAAAATAATAGATTAAATTCAAATAATGTAGATACACCTATCAGTATTAAAAATACAATTGAGACCAACAACATTGAATTTGCTGGTCCAAGTACAAATACTGGAACTACTGAGACTTCTAATCTAATTTTTGCAGATGTAAGTTTAGTTGTAGAAAGTCATACAGAATCTTTAGATCATTCAGCATTAGGCAAAAAGAACTTTCAAAATATTAATAAAACAAAAAATGTTTGTAAAAAAGAGAAATTAATAAATCTTGTAGAGAATTGTTATGTAATTGTTAAATGCAATGGAGAGTTAAATCCTGGACAGGTTTGTTTATTTATTTCGAGTTATCTATATTTAGCTAATTAATTAGTAAACTTTATAACTAATTAATTTAATAACTAATATTATTTAATGAAACTACTGAAAAATTTAAAAAAAAAACTTTTGAAATTTTTTTTTCTGCAGTTGAAAAAATTAAGAAAAAATGGAGCAGAAATTACTATTATGAAAAAAAATGGACTTAACTGGAAATGGTCACTACAAGCAGAGCAACTTTTTTTTCCCCAGTCTGAAATAGTCGATTTTATTGAGGAACCAAAGGAAATTTCGAAAAGAGGAATTTATTAAGTTCCAGAACTTTTTCACTAAATTTTTTAAAACATTATTTTTGTCATTTTTGTTTACTTTATACCTAAACTGTTTTGTTTACTTGGTACCTATACTTGTTTAGTTTGTATATTTTATTTACTGTATACAAGAACTTTGTTACTAAATCTTTTTTTGTCACTTTGTTTTTGTAAATTTATTTTCTTTGCCTAAATATTTTTGTTTTCATTGTTGTTTTGCTTCCTTTAATTTCTTTTTACAGGGTTGGGCCAAAGTCACCCTAACACATAGGGGGACTTTGGCCCATAATTTAAACCACCCAAAAGATACTTCAGGTAAATAATTTTCAAATGGGAGACAGATAGTTTTAACTGCCCTTTCTATGCGCTTCTAAAAGTACTTAGTGTTTGAGGAAATAACTTTTGTAGCTATCATGCAATAGGCATTAAGATGCAAAATGGGCCAAAGCCACCCAATCTTACGGTAACAGTAAAACAGCTTTTTTTTTACGAAAAAAAATAATAGCAAACAGCTGTTTTTTAAATGACTTTCTTTACCTGTTTTTTTTTTCACAATTTAGAATACATTAAAGTGATATAAATTTATATTACTAATATAATGTATATATTTTTCATCAGTATCGTACTGATAAAATATAGATTAATGCAATAGAAATATGGGAGATATTTACAATATTTCTCAAAAAAAACCCTTTTTTTTTTGAAAAAAATTGCTAGTTTTATTGAAAAATCTAAAGTTTTTAATCCCTCCTTTAATCCCCTTAAATCCTGGAGTTTTTAATTTTTGAAAGTAGTAAGATTAAAAAATGTTTATTATGTATTTTTAATTTAAGTAATGAATCTATTAAATGTTACAAAATGTTATGTCATATTTTAAATATGATTTATTATAAATATTATTTATAATAAATAATAATGGTGTTACAATAGTAATTAGTTATAATCATGCCAAGAAAATGTTCAAGAGTTATTTGTACCACGAATTATTCAACATCAACTTTATTTAACAGAAGAAAAGCTTATTATTTAACAGAATTATTTAACAGAAGAAAAGCTTCATGTTTACATGCTTCCAAGTGACACACAAAAATTACAATATTGGCTGTCATCTATTCCAAATGCGTTTGAAAAAGAAACTTCAAATATGTGTGTGTGAAAAACACTGGCCACCAGGCTGCAAAATGCACAAGCCTCCTAGATCAAAGTTTGAGGTAAGCATCCTTTAAGTTGTTTTTATTGATAAGTTTTACAATGATTAGTTTCATCTTTTTTTCCTGGATGCACATCTTCAATAGTGCGCCAAACAGTTTCAACACAACCAAGATCTACAAATATAAATAAAATTTCTTTAACATCACAAAATGCAATTCCTGATGAAATGGATGATTTCAATCAAATTGATTTAATTAGATTTTATGAGGTTGAAATAATGTTGTCTGAAATAAAAGAATGGTAAAATTAATTTTTCCCCCTTTGTTTTATGATATTTGCTTGTTTTGATTTAAAGTTTACTTGTTATTAAACTAATTTAGATATCCTCAATACTTTGCATTCATTGAAAATTCAAAAGTCATACTGCTTGATGTTTCTCAATCATGTCTACCTGAAACAATATTTTCTGTTGAAATTAATTGTCATTCACGTCAAGTTAATATTTATTGCAGGAATACAAAAGTTAACTGCTATGACCTGCTCAGGTTTTCTCATTGTCTTAATCGGTGGTCACAGCTTGAAGCTATTCTCAAAAGAATTTGTACCTCAAGTCCTGAAATAAAAGATGAGGTATTAAGTTTGATTAGTCAAATTGAAAATACATACAGTGACACTTCTGAAGAAATTTCTTTCCTTATTGAACAACTACGCCTCACCACTTATTCTCCTAATGGACTTTGCTTTTCTACTTTATGTATACGTCGTGCACTTGAACTGTATTTGTCCTCCAGATGTTGTTATCGACATTTAAGAAATCTGCTTTGTTTGCTAAGTCCAAAGACTCTTATTTCGAAATTACACACTAAAAAATTATGCTGTTATATTTAATAAAAATATAACAGCATTGGGATACGATATAACAGCATAAATGGCGTTATTTAGTGTCATTATGGTGTTATTTTTTTCAAAAATGCTGTTATATTTATTTAAATAACAGCAAAATGCTATTATTTAAATTTAAATAACAACAAAATGCTGTTATATCGTTATCCAATGGCGTTATATTTGGTGTTATATTCGAAAACCAAACTAACAGCATAATATGCTGTTATATATATATATATATATATATATATATATATATATATATATATATATATATATATATATATATATATATATATATATATATTTACATGCTATGTTTCTATTCAAGTAAAACCTAAATCATTTATTCACTACATTATATAATTAATACTAATTATCTGATGTATTTTAACAACCTTTCAATGCTATTATTACTAGTAAGGCATAAAATACATACTATAAAATATTTTTAATATATACAATGACGAAATAAATTCATTTTAACATAATTGTAAATAAAACACCATAAACCATTTCAATGATCTACTAATAAATCTGGTAATTTATGTAACTACTTAAACCAAGGATTAGTTTTTATATTTTTAAATATATGTCAAAAAATACATTATCAAAACTTTACAAAATCAGTTTATTATTTTTATTATTTCAAAGAAAGCTTTATTTCCCAACTTTTTTTTTAAAGTAACAACTTAAATATAAAATTATAAGTAACAACAATAAGTAATAACAAATTAAAAATATAAAATAAAACAATTTATAAAATAATAAAGTTAATAACTAGTAATCGCATTCAAAAAATCAAGTTAACTGTTTAATATAAGAGAAAGTCTTTTTTGATTTTTTTTCAAAACTTTTATTTAGTAACATCTCCTGGAAAAGGCCCGCCAGTTGTGAAAAAGATGGATACGATAGATATAACAAATAATAAATGCTAACAATAACGCATAAAACCTCTTTAATTGTCTGTAAATCTGTGCTAATCATTTCGCATCCTGATCTACTGTGAATGCCATATTGTGTTGAGTTGAAAAGAACTTGTGGACCGTACTTTGCAGGTATCTTCAACTCATCGACCAGATCGTCAGACTTAAAGAAATCAATTTTTAACTATAAAAACTACCGAAAATTTAATTTAATTGAGGTTTTTTCCAAATAGTTTTAAAGCAGGGATTAGAACTCCGACCTTTATTTGGGGTTCTGGAACTCTGACTGTAAGGGGTTTCAGAGAACTGGTTCTGGAACCCCTAATGCAAAATGGGGTTTTGAAAACATTGGGGTTCTAGAACCCATAAGCTGGGGTTCTGAAACTAAGGTTCTGGAATCTTTCTGCGCCCCTGTTTGGGCTAATCACTCTTGAATTGTACAGAAATAGCTGTATATAATATTGCGCTAATATTACATATACTAGCTGTATAATATACATAACTGTATAATGTATAATAACTGTATATAATCAAGGGCAGATCCAAAATATGCAGTTTGAGGGGGGAGAACGAATTTAATTTCTTATTATATGGTGAATCCGGACCATCTAGTAAAGAGAGGGAGAGCGATTTTCAGGTTTCAATGATTTGTACCCTAGCAATCACACAGTTTAAAATTTGCACAACATAATATTAAAATTGAAATTTTATCTAGACAGCTTAACTAACTATGGAGTGTGATTGCCCCATCGCCCCCACCCTATGAATCCACCTGTGTAGATAATAGCATAATATTACATTAAATTACATTATAAATAAATGAGCAGATATATTATTTGGCACCTCAAAGTATCCTTAGATTTATGGTCAAACCTAACTTCATATCATACTTTAAACTAATCTCACTCCAATTACTATTTTTAATTTTTAGTAGGAGGGAGATGGGGTGGGGGTTGTTGTACTGGGGGGCAATCTTAAAAGTATGCATGGCAACAGGGGGAGGGTCAAACTTCAAAATTTTTGGCATACATACTTTATGGACGACCCCTTATTATAAATGCGTTTAACCTAAGTTTATACTGAAATGTACATCATTAATAAATATTAGTAATAAACAAATAAATTCTAGATTAACTAGATATATAAATGCAAAAAAAAAGTAGTCATTTATATAACTTCATTATATGAAATCATTAAAAAGAATTGAATAAAACCATTAAAAAATTTCATTTTACTTACTTCAGATTTCTTAAACAACAAATCCTTTGCTTTTTTGGAACCTAATTTACATTGTAAAACAAGCGAACTTTCAAGGTGATTAGAAGGCTTTAGTAATAAAAAATGAACATGATTCTTCTATAAAACTATAGTGTGGATAAAGGCGCTTTAACTCAGCAATTATTAAACAGGGAGCCACTGACAATTGAATCGGGAGTTTTTCATATATTTTTGGTTGAAAAAGATTTCTATTCAAAATTGCGAGAACATTGATAGATGGTTTTGACTTTAGTAGTTCATTCTATTAAATATAAAAATTAAAATACCGTAAATTCTAAAATAAACAATGGTGCACATAATCACTTGGCCAACTAAAAATTATTTATTATAAAATTGTATAAAATAACATGCTTTGATGCATGGTGCTAAGGTTTGTATACACACTTTATAAAATTTCTTTATATACTATACATTAAACAACTTTACTTGTAATGTATTTTTGATTGTAAAAAAAAATAAATAGTAAAAAAAAAGTGTATAATAATTAGTAAAATATTTCAAGTAGTAAGTGACTGGGCCCCTGCTAAAAATAGAGCTTTTTACAAACCCTGCCTCAACTAAACAAACAAAATTTGCAAGGGTTACTAGCCATTACCAGCCACTGAGAGTCCTTAAGCTGTATTAGGGGAGAGATCTTTTTCAAGCTCAAATATCCTCTCCAAGCTTCCCCCTCTTCCTCCTTTCCTGAAGTCTTTTGGAGCTCAACATGAATTTTACCTAAAAATAATATACTTATTGGATTTATCAATATAAATGCAGCCCTGGCAATGTTTTATCAAACCTGGCCCCGGTCAATATCAACCCCAATCACTTACTAATTTAAAACATTGCTAATCATATTGCTATCCAAATTAAGTTAATAAACTAAAAATATAACCTCTTCTGATTTTGATACTTCAAAATCAGAAAAATAAAATAAATATATTTAAATCTGAATTTCCTTTGAACATTTATTTGAAGAATGTTTTTATATTTTTAAACTTTTTTTTCTTCTGTGAAATCTAAAAAACCATTCTACAAAAATTAACAAATTAATATGTCCATTAAAAGTTAAACTCATATGCATATAGCAAAAAAATTTAGATTTGGCACTGCTAAAGAAAAAATATTGATTCTGCCATTAACAGAACTTGAAAAATTATAATATTGGATGACACACCAAGGAAATATCAAAGTATCTGGATAAATGACAACTTATTCAGAAGATTCACAACATATCAAGTATGCTGAGTGGGCTTGTACTATAAGTTTAGAGCATTTAAAAGCATGCTTGTCATTTTCTGACGATATGGAAAGGATTTTATCCTTTCCATAAAATATCAACTTTTCTTCTTGTAAGCATGAAGTAATATCACCAATCTTGTAAATTATGCCATTTACTTTAACAGAAATAATAGATCCTTTTTTAAACTTCAACTTGTCCACTTGTCCATATACATCACCACGTCTTTCCCTTGCTGCATTGAAAAAATTGTTTGTGGTATTAATGATCATCGTTTTACATGCTGAATAGGGAATGTTCTTGAAATTGAAATGACAAAAATTCTACACAACCTGATGTTTTCTTTCATAAGCCACGTAAAATTCTACACAACCTGATGTTTTCTTTCATAAGCCACGTTTCAATGTTCACGTAGAGGCCCAAACTGCTCAGCCTGAGCAGGGTAGTGGATAAGGAAATGTAACTTTGGAATGAATTTATCAGGATACAAATACAAAAATAAGCGATGATGATCTTGAAGGCTTTTAGATTCGATAAAAAAAGAGGAGTAACAACAGGAAATAAACACAGTTGAAGCACCTGAATAAGTTTTGACAAACAAATGAAATAGACATCGGTTTGACATATGTGATCTAAGATAAAAAATGATATAATACGAGAAAGAGTCAAAGTTTGACCACTGCCAAAACTACCACAAATTTGCATTGAGGTATGGATCATATTAGGCTTTTCAATACCATTAGCATAGCTAAATCCTTGCAGCCAATCATTTATTTTTTTTAAAATAAAAAAATTGTTCTGAATGGCATACGACAAAAATAACTCTAACTGAAGCAGAATGAAACCTTCCAACAAATCATGCATAAAATCAAATAAAAGCTGTTTTGTCACATCAAATCCCGGAATGCTTGACAGTATACTTTTTGAAACAATGCCATAGTATTTAGACCATTTTGATTTATCAGCTTTGCTTAAACCAAGTCAAACGTATCATATGTTCTGGAGCGTTACAAATACTGCATTCTTCATGGTTAGAAAAATCTTTCATTTGTTGTCTGGTTGAGTTACAACTTCTGCAACAGCGCAATGTCTTTTCACTAAAACCTTCTTTAAAACCTCCGATTGCATTTGCAGAAAGAGAGTCACCTGAGAAGTATACTACTTCAACTATAATTATTTTTGAAACACCCCTAACTTTAATTACAATTCCATTTTCCAGCTGGCTTATGGAGGAAATAAAATCGCTAAAAAGAATACTGTAAAAATATTTATCTTTTACCCATTTAGTATGAGTAAAAATTAACGGAAAAATAGAAGACAGTCTACCACAATACAACGAAGGGATGTTTAAGATTTGAAAGTAAAATACAAACATTTTTTGCTTTTTACGCGCCTTTCCTGAAGGATTTGTTACTCCAAGGTCATCACAATATATTCCGATTTTCACATGGTTTGTGTCCCCATTCACAGCTGTAAAGTCATTAATTTCCTGAGATTGTAATAGGAAAAACAATATTTCAATGAAAGGAATTATACAACCTTGCTTATTCAGACCAATCACTTTTGCAGTTGGAGTCTGTAAATTATTCTTGTAATACTTTTCCCATAAATATTGTGTTGAGAGTTTATCACAAGTGGCTTTTAAAGCCTCAATGTCAATATTTAATAGAGAAAGCATCTCCTTTAAATTACTGAAAATTATGTTTAAAACATTTTGAGCACATCTGTGCTTTCTTTGTAAATGTAATGCCAAAGCTCCTAAATAATCTTCATTAAGTTTTGTGTTACCAATTTGATTCACAACATCATTTTTAACTTCATTTTCAATAGTACAGATATTGATCTGGTTAATGGAATATTTTTGGAATGCTTTAGAAAACCTGAAAAACTTTTAAATTCGGACAAACAATTTTCACAAAAAACAGCTGCTTGTTTGCCATGCAGTTTTAAGTGATGAAGCATAAAACTATAAGTTGAAGTTTTACAATAACAAACAGAACAGTTATAGTTAATTACCTTTCGCGGTGTCTTGGGTGTGTTTAGAGATGAAGATGAAGAAGTTGATGAAGATATTTGTCTTACCGGAGGATGAACAACATTAACATGATGTTCTTCAGCCATATATTGTGCAACTGGTGTATATAGTTGACTTACCGAAGGCTGAACAACATTTACATGACATTCTTCAGCCATACATTGGTTTTCAAAGTTCCAATTAACTTTATTCGATGGTACTACAAAATCTACGTTATCATTTACAATAGATGAAGATTGGCATAACGGTGATGATTGAGCTGTGTCAGCCTTATTTAACTCAGATAAAAAAGTTACTTGTTGAAAGTTGGAAATATCAACAAATTATGGAGCTTGAATAGTAAACTCTAAATTTTGTTCGTTGAGAAGAGCAGCAAAACTACTAGCATTTACTTTACAGCTATTCCACTTGACTTCTTCAATAATGGTCAAATTGAAGGTTTTACGAACTAAAACATAAAATAAAGTAAACATAGCTCAACATCATTTTATTTTAAGCATGATATTTGAATTATTGATATGATATTTGAATTCAAATTATCATACTAAAAAAGAAATGATTAATTTTTTGGTGCTATAATTATATTTTAACAATTTTAAAAAAGTTACAATGTATTTTTAGATTTTGATTTGAAATGATACAACGACACTTAACTTTATAATAACATCTTAACATGTTATTATAAAAGCAAGTCAAGTGTGTTTGATTTGATGTTACTACTATAGTACCATTTCGAATCTAAATTTTACATAACAAATAACATTAAATTAAAATGTTAGTTAGATATGATGCATGAGCATATTCTAAGGATAATTTTTAGTTTAAATTAAAAATCTTTAATGATACAATGAAATAAAATGATTAAATTTTATTAAACTTTCACAATATCTCATGAGATGACTATTCAATAGTCATCTCATGACTATTGAATAGTCATCATTAAAGATTTTTAATTTAAACTAAAAATTATCCTTAGAATATGCTCATGCATCATATGAGCACAATAGTCTATTGTGCTCAATACAATAAAATAAACCTATCAGCTGCACAAAAATCCAAAAAATTACTGCTGCTGGCAATAACTATTTCAGCATTTTCTTTAAATATAACTTTAATTGCTTCCATTTTTTTTTTTTTTTACTTTTACCACCTTGTGCTACCTCTTTAGAAACTTTCTAAACTTCTTATTTAAATGACAAAATGTGGCAGCATTGCAATGATATTTTGCTGATATATTTGCTGTCACGTGTGACATCAAATATAACAGCAAGTATAAATGCAAAACTATCATTAAAAATAACAGCAATATAACAGCAAACGTCTTTAAATATAACACCATAACATAACAGCATAACGTAACACCAAATATAACACCATTATAACGCCTAAATTGTTTGGTCTCCCAATAATTTATTCCAATCCGCGAATATAACAGCATAAATAACGGCATTAAAGAATCTGCGTATATAAATGCTGTTATAATGCCGCTAATTTTTTTAGTGTGTAGGAAGAGTTGGAGAAGTTGGAAATGAAAAAGAGTGCAATAATTCAATCAAAGTTGTTTTTAAAAATTTTAATAGCTCTGAAAAGCGTTGCTGCCTTCTCTTTGATGAGATGTATATTAAACTAAGTGTTAGTTTTATAGGAGGATACCTCATTGGATATAGTGAGGATAGCCCCACTAAAATTGCAAAAGCGTTAATAGTCTTTATGATTACACCTATGTTTGGAAAACCTTCTTTTATTTATAGAAATGTACCAATATTTAAACTGTCAGTACACTTTCTTCACGATTTGATCATAAACATAAATAGACAAATAGTTGATGCAGAAGGAGAATTACTGTGTCTCTTATCAGATAACCATCCCAAAAATCGAAGTGTTTACCAAAGTTGTTAATAATAGTTTTCCATGGCAAGGTGTTATAGAAAAACAACAACCAGTTATTATGCTACACAACCCAGTTCACTTGTTTAAAAGTATAAGAAATAATTGGTTTAAGGGAAAAACACAAACAACTAGTTTAAAAATTAATAATCAACCTCTCTCTGGTGATTGGTCTCACATTATTCAATTATATAATAGATAGAAATTGTGTGTTGCCAAAACTACAAAGTTTTAACGCAAGTTAGTGTACCCTAGCATACTTACTTGCGTGAAAATGTTGCAAACATGGTTGCTGTATTTAATGAAAAAACCGTCGCAGCATTGAGATTAGCTAATTTTGAGAACACTGCCTGTTTTTTTATCAACAACTGTTTCATTATGGAACATGCTAAATGTAAAGAGGAAAGGTTGTGATGTTTTACTTATTGTTACAATATAGGTCTCTTTTCCAAACAATCGATGACCTTAGATTTAAAGAAATTTTAGTATTTGCCGATGCAACTTCTAAGATGTCAGAGGGAAAGCGATTAAAGGGTCATAATACTTTGAAACCAGAAACAAAACATACTTTAGTTAACACCCTACAAGGATTGGTAGAATTAATAAAAAACTGCTTTTTTTCAAACAGATTGTCTTAAACTTATAGTTAAGAAAATATTGTAGATTCAAAATCTAAAAAACAAATATTTCTCTCATTTATTTATTTAAATGTATTCTTTTTTAACATACATAAGTTTAACTAGACGTTTTTATTTGACAATTGCTGTTTTAACTATAATTTAATACTCGATTCAACTCAATTTATTTGGTTATATCTTTTTGTAAATTTTTTGCTTATCTGTAGACAACTAAGTGGCGGAAATTATTTTATCTCAGCAGAACAAGTATTTAACAGTTTGCACCTTCAGCGGTTCAAATTATTTAGCAAAATAGTTTCTTCGGATGAAACTGACATTCATTGCTCACGCATACATTTAGACTGTTGCACAATCGATCTAATGGAAGAGGATATTATTTATTTAGATGAATGTTTAACTAATGCAGACAATGAATATATTAATGATCAGAAGAATGCTGCCCTTTTTTATACGGCTAGTTATTTACAGCACAAGTCGATCCGCAGCGTGTAGTTGATACAACAAAATCACAGTCAGCTAGTTCTGAATTAACAGGTTATGTTTCACGTGGCAAATTGCGTTATCCTGGTGATACTCTTCTCCAGTTTATTTGTGCTTGTTATTTACTGTTTAACAGCGTTCCAAAGTCTAAAAAACGTGTTGTGTATTTAAAGAAATTATTTTTATTCTTGCATTCAACATTACCATTTGATTTAGAAACAGACAGTATAGGTGTTGCAAAGTTATCTTAATAATAACTAACTGTTTCTTGAAAGATGTTACGACCCTTGATAATACATCTGATATTGTTTCATTAAACATTGAGGACAAAAAAAGAAAGAAACTCAATACTTAGTGTCTGATTATTTAGTTGACGTTGGTGATATAATTAATAACGTTTTGAAATGTATTTATGGTTTTACATTTATATGATTTAAAATTTATTTATGATTATATATTTATTATTATGGTATGAATATAATGTAGTATGATAAATAATAATTAACTAATTTATTAACAGTTTCTTTAAAAATGATTATTTACAGCTAATTTACGGATAATTTGCAGGTTCATTTGCATATTGTATGAATTACTTAGGGGGATGTAATATTTTAAAGGTAAACATAGAGGGAATGTGATATTTTAAGTAAGAATTTCAGTTTCTTTTTGTGGTACATACAGAATTTACAAGTGATGAATCTTATATTTTAAACACTAAATACTAACCGTTCTTTGCAAAAAGTTGTTTTATTTTTAACACTTAATCAACTCAATTTATTTTTTGTTATTAAACCTTGTCGTTATTAAACTACATGAAATTAGAGTTTCGCGTCCCGTTGTTTTAGTAGTCCCTGATAATAAAATGCTCAGGAAATTCTACAACTACCTTAAAAAATCACTTAAAAAGTCACGGACTTTGTTTCGATAAGGCAACAGAATCAATCATACTAACAGATAAGAGAGCAAGCAAGAAGAGACAAAAAACTATTGACGACTTCTTTGCGCAAAAGAAGTTTCAAAATATTGTTTCTGATTTGGCTACGGATAGCATTTCAGTTCGAGCTATAACCAGAAATAAATAAATAAATATATTCTTGAGTCAATAGCTTGAGACGGATTTAAACTTCCTGCTTACGAAAGTAATGTAATGAAACTTTTACACAAAGATTTTGATGAAAAGCAAAAAAAAAATGGTTGACACCATAAAATTAAAAGTAGCCAAATTAGTGAAGTTTAGTATGACTGTCAATGAGGTTACTACTTTAAAAGGACAAAATATTTTAGAGTTGATATCATGATAAAACTGACAATATCACGGATAAAAAGGAATTAATTCAAATTTTGTGTTCATCGAGCGCGCTTGATATTGTTGAAATAATGAAACAACATCTAAATGTCTTTGGGATATCGATGGTAAAAGACTTGGTACATCTACTCAGGATGGAGCATATGTAAACAAGAAGTATATTCGAAATTTAGATGTTATTGGTCAATTTTGTCTTTGTCATGTTATGCATATTGGAGTATGTGACACTTTATAGAAAAAAATATGATGTTGAAGATTTAAGCGGCCTCTTTTTTATTAGTTTTACTATATTCTTACTATACTAATTTAGGTATGGTGTTACCTTTATTATTGTTGAAATCTAATCTGAATTTAATTTTTTTTTTAACTATCAATAATTGTTATTTATTTTATTTTTATACAAATTGGTTTTGAGGTATACATGTATATTTTTTTTATAGTGCTTTATTTACAAAATATTAAAAAATAAAATAAAATAAAATAGTACTTTATTTACAAAAAATACGATTTTTGTAAATAAAGTTTTATTTTTTAATTTTTGTTCTTTACTTGAATATTACTTTTTACATAAATATTTTTTTTAAAACTTTTTCTTAACTAACCACGAACTGTTATATATTTTACTTTCATATTTTCAATGAATAAGTGGATAACGATGATGGCAAATAACAGTTTTATATATTATATTATGCGATTATGTTGATTTTTATTACAATATATACAAAAAATGTAATTATATCATATGGGAGCATATTCTTTTATAAAGCAAAGCACAAATGAAAGATATGGTAGTTTAGAACCAGTATGCATAATTTTGGTAACAGCTGTCATGAACTTTTTTAGTAACCGTGTCATGAAATGACATGATTACTAAAAAATTCAAAAAAAAAATCATTTTTCAACACAAAATCGCACCAAAAAGTTTGGAAAATTGAGGCAAATTTATTACCAACTTTGTTTTTCATTTTTTTATTGTCTGCTTTATTATTGAAAAAAAAAAATTGTCTAGTTAGAGAGCTTTTTATTTCAATTTTTTATACGAAGTTTTTTAATATGAGCTACCTTAAAGTAAACGTATACATTACTCTTGTAAGTTCGTGCTCTTTCTTCTTTTTTTTGCTCTTTTAATTCTTTTATTTTTTTAAACTTTTCTTGTTGATTTGATTATTACTCTTAACATGAATCTTGTTTTTAAAGTTTTTTTTTTTAAACTAATTGTTATTTATTTTACGTTTATATTTTTACATTAGTATACATATATACTACGGTTATGGCAAATACGTACGAATAGGGTTTGGCGATAAAACAAAAAAATGTTTTCTACTTGCCCCGCCAGTTAGTACATCCAATACAGATGCCATTTTTCAATACCGGTATTTCTGTACTAAATAATTTTAAAATTATTTAGTACAGAAATACCGGTATATTATCGGCTTTAAACTCTTTTTTTTAATTTATCATAATATGAATTAAATCTCAAGTTAATAGAAATATTTTTATTGATTCAATAAGTTTATTTATTTTATATCAAAATAACTGACTTTTTCATTTTTCGCCTTTTTCTACTTTGTAAAATAATCCCCAAAAAAATTTACAGAATACGTGCAGAGTATCATCCTCAAGAGATGATCGTAATTTTATGACAATGTTGCCACTTGCTGAAAATCCACGCTACAATTTTACCTTTGTTGGTTTTACATGTTTTCAAATATTCGTTGGAATTTTGAAAATGCATGTCACAATTTCCTTCTTTTTTGAAAACTGCTATCTCATTACATATAATTTAATATAATTTGAGTTGTATAATTCGAAACATTCAATCTTACCTTATTGTTACATTTTTTATTTTTCAAAATTACAAAGCCAAGCTTTTCTTTCAATTGCAAGTTTAAAGCGTTGTCAACAGAATTGCTATCAGAAGAAACGTTGGTGGAGGGAAGAGGATTATACGCTTTCTGATTGAGTTGATCATTCAGTCGAGCGATGGTTATTACAGTAGCTGATTTTCTAAAGTTCTCAAAAGATAGCGCTGGATCTAAATTCTCGTAACGTTGATGGCCGTTGACCAGATATTGTAATAAGCTGGAAAAAGTTTTACGTCCTCATTGAATCACCGCACTATGGCTTAAATAAATAACTTTCAACTTTAAAAGTTTTCAACTTAATAGCTAAATCGGTTTCTCCAAGATTATTTATCATGAACATTAGCGTTGTATTGGCTGACAATAGTGTTGCGTCATTTCGGCACAAGACTTCCACAGCCAATTTTACTGGCCCAAGACATGATACAACAGCTAAAATTGCATTGAAATCCTTATCATTTACCTTTAATTTCGACTCAAGGTCGATCAGTGATTTACGAATACAATTTTTGAATTTTACGAAACGTTTGAGAATTGTGTGCAAGCTATTCCAGTGAGTTTTGGAGTCAAGTATTAATGGAAGACCTTTACCAAATTTATTTAATGTATGTTTTTGAAGTGTTTTATCATTTTTTGTCAGAAAACGGCAAAACAATTTCACAACGAGACGCACTTTATTGATTAGCGGCCGCAAATCATCAACCAGTTCAATAGAGTCATTCTTTTCACTCATTACAATTTAAAACCCGCCGTAAAAGTCTTTATCATCATTTGTTTTGTTTGTATCATTGTCAGTATTTCTATCCTCATCACTTCCACTGCTATTGTTGTAATTGCACAATACTTGTAAGTTGTTATTTTTTTTCAAAACGTTTTGAACACTTAGTTGAATGCCATGCACAATGCATACCTGTTAACCACAATTACTTAAACGTCCCACTTTCTGCATTACGGAAGCCCCATCAGTAGTAATACATACAACGTCTTCATCGTAGTTCAGCATAAACTGTTTCAACACTTTTTGAACTGAATCAAGGCATTTTCCAGCAGAAAATGAACCAATAACTCTATCTAATCCAAAATTCGTCCTTGTTGCGAACATTTACATTTAAATACCTGTGATTTTTAATTTACATTTGTTACTCAATTGTTAAACTGAATCGCATCCCTTGGTATTAGAGGTTATTGAACTTCGACACTACAGTTTCCCTGATTGTGTTTGCGTATTTGACTACCATATTGCAAATTGTCATTTGGCGATTTTGGAACAGCAAACCCACGAAATTCTAGCAATCTTCTTAGTTCTGCTGACGTGATAAATACGCTAAAAGGTAGTCCGTCAAGGGTAGGCAATCTAAAAAATACCGCAGGCAACGAATTTTCGCGTTGATTTTGTAAGAAATCGGTGATCAGAGATTTGGATTTTTGTAGATGTGGATGACTTCATGTGGATGTTTTACAAAATTCTAGTTAGGCAGAGCAGGTAATAGTCTTTTGGATTTGCTCAAATAGGAAACTTTGCATGGCGAGGTTCGGATTTCGAATCATCAATAAACTTCAGTCACGAAGTTTAACGATGATTACTAATCGTTTAACGAATAATACTATTCGTTAAACGAAATATTCCCTTAAGACATTGCTAACAATTTGTATAATTCTTTCTACACATAATTAATGATTAAAACTAAATAATTTCATTCGGGTATTATATCTGCACAAAGAGAAAGCACGTAAAATCCGTATCGCTAAAAGTAATTCTCGCTTAAAACGAGATCAAATTAAAAGATAGGAGATAGAGATTTTTTTTTTTTGTTGCAATATATTAATAGTTGCTTCTATAGCAACTTTTCTATTGCGATCGCTCCTGTCAATAACTAGTTCTTTTGTTTGTTTCCTTTCAACTTCTGTTTGATCTGGATTAATGTATACTTTTTGAAAATTATTCAATGTTCTAAGCTTTTGTAGCACCTTTCAAAATTTCTATTTTGTTTGCATTGTTGGTTAATTCTACTAATTGTTGCTTAACGCATCGTTCTTGGGTTTAATATAATCAATTTTTTTGATTATATTTTTATCTAGGCTTATTTCACTAAATACATTATTAATAAATTCGGAGTCCAGAAAAACTGAAAAAAGATTCATACTCAAAACCATAAATTCTTTATGGTTTTGAGTATGAATCTTCTTTTAGTTTGGCAGTCCAGCAACAAAAACATTATTTTCTATTTTTCTATTTTTACCAAGCGTACCTAGTTAAATGCTATGTTGGAACCGTACTGGAACAGAATGTTCTAAAGTTTGGCTTAATAGGTTTAATTATAACTAGTTTGGTAGTAAGAGGAAGCATTGGTACTGGTTGTTAGAAGAGCTGGAATTATAAGCAGAGAAGCCACAGGAGTCCTTTAACAAGGTTTTCAAGAAAAACATAGAGCATTACACAAAAAATTTTCTAGCTTCAAGAAATTTTGTACCTTCAATCCTAAGATCAACAGAATGAGGGAAGTCAGGAAAAGTTCAAAGGCTCCAATCTACCTGAAGAGTCCAAGAAGTTCTTGTTGTACAAACTTATGATGTATGTCATTACAAAAACTTATTAATAAAAAACAACTTAAGTTAATTTTATTTTACATAATATGTTTATATTCGAAAAATCAAAGAAATTAACGTCATAAAATACATAAAAATAAAGAATGTACAGTCTTGAAAACCCATAATCATACCTAAATTGGTTCCTTATGTGGTCAATTTTGTATTGTGGCTGTTAAATAAAAAATCATTACGTGTAAAAAATAAAAATTTGTAAATTTCTATTAACGTTACCCCACTCTATCCTCAGGAGCAATTTTACGAGTAAATTGAGGGGAGAGGTGTATCCTTAAAGATTATATGATTAATCATGATTAATATATTATAATATAATATTGACTATATGATTAATTATATGATTAGCAAGTTAATCCTTAAAAAGTACCAACTGTTTCCTAAAAAAAAAGGTCCTCAAAACTAAAATTACCCCGACTGAAATAAGTCAAATAACCGACTAGCCAATTATATTCCTCAAAAAAACCAACTATAACTTGAAAATCACCTACTTTGGGGTAGGGGTGTCATACCTCCTCGCCCCCCTTCCCCGAAAAATCTCCTCTGCGTGCTCTATATGATTAACTTACAATGCAACAAATCCTATACCCCGTTCATAAAAGCGATAAAATGTGTTTTATTTTAAAACGTATTAAATTTTTATTGTAAAAAGCTGTATAAAACAACAATAAATATATACTGTGAGGTTGATTTGTCAATGTAAAAAGCTTGGACTAATATAACCATTCTGTTTTATTGTTGTTTTATAGAGTTTATAACATCAAAAACATAAAACGCGTTTAAAATAAAACGTATTTTACCGTCAGTATGAACGGGGTATCGATTGTCACGGCGACGTGAAACTGATACCTTGTCGGTTTCTTCCATCTGTTTTATTTTCCGGACAGTGAACAACTAACTTAAGTGAAACAGATTTTATTCAATAAAACGGGCGTTGCAAGCATCAGGAATATGCACCTTAAAAATGTATAAAAAATATGTTTGTATATTGGTTTAAAACCTTTCTAAAATCAAATTTATCAAAATTTGATATATAAAATTTTAACTTTGTTCGATTTAGAAGTGTAATTGTATAATTATTACTTTGTTGGATATATAAGTATATATGTGTAAAACTAAACTAAATATTGGATATATAAATATATTTGTGTAAAACTAAAAGTCTCAAGTCA
>NC_061161.1:40423214-40430714 GCF_022113875.1 Hydra vulgaris | reverse complement strand
TTTAGTGAGTGGGCTTTTTAATTTTAATTAGTATTTAAAGCAGAAAAAAGTATAACGAGTTTTAAGAATGGCAACTTAAGCGAAAATAATTAGAGTTAGTAAACCAATATCTAGAAACTTTTCTTTATATCTAGTTATTTGCTATATATATTTGTGTTCTATCATGACCTCAGGCGCGGTGCTTGTTTATCTGCGAGTTACTTTGTATGCGTTGTTTGTGTTTAGTAACCAGAAACTTCTTATGTTTGTTACATAATTAGTTTTATTAACTTTAATAGTTATAACTTCATTAAAAACGCAATTATTTTTGTAAGTCTTTGTTTAAATCATAAAAATTGCTTTAAAAGATACATGACGATAAAAAAACAGATACAAAAAATTACATTTACATAAAGAATTCACACTTTTTAAATAAAAATAAGAAAATACTTCTAAAATCTATTGTTTATAATAAACTTTTAAAACTTTGACAATTTAATTAATATATAAAACATTTATTTTTGTAAACCAATAATATATATTCTTAAAACAATTAATGCTAGAAATCTCAAAACGTAACAAATTGTGAATAACACAATTTCTAAAACATTTCAACAGAATACTCTAGAACTTTATTTTGCTTAGTCAGCGTATTTTTTGAACCAATAGAATTAGTTGGTTCGTTAATTTGGCGGGTTTTTAGTGTTCGCAATGATTCTTTTAACTCTTTCGTACCAAGATGTTTTAAGAACATTAAAGTTTTTTATGTTTCCATGTATGTCCGTTAAACAAAATTTTTTTGTTTCGTACATAAACTTAAATGTTCTCAAAACGACTAAAAAACCTGGCCAGTTTTTCGCAACTAAATATAATTTTCGTCACTATTTGAGATTGATCGCTCCCGCTTCCCGACCAAGCCTGCCTAAAGGTGACAAATTACTTTGCTCTCCTATCTGGATTGCGCTCCAGACTTGGCCCATAAAGAGCAAATGACTGTAGTGATACATTTTGTCAAAACTTCAGATAGTTTTGCAACAATTAAGATATATTTTTTGGGCTTCCTTGTAGCTGAAGATCAAACAAGTGAAGGAATTACAAAATTAATTACTACCTTTCTGACTGAAAACAACATAAATATTGATGACTGCAGAGGACAAGGATATGACAATGGAAGCAACATGAAAGGTTAAATCGAAGGAGTGCAAGCACGAATTTTGGAACAGAACCCTTTGGCTTTCTTCTCTCCGTGTGGTGCTCATTCATTAAATCCTACTGTTTCTGATGCAGGCAAATGGAATGCATCCACAAAGTTGTTTTTTAGATATTTTCAACGCTTATGCATTTTTTTCAGCATCACCACATAGATGGACAATCATGGAACTAGAAGGCACTAGAGGAATTAGAAGGCTCAACAAGTAATCCCTTTGCCTTTGCTGAACTGAGATCTTTGAGAAACGAATTATCATCATATACCTTCATTATAAAGACTGTGATATAGTATGAACCCCTGCTGCAGAATAATATTGCAAGCAAGTACTTGCAGTCTGAAAAAATGGACCTTTAATTAGCTATGCAGTATATTAATAACTGTAAAGTACCTCTCAGTGCTTTTAGAAATATTTTTCGACAGTTTTTTACTTGAAGCTCAGAAAATTGCATTAAAATTGATACAGAGCTGCCTCAACTTTTAATGATTGATAAAGAAGGGTTAAGGACAAGTTGTAAAGAATTGAAAACAAAACTGTATAGAAAGGGGAGAAGTGATATTGACAGCCAAAAACTTTTCACAGAAATTTGGAATATTATCAACTTACTATCAGTTGATGTGACATCACCAATTGAAGTGCTTCAATATATTACCATGAAAAATATGACAGAGTACCTTGTCAGTAGAATTGGAAGTGCTATACCCTTCCCTTTGTATAGCAGTTCCAATTCTACTGACAATTCCAGTCGCTGTTGCTACATGTGAGAGAACTTTCTCCAAACTGAAATTGATTGAGATATTTGAGGACCACATGTTACAAGAGCGACTCAATGGGCTAGCATTACTGAGCATTGAGCATAAAATAAGCACTAGTCTAAAGTTTGAGGAAATAATAAGAGAGTTTGCAATAATTAAGGCCAGAAAGATTGCATTGCAAAATTGGAAGAATATGTCAAGTTGTAAAAGTTTTTCTTGAAATACAGTAATAATACTACATTGTAATAATATACATTAAAATTGGTAAAAAAAATTGTGGTTGGGGGCCCCTCAAGAAAGTCTGCCTGGGGCTAAAATAGATCTGCACGGCACTGCATTTTAAATTCGTTTAAAGTTTTTGATTTGTTAGATGAAATTTAGAAGATTCAAGTTTTTGTTGCAATGGTTATGTAGTCATATACTTAATTTGTTGCAAAGGTTATGTATTCATTAAGACTAATTTTGTTTTTGTTGCAAAGGTTATGTGTTCATTATGACTATTAATTTTTAAATAGATTATTGTCAGAGTTTGTATTATTTTAATTATTTCTTGGAAGTCACTACATTCATTCAAGTAAATTTGTTTGAAAAAATATTTTAAAGTTATTTTATTCTATTTGTGAAATCTTGAATAAATTTTTTTTTACATGTCTTCATATAAAATATAAAAACCATTAGGAACTAAATGCTGATATTAGGGGGGGGGGGGGTCCAAAGTTCTATATTCTTTGTTTAGCTTGTTATTCTTAATTAATTTTTTGAGAAAAGTTTAATAAACAATTCAGTTTTCAAAGTCTTTGCAAAAGTTTCTTTGCGTATAAAGTTACGCAACTTTTCTTTCAAATTTCCGCTATTCAAATTTTGATTGGATAAATTTGATTTTTAATCGTTGCATTTTAGAAAAAAAAAGTTTAATCTGAAGTCTTTTTCTAAAAAAATGTTTTAAATAAGTAAAACGACAGATTGCTTCAAAAAAAAAGTTTTATCTCAAGTCTCTTTCTAAACAAAATGTTTTAAGTAATCAAAAAGACAGATTGCTTCAAAGTATCTTAATTTCCTTTTTTTTATTTATTTTTAATCGTTATTCAAGCTATCAAGGAGGCTATTCAAGTTTTTTTTTTTTTTTTCACTTTTTTATAAGTCAAGAATAAATCTTCTTTTAAAGTGCAAGTCAGTAGAAGTTCAGTTAAATTCTCAAGTTTTAACAATTCTAAAGATAAACAGTTAGTATAAAGAAACACCGCTACCTAAAAGGCTTTATAAAAAACAAACTGGGTGATCAAATTTTGAAATTTTCTGCTTTACTCTAAAACGCAGTGAATAGCTAGTTAAAAAAAATCCTAGAACCAGTTAATAAGTATACCTCAAAGAGGTTGAATGATTGTATCATTCTTGCTAAAATATTTTGGCAAGAGTTAGCCTCAGGACTTCAAAAAAGAGAAAAGTATTATGTGTTTGGTTGATGATGGAATATGATTAGTATTAACTTTCTAATTAAGTTGTTGCAGTTGGAAAGCTTTGGAAAAAACCATTTAATTTCAACAGTAGATGTATACTTAATCATTTAAACCATATAAAAAATGAAGGTTCGCGCAGTTTAAAAATATTTTGGAGAATTATTGTCCAGTTATTTGTCCAAAAAGTTGAAACTATGGAATATAGTTGAAACCAGCTACAAAAACAAATGGATAACAATGGAAGAGCAGCAGACTTTACATCAGGTGTGCAAGATGAGTTCTGTTTTAGCTTGATTAAAGTTACAAGGCAGTCCATTTAGCTGTGAACTAGACATTATTGAAGTAGATAAAGATATGTTAAAATGAAAAAAAAAGTTCGAAAAATGAGGTTTTCTATTTTAGGGATACAATGTAGGTCATTGTCGCGGAGGTCTATTCTGTTTAAATACATGATTGTTGATATAAAAATACAAACCTCCATCGTATGTCTATCAAAGAACACACTCATAACCTAGATGATCTATAAGGAAAGTTCACGCAGCAATCTCTATCACATATGATGACTTTTATAGTTATTTTCCATTTTCAATAGTAAATAACAAACTGTATGAATTATTTTCATATATAATGCTTAATTTTTTTTTGTTACTTATAAATGATAAGGTATATTATTCATAAATTAAACAGAAAAAGATTTCTAGTTTTCTACTTTTTTTATATTAATGACAATAATAATTTCATCTATTTTTAACAATGCTTTTTTTTTGTCAATATATTCACTTTTATTAAAATTGAAATAGAAGGCTAAATATTTAAAATGAAAAAAAATGATTATGATTTTCAGAATCAGCATAAAAAACTAATTAAGAAAAATTGGTTAAACTATAAAAAATCTTAAAAAAGACGATTATGAACCCCCCCTACTGATATATTGTTGTGTATATTCATCTTTAATTACTTTTTCTTTAACTATCTTGCATACTATAGAAAGAAAACAGCTGAAGCTTTAAAGTTGCTACTTGAGCAACCTCCATTTAATGCTGGTGCACCAGAAAAGGTAAGTATTCATAACCAAATTGTAAAAAAAGTTTTATTTGCGGTTTACACTTTTTACCATCTTTTGATATTCCATTATGATTTTTATAATATTGAATTTGTTAGAGTTTGACTGCTTTTTCTTAGCACAAGGTGGTAAGATTTAACCTAACAGCATCCTAGGACTGCTGTAATTAATTTTAATTTTCCTGTTTAAAAAAATAAGCAATAAATCAAGATTTTTGTACTCTAATTTTAAGGTTGATAAAAATTAAGGTTGATAAAATACATATTTATACAGAAATCTTGGTTAACTAGGCCTTTAATATGTAATTTATAGTCATTTTAGTAATTTATTTTAATTTACATTATATAAAAGTAGTATCTTTTCAAACAAAAAAAAAAAACAAAAACAGAAAAAAATATAAATAGTTGTTAAATGTAAAAAATGAATTAATGTTGTCTAAGTATAAAAAAGCAATCTTTTTTTAAATTAACCTGGTTTTATGATGATTTCAAATAACACAGTTAAAAGTTACATCTGCTATTTATAATTTCAGGCTCGTGTCTTTCAGCTAATGGTTCGAGTTCTCTCTCAAACCAAGTCTACTGAAATTGATAGCATAGTACAACAATTATCACAGACACAGGTTGATACCTTACTTAAATACATTTACAAAGGATTCAATGAACCTACAGATAGTTTATGTGGAGTTTTGCTAAACTGGCATGAAAAGGTTACAATTTATTTTTTTGCATTATTATTGACATTAATGAGGTGAGAATATATATATATATATATATATATATATATATATATATATATATATATATATATATATATATATATATATATATATATATATATATATATATATATATATATTTCTTTTTTTTTTCTAGTTTTAAAGGAGTTTTGCTAATATTATTTTAGAGAATGTTTTAAAGCTGTTAATAGCTTTAATCATTCTCTAACATAGTTTCTAACATAGTCTCAAACATAGTAAAAAATGTTCATTTTTATAGAGTTATTTGCCATTATAATTGACAGTGTTATATATCAATCTAATTACAATTGTAAGTACAACACAAGTTGTACTTACAATTGTAACTACTGTTTGAGAATTATGAATTCGTTAAAAGCTCCCTTGACAATTACTTATAATTACAAAATCGTTAATAGTTATTTTCTAGTCATTAAAGCCTAAAGATAAGTTCCTAACGTGACAACTAACTTATTAATTGTCATTCTGAACTTGAAAGTCATTTTTGATTTATCACTTTTGATCAATAAAGCACTTTAAGAAATTCATTTAAATTCTGAAGGAGTAAGGGGAGGCAAAAGTGTGCAATATGAAATGTATGCACACAATCCGCAGTTTCCACATCAATTGACTAGTTGTTTTGCTTAACTACAATAACTGGGGTCCACGACTGATCACATTTTGTCTTTTGCACAACATACATACACATACTTTAGGTAGACCCAAAGTCATGATACAAGAATGCCAGAGTTAATCCATTTCTTTCTTTCAAGTAATCATACCTGTAATCAACAAAACCTAACTTCACAGATGGTTATTTATTGCAGGCACTTTAGTTCAGCTCTATGATGCTGTCCTAATTGAATGAGAAAAGTGTATATTTTATGATTACCAAATTAATTTTTAGTGTCATTGATTTCCAAATCAACTAATAGCTGTACAGTTCCTCTCAATGTTGTTATGAACTTTTGACTTGTTGAAACTAAGCATCGTATGGATTCAGTATAAACCACTGTGATGCAGCATCGGGAATCAATTAATACTGTTTATAGAATTCTTTTAATTTTTACTTTTAATGATGGCAAACATAATGATGTTGTTTCTAAGAGAATACAGGATCATTATTTTTAAATTCCCTGTTTTTTTTTAAAACTTTATTATGTTTAAAGTCTTTAGCTTGGTGTTCATGTGAACAGATCTTACATGTTACCTCACAGTCTTGTGCACTATGTCCAAATTTTTCAAAACATGTTTCTATTTTTGCGCTGGACAAATCCTTTTTCATTGGACCATGCAAGAAAGGAGAAATAACAGATTTTCCCTTATTATAACTATTGATAAAAATTCTTCAGAAGTCACTGGAGCCAATTTTTTAAAATATAAGATTTTGTGACCTGAGAATAACAAGCTTTGGCGTTAGACAAAACCCTTTTAGAATGGTTTTCAGCAATAGTAAACAGACGTCTGTTTTCTGGAGAATTTTTTTCTCTATTGATATGTAAGTAATGGTTATGATTAGAAGTTGCAGCAGCACAATGAGAGGAAAACCCTGGAGAAGAGGCTAGACTTTAAATCATTGATGGGGAATAAAAGATTCCATGCCAGCCTGAATCTAAGAAGTTACATAAAAAGTACATTTGTCATGATGATTGCGATGATGAAGAAAAATGAGATAATAGTTTTAAGGTGATAGTCTGATAGTGCTAAATGAAATCACATTAGAAAAATAGTCTGTAGATTTAAACCTAGTTTCCTGACAAAAGGAGTGAATTCTTACAAATGTAAATGCCCAAGTTAAGCATGTGTCTATTGGAGTCTTTACAAAATAAAGGGAGATAACTATTAATACCAAGATTTCAAGATGAAACAGCTGAACTTATATTAGTCTCACAAAGAGCTAGTAGGTCTGGTAAACTTTGCAAAAGATAGGACTCAACAGAACTTTGCAAGAGATAGTACTCAACAAAAGTTACCTCAAAGACCATAAGTATTAGTGAATGATAGATTTAGATAGCTTGGTGGTGGTAATGGTTTTTTGTGTTTTATAGTTTTCTACTTTAGTCATTTTTATATTGGTTAAAGAACTTGACTCAAATAAAATTTATAAATTTTATTATGAATCAATGTTACTATTTACTAAATGGCTGACTCATAATAAAAATTTGACAGGGAATTACAATTATAAATAAAAGTTATAAATGTAATCCCCTGGAATTATTAGTATATACTTACTTATATTGAAGAGGCTTTCTAACCAATATCAGCCAGGTACAAAATAACAATATTAGTTTTAGGGAGATGC
>NC_061161.1:40330714-40418214 GCF_022113875.1 Hydra vulgaris | reverse complement strand
AAAATCTTCCAAAAGGTAAAAACAATGTGTTGAAACTAATTCATGAATATTGTGCTGCGGCAAAAAATGAATTTATTGTTAAGATAAAATCACACAAAGAAAAGGGTGGAAAATTTAGTCTAACGTTTGATAAATGGACAAGTCTTGGCAATCGAAGATATTTGAATATCAATATTCATTTCAATAAGTTATTTATTAATCTAGGGCTGGTTAAAATTCATGGAAGCTATACAGCTGAAGTAACAATTGACCTAGTTAATAAGAAACTATCAGAGTTTGTAATTATCTCTTCAGATGTTATTGCATCAACCATTAATGCTGGTGCAGTAATGATCAAATTTGATAGATTATCTGGTTTTATATACCAACTATTTTATAACCTCGGCACTTTTATAAATGACATTCATTTGGCTGCAATGGATGTCATTTATAAAAGAAATTAAAATTCTTATGTTCGCCACATTGATTCTTTAGAAAATGAATCTGATTTTCCAGGAATAACTCTAGCGAATCTGAAAATAATAATCTAAATGATTTTGAACCGCAAATATGTGAAAAAGAAGATATAAATGCGGCTTTACAAATGATTAGAAAAAAAGTTAATTTTTTTTAAACATTCGCCTAAAAGATTACATTGTACAAGACTACAAGAAATTTGCCTAAAAGATTCCATTTTATAAGACAATGTAAAAGTAGAGCGCGGAATTCAACTCAATTTACTGTTAGATTGCCGGACCAGATGGAACAGCCTTGTGACAATGGTGGAAAAATTTTTAAAAGTGATGGACGTAGTAAAAAAAGCATTAAATGAATTGAACTCCCTAGAGCTATTTAACAATATTTATGTCTCCGTTTTAAAAAATGTTTCCAACGCCTTTCAACAAATCAAAATTGCTGCAGAATCATTAGGTAAACGTGATGCAAACTTGCTAACAGCTGATGCTATTTTAAATTTTTTGTTTGATTCCCTGCGTAACAACAATGATACAATTTCAGAGGAGATGTTGCTAACTCTGTCACTTCGCGTTAAAAAGCGAAGAAATCAAGAAATCAATCTTTTATAGATAATACATTTTACATTATATCGACTTTGATTAAATACCTAAAACACGCAATTCACATTCAACTACTCCTAGCTACCTTCATCTTCAAAGTCTGCAATTATTCGTTATGCAAATGACTTATTTAATAGAATATTCAGTGAAGATGTTGATATTAGAATTGAAAGTGAATCCTCTAAAGAAAATATTTGCTTAACAGCTACAAATATTAAAGATAGATTGGCAATAGCTATAAATGCAGCATATAAACTAAATATTCAAACAAAGACCTCAAAAAAGAATTTCAAATGTATGAGAATACTGGAAATATTAAAAATAATTTAAAAAAACTGCTCAATGTCTTAACTTGCATACAGCCAACTTCAATAGAAGGCGAGAGAGTATTTTCATTGTTGTCTAATTTTTGCTCAAAACGAAGATCATCACTTAGTAACTCATCTCTAGACTGCCGTACAATTTTAAAAAAGTTATTTCCTAACCAAATAAGTTTAAAATATGTTTTGTTCAAGTAAAATTAATTTTTCTCAATATATGTATTACAAATTTTCTTTATGCATATTAGGGTGGAGCAATTTTCTAAGCAAAAAAAAAAAAAGACTCGAATCGATGTCTATTAAATTATATGAAAAAATTAAAAAAATATTTTCCAATTTTGACGAGCTTTTAAGATTCCTCTTTGGATTCTAAATTATTGACAAGTCCTAATGTTTTTGAATTTTTTTTTTTTAAACCATATCAGACTTGGACTCAAAAAAGTAAAAAAAAATGCATGTTTTGTTAAATAATAATTTTATCAAATAAAAAATGTTTGCAAAAATATACCTAAAAATTCCTCGTTTTCTTGTTAAAAGTTAGTCTCGTGTTAATATATATGTTTAAGAAAGGATTTATTCCTGGGAAATTATCGGGAATCTGAGATATTATATTTTTAAATTTCCCGTGACTTGGGATCAAAAAAATGTCGGAAATTGACATCTTTTAGTTTTTTTATTTTTTTTATTTTTTACATTTATTTTGCTGTTTAACAATAAATAATCAAACAAATATATATACAAGAAAGAAAAAATATGTCCGAAGAACAAAGAAGACAGTAAAATCTTGTCAACAAGCACCGTTTTTGAACATACAGTATAAAATAAACACTATTCTTTTTAAAATGACTTTTATAAAATAAAGAGTTAAACAGACAGGGGCTCAAAGAAGATGAAGATAACAATACGTCATCGCAATTTTTTCACACAAAATATACACTTTCCATAGAATGTAGGTATTAAATTAAAAACCCTAATGGGCATAAAGCTGCTGCGCTTATCAGTAAATCAAATAAAGATAAAAAAAATAAAAAAATATAAAAAAATTAGAAAACAAATAAAATTCCTTGGTGATTCCTTTAAGCACAAAAGATTCTCAAAATTTAAAAATTTATTTTTTTATTAGAAACTTAAATAAACTTAATGACTTTGCCATACATTTAAATCCTTTTTGATAACTATTCCATATATTTGATTCTCGATATGCAATGCTATATTCAGTATATTTATTAATGTTTTGAGGCAGTTTATATGTGTTACTTATATTTGCTCTTAGATAACAGTTTTCATTTATGTTTATTTAAAACTTGTTATTAAAGTTTGCAGGAGAGATATTATTATTGAAATGATACATAAAAATTAAATGCTGATAGATATTTATTTCAAAAACATCCATTATTTTTATATCTTTCATTATAGGTTTAGCATGTTCACGCTTATTTTTATAGTAAATGATTCTGCACATATGTTTTTTTAGACTATAAATTTTTTTGAGTTTTGATGGTTGCGTACTTGCCCATGATATGTTTGCATAGCTGATGAAGCGATGAATTAGTCCAAAGTAAATTAGTTTAAGTCTTTGTTTATTGATATATGAGCGAACTCGATACATCATACCAATTGTATTAGTGATTTAAGATTGAATATATCTTATTTGAGAAAGCCAGGATAACTTCTCATCAACAAAAATTCCTAAGAATCTAATACTGGCTTGTTTTTTGATTAAGTTATCATTTAATATAAGGTCAGGCAACTTAGGAGAAAGTTTTTCTTCTTGTATTTTTTGTGGAATAATATATAGTTTGTTTCTTCTGTGTTAAGTGAGAGTTTGTTTACCCTAAACCAATTATTTACTTTATTTAGTTCAATATTCATATCTGCATATAATTTTTTGATATCACTGTTTGTAAGAAATAGATTTGTATCATCAGCAAACATGACTGAATTCAGTTTTAAAGATACATTGCAAAAATTATTTATATAAATTAAAAATAGGAGTGGACCAAGGATAGATCCTTGGGGGACTCCACATAAAACATTTAATACTCCAGATTGTATATTACACACATATTGTTTTCTATTGGTAAGATAACTTTTAATCCAATTGTAAGTTTTATTAATTATACCATAGTTCTTTAGTTTGACTAATAGGATGGAGTGGTCAATTGTATCAAAAGCTTATGATAAGTCTATAAAAACTCCTAAAGTAAAGTTCATTTGTCAGAAACATGGTAATTGAAAAGTGTTATTAAAAAATGTTCTGCACATTGATTAGCAGCTTCTCCAAACCAGCAGAGTCTTTTTACTACAAGTTAGGTCATAATAATTTAGACTGGTTGTCCAACCTCCAACTAAATTTCAAAAAAACATCTTACTAGAATCATTCATGTAATAGCGCATAGTTAATCTTAAAATGATTTGAAAATTGAAAATCTTAGTGTCTTACTACGTGCATTCATTATTTTTATAAGACCAATTATGACCAAGTTATGGTAAAAAATTTGGTGAAAATGCCTTAAAAAGAGTCACTCAGAAAATACCTAACCTTAGTAGTTTAAGCTACAATAGCCTATTACATGTTCTTGATTTGGAATCTGTTAAGCTCAAACATATAAGATATTAAAATTATGCATAATTTGGTTTAAAAATTATACATACCCTTAGTATAGTATAATTTTCTACCTTTAGAGATTTATAGCTTACTAAATTTATATCACATATCCTACCTTAAGGTAAAAGTTTGTAGCTTTTTCTTTTGGTGTATAATCTCTGGAACAATCTGGTAATAAGAATCTGTAAACGCTGATAAAACTTGCATGTTTAAGAATGAAATCATGCCTCTCCTTTTTGATAAACACTACTAATATGAAGTTAGATAAAAAATCTTTTTTGACTAATTTATTTAAAATCTATCGCATGTTTATCATGTGTCTTCCTTCGTGTAGCCATTGTTAAACTTCTGATTAAAGATGCATCTGAAGAAGCATGAAGCCATTATAAGTTGAAATGTTAAATAAAAATTCCAAAAAAAATAGAAGCCTTAGAAATTTTTTTAATCATAACTGACTACAATAGCTTGGAATCACTTTGAAATTGCTATGAAATCACTTGAAGTTTGACGTTTAAAAAATGACTTTTTGTTTAAATTGTTCGCAAATTGGTTTGTTCTAAACGATCAGTTTTCTTTGCAATTGACAGCAATAGCTACACAATGGTAAAATACGAAAACAATTTTGTCGTTTGGATTCAAGAAAACATATTTTTCTTAGCAAGTTGCTGAAATGTTGAACAATATGACCTTGGAAGTTGTGGATGCAAAAAATATTTCAACAATTAAAAATAAAATTAACTCATTTTACTTCAACAAATATTTATCATAAAAGGATCAACTATTTGTTTGTTTATAATTTTATAATTGTTTTTGTAGTCGTATAATTTAAATTTAATTATAAACACGCTGCTACCGTCCATCTTTGTATAGGTCTTTGTGTCTTTTAGAACATGTATTTGATATTCTAATAAAATTTTCAATCAACATAAAAATTAAACAATATTACTAAAACTTGACTGGTTATTAATTTAAAAAAGATTTTAAAGAACTTAAAAAGAGTTTTATTATAATTTACTGCAAAGAAATCATCTAAAAATCTAAAAAAAAATTTTTGATATATAAAATAAATGTTTTTAGAATTTTAGATGATTTTTTTCAATTATAAAATATATTTTATACAGCTCGTGTGTTTTCCTCTTTTGTACATAGGTGGCATTTCCGTAAAGAAAAGGAATATGTTTTTTAACAAAATCCAAAAAAACAATGTTTTTAACAGAATCCAAAAAAAAACAAAATAAGTTTTTAACAAATTCTAAAACAAATCAACTTCTAAACAAAAAAATCCAATAAAAAAAAATCAATCGCTAAACAAAAGAATAAAAAAAAAAGTGGAAAATAGATGATTGTAACTACAAGGCTGAAATACAAACTTCTAATTGTTGCATTTTTTAATTTATATCTTAAAATTTTACTTTGAAAATTTTAAAATAATTTACAAATGGATATAGTTATATATACACTGATAGGTTTAAAATAACATATATATACACACATAGCTTATGTCTTATAATGTAGAGAAGTGCCATGTCATGCACACAGATCGCAACAACAATAAAAAATCTACTGCAATCTACACAATGAACGACATTGTAGGTCAACTGCAACAGCTATCTTGCATAAAGTCTAAAAGTGTAATAACTAATAATTTAAAAGCTAGTAAACAGATATTCACGATCGTACCAGGTTAAAACCGTATGTTTGGCATGACCACCATGTCTACTTCAAGATGCAGCCAAACTTGAGAAATTTTAACTCTTAGCCACGAAAATCATAAAGCGCTAAGCCTACACTCAGCGATTTCAAGATTAAACCTGACAAAATAAACCAAACAATGCGCTGGAACAGATCTTATTAAACAATACAAAATTAATAGCAAAATCGACATAACTAACTTCACAGTCCCTCAGGCTCAATCATTTTTCGAGCTCACAAACACACTAAGCAGTTCAAAGCACAACTTGTTCGAAACTGCTTGGAAAGATACAATTTCTTTACCAACGGCGCGGTCAAACCATTGAACACGGTAGATTCAAGATAATAAATTCAAAACGCGATAAATTCAAGAAATATAATTAACTTAAAACATAAAATATCATTATTGTATCACTAAACTGTAATTTGTAAGCTATAGACTATTTTCATTTGAAAGCTACACTGTTTTTTCATTACAAAGCTGCCTGGCGAACCGCTCGTCATTAATAATTTGTAAATTTTATTGATTGTGAATAAATTAAAAATTAAAATAATAGACTAAAAGCATATTTTAAACCATAAGCTAATGAATACTATTTAACAACATAACTATTGACTTTTTTATTTAATTTGTTTTTATTTTTGCATTAACTTGTCAATAAATAAGGTTTTGTGTATCTTAAGAATATTCTGAAAGAAACCTTTGTAACAAATTTAAGTTTTTACAAGAGAGTCTCATGCAATTAATACTGTTATGAATAACATTTAGTAGTATTTCAAGAGGCTATTTATATGAGTCGGACTGACCCGGTTATCCATGCTGATTAAAATTATAACATAAAAGTTTACATTGGAATTTTAACGTAAGTTTGAATTATGCATTTTTATGTAAATTAGTGCAGTCAATTGGTGACAAATTTATTTGTTTTTGTGCAATTTGGGGTAAAAGCATGAAACTTGGCATACATGTTAATTATATTGACATAAACATTTTAAAACTCAGACCCACTTCAAAAATAACTCCACCTGTCTCCATGGTAACTGGATCATGTCCGTAGCGAAAAAAAATAATATTAAAACGGTTTTATGCATCAATCGAAAGCTCATTTAAAACGCAGCAAAAAATACAAAAACACAATATGTTAGAAATAAATAGGTAACGAAAGACAGGGCTTTAAAAACTTAAAAGTCAGGGAGTGAAAGCGTAATATTTTTGTAGAAAATTGTATTTTTCAATTATAATTAAATGTTCTTATGACAGCTTAAAAAAAAATAATTTTTTTTAATAATTTAAATTTAATATTTAATAAATAGTTAAAAACACAATATTATAGATCAAAAGTTATCCCTTTAAATTAAAAAAAAACAACTAAAAATCCGTTATAAATCAAAAGTTACCTCTTGAAATTAAAAAAAACAAACTAAAAACCCGTTATATTCAAAACATTTGGTAAATTATGAACTTAACGCTTACAATCACCGCCACATATGAAAAGTGCTGTACATGGAAGTAAAGCTTTTACACATTTACAAAGACCTCTACAATCCTTTCTATTTTGCAGTCACATCGTATAAGTTTACTGCACAATTTTGGAATCATCCAGAATTGTCTTTCGAAAATATTGTTTTGCATAATCCAACCCCACTGACATGCCCAGCAATACGAAGCCTGGTAAACAGCTCTAGAGATATGCAGTTGCAAAGCGTCTTGCGTAGGAGATATGGCGTCTAGTAAGGGTCCTTTCTTTGAAAATAAATCTTTTCTGCATTCATTTACACTACTGTAAGAACTTGTAGGGTCATATAGTAGCACAAAAAATCTTTCAATTAAGGGAAAAATACTGATGATATCTTACTTTGGTATTACCTTTGATATTAACTTAATTGAGAATTTTGGAGAAAAAATCTAACCATTTTTTGCGAACGAGAATAAACGTAAGGAATCTATCTTCAATCCAATAAAACGAAATCCACTTTTTAGTTACCACTGCTGTTGTTGCACAAGAAGATCTAAATTTTCTTCTTTAAATGGATTATCATGTTTGAAATTTCATCAACTAAATTCATAACTTGAGACGCAAACCAATTTTGAAGACTTGTATTTTGCTCATTATGTTTGAAACTTTTTTTCCACAAAATCATCTTCATCATTTTCTGCGTATGGTAAATTTGATTCAAATTTACGCATTGAGCTAACTCAGATTCAAAAATCATCCAGCGGAGTAATTCTTAGGAATCTTTCTTCAATTTGATTGCTTCTTAATAAAGTTTGAAATAAAATAACTTTATTGCTATTGTATTTAAAAAAAACCCTCTTTCTCCTTTGACGCATTTGTTATTTTGCTCATGTGCATGGTTTAACCTTATGGAAGAAGACTTAAAAAACTTAAAGGAAGCAGTTTTTTACATGTCAGTATGGTAAGCAAAGAAATAATTTTTTTACTCAGCAAGATTTTTTTTTCTGGGCAAGATTTTTTTTTCTAATTAAGATTTTTTATTTTAAGTTCTTGGTTAATAAAAAAATTGTTGCTTAGTAAAAAATTGCTTGTTTTAAGTAAAAAATTGCTTGTTTTAAGTAAAAAATTGCTTGTTTTAAGTAAAATATTGCTTAAAACAAGTCTTTTTTTTGCTCAAAATAAGAACTCATTTTTTGAAGTGTACTATTGTGAGTTATCAGTTGACTGAATTCGGAATTTTGTATGTACATAAAAGAATTTTGTGACAAACTAAGCAAAAAAAAAATCATACATACCACCTACAACCAGCCTCGTGGAATTGATAAAAAAATTATATTAAAAAGGAAAATCTCCTTTTCTATTCCAAGCGTGTAATTAAAGATATTAGTCATTTTATTAATAATTTCAGGGGAAAGATACTATAAGCTTGATTATTTTATTAAAGTATTTTTTTATCAGGAAAAATAAAAAAATAAATTTATTTTAGATTTCAAGGAAAAATAATATTTTCTAATACTTTTTTTAAAAAATCTATTTTTTTAACGCAATACTTTATATCTATTTTACCCCCTAGATTTAAAGCGTTTAAAAGCCCTCTAACTTGTTATCAGTTATTTTTTTCTATATAGTGTTTTATATTTTTTGCTTCATATTTATTGAGCTTTCGATTGGTGTATAAATTATTAATAAAATTTTACTGTTATGGAAAAGTGCTAGTTTCCATGGAGACCATTTATGTTCATTTTGAAAGTGGGTCTGAGTCTTAAATCGAATGTTTTAACCTTATGAGCGTGTCAACCAAGTTTCATGCTTTTAACGTAATAGTATAAAGTTTACGCAGATTCACTGTACTAATTGGTTGTTTTAAAAACAATCGGAAATGACTTTGATTGGATAAAAGAAATGGCGCAATTTATTTTATCTAATCAACTAAATTCATGAGCAGGGCTTGCTAACTTGTTGGAAAAAAATCATTTTAACTGAGTGGAATCCATTGATCTCTATAATAACTGGATAGCGGATAGCATCTCTAATAACAATATTAACCCCAAAATCGCGATATTGGAAAACCCCAGAAAGCATAGTGGGCCAGAACTGTTTTCAAAATGTGAAATATGAAAAATTTTCGTATATTGTTGCAAAGTCTTTAACTAACTAACATGTGATACCTAAAAATTCGGACAAAAGTTCGGTCGGCATAAATTGTTTAAGGAGTGTTGCAAAATTGCTGCAACTTATTCTACGTTGTAGTAAATTTAATTGTCTACAAATTGCTATACATCTTTTAGCAAACAATTATTTATAATGGCAAAGAAAATTATCTCAAAACAGGAAGACCTCAGAAAGCGCGTGTACGCGTTAATCGATTTGCATTCGGATATAAAGAAAAGTGAGATTGCGAGACACTTCATGATCGAAGGCGCATCAAGGTCGACTCTGTATAATATTCTGCAGCGCAAGACGCTCAATATAGGCCCTGAAAGACAGCTATCTGAAAACGCTGATTTCTACACATCTAACGTTGAAATGACTCCAGAAGCTGTTAAACTCAAGCGAAAGTCCAAGTTCGAGCCAAAGGTACTTGTTTGGATTGCTATGTTCGAGGACGGCCTGTCGAAGCACCTGGTGATACCTTCGGGCCAAGCAATCAATCAAGATATCTACATCCAGAAGTGCTTGATGAAGCGCTTGATTCCGTTCATCGAAACAGTTCATAAGAACGACGACATCGTTTACTAGCCTGACCTCGCTACGTCTCATTACGCAAAAAAGAGACGCAGGAGTTCCTCCAAGCGAATGACATCGAATTCGTGCTTAAGGAGCATTACCCTGCCAATGAGCCAGAACTCCGACTAATCGAAGACTTTTAGTCAGAACTTCAACGAAGATTATATGATTGTGGCTGGAGAGCAAAAACCGTTGACCAGCTTACTGACAGGATCAACTACTGCATAAAACGGATCAATTGATCACTTGGCAAGGCTTCTTTCAGCCGAGTGAACAACGTTCGTAGACATGGCGTTATAAACTTATAACTTTTTTAAATCTGAAGCTTCATATGCTTAACTTTAATTATCTTTTTACAGAAATAAAATTGCACCTTTAGTCGTAAAGTTATAAGTTTTTTTAGTTTTGTCCGGATTTCTAGGTATCACATGTTAAATTAAATTATATTACGCTAATTTTTTTTTTATTTTTTTTACATCAGTTTAGGTTTAGAAGCGCATTAATTGCATCGCTGTTGTTTTTATGTGATTTTTAAATCTGATCCATTTAACTTATGCAACATTTAATTTAAATAGCTCTTGTAAATTTTCATTAGTACATCAATAATTTAAAGTTTGATGCTATTAATTATGATGATATTAATTAAATATTAAATTTATTTAAGTTGGCATACGGTAATTTATATTGTTTACTCATTTTACTTAACTATTTTCTGAAAAATTAATTGAAAATATTTTAGAACTTTTAAATGACGGCGACTGACATTTAACCATGTAACCTACATAATGTGTATCTATTAAGAATAAATGTATGTAATTTTTTTTTTGCAACTGCAAGATCTACTTTAATGGTGTATACTTAGCAAAATCTGTAATCGTGTCACGGGTTTTTATGTCAGGGAAGGAAAGGGTTATTTTTTTTTCAATATTTTATATAAGTTCAAAAATAAGAAAAAAAGGTTTGGAGAGAGGAAGGAGGGGGAAGGAGAGCAAATCACAGCCGACCAGAACAGCTATTTTTGAAAACTATATTTAATTTAACCAATATTGTTATCTTAACTAAATTTGGAATTAGTAAAAAATAAAAAGGTCTCCGCTTCGAGGGATATTTTTTTATTATTGATTGCTATGGATACCTTATTTTTTATAGCAACAAGCTTCTTGTTTTTATATTCAGTTTTATACAAAATTCATAAAATACTTCGTATATTCGCGAATTTTAAATATAACTGTGAATTTAATTTATTACAACAAACTTCATCTATAAATTAAAGTATTGTAAATCAATGGCTTAGGAAGGTCAAGAAAGTTAGATGGGCTGAAAAAATATAATGAGGGGCTAAACCAGCCAGAATTAGAATTAGAATGAAAAATGGGAGCTTTGGGTTGGTTAGGGGGCAATCGTCCGCTTCGCCCCCTGTTTCTACGCCAGTGGTGTAAACATTATATTACATTTATATCAAAGATAAAACATTGTAATTGTAAACTATTTATAAAACACTGCACTGTAGCCACACCAACAATAATTGAAATTACAATAACAAAATTGTTCTAATAAAAAATGTAACTTAGATATCATGTTTAAAGCTTGACAATTTTAATAGTTGAATTGCTTCATGTGGAAGTTAAATTTTATTAGAATTTGATATTGTTTTTCTCAAACTGCTAATATATGGGTCAGATGAACATAGTTAACAACATGCCTATCGGAAGAGATATTCTTCTTACAACTGAATGATTATGAAAAAGACTTTTATGAATACTTGCTGGCATGTAATACCATGGAAATAAATTTACATATGTGCGAGCAACTTGTAAACACTACTCTTGGAATTTATCAGCATCAATATCAAGACCACATGATAAAATACATACGATCACAAAGAAGTTGTCAAGAAGAGAATTTGGTAAACCAATTATGTTAGATAGATTTTCAGATTCCCTAAAGAATCGACGTGCAGTGTTGCCATCGTTACTAGTGCCAGAGTCATTAGCTTTAGGCCAGTCAACAACCGAACCAAGTTTTTTAATTAATTTGCGTTGAAATTCATTCTTCTTTTTTTTTTTACAGACTGTTTTTCAACAGCTCCATATACAAGCATTTCATTCACTTGAATGAAATGCTTTTTACATCCAGACATGTAATGTTGACAAGCCATATTAAATTCAGTTCGTAAATCGTAACTTTTATTTGGCATGCATCAATGTTATTCATCTTGGATGGAGTTATTCTACACACTGGGCAACATTGAGCTGAATTTGTTATTTCAGAAAGTGCATTAGAAACTATTCCATCTATCATGGTTAATTCTAATATATGTTGCACCGTTGAACCATTAGATGACTGTTAACTCAAGTTTTTGACTTTCAACGAACTGTTCCTCTGCATTGGTGACTTCATTTATTTTTTTACATATCTAAACCTTTTTGGTCTACAAAAAATTGTTGAAGAAGGACAAGGATTAAGCCAGTTTACTTTTTTTTCTGTACCAATAAATCTACTTAACTCTAACAAGCAGGACAAAGCAGGTAATAAACAGGTTTACTTCAATACTTAGATTGCGTACATTATAAGCTGGCGCCAAATGTTTGTATATTGCCTGACCTGTTGCACCATCAAAAGCAACTTTTGATCTTAAAGTTAATCTTGATACATTACTTTGTGAAAAAGCATTACTTTGTAAAGAGATCAATCTTAATGCAGTATGATTTAAGAGACTCTGCATATTAACTGATGCTGAATAACTGTCAACATCCCAAGTTTCCATATCTGGATAACATTGTTTTTTAGATTCTTAACCATTATTATATGCTTTATTATAAGTCTTTATCTAACCAGGAGCTAAATTTCTTTTCAAAAAAAAATTACTTCTTTTGCATCTATTTTCTTTTCTTTTATACAACACTATAAATTGATTCAATTTTAAACTATTACCACTAATATATGTACTTAAAATATTATTGATACCTTTAGATAAAATACTCAAATTGTTTTCTCTTATGTAATTCACATTTTTAAATTTTCTAAAATAAAAACCAGGCTGTACATTTCATAAATATGATGTACATGTATTTATATAAGAGTTACTATACGAAAAAACAATATAATTACCTTAAAAGCATTGCCAAATTTTTATTAACTTTTAGCAATGACAGATATTTTTTTGATAAACTTTCGATTAGATAATTTGTTCCAATACTTTTATTGTTTGTAAAATCACAAAAAAATATGTTTTCAATAGCAAATGTTTAACTGCGACGGTATAGATAACTTTAAAATTTATGAACTTGTTTTTTAAAGAATAAAATGCAATAGTACTTAGTTTACGTTATTACAAAATAACAAGATAAAAATAATAGTTTTCATATTTTGATCTTTAGCTAGGTTTTTTGAAAATTTGGGTAATATAAGAGAGGAATACATGCACAATGGCCCAGGTAATGGACAAAATCGTTTTTTTTTCAAGTGCGGCAATCGATAAAAAATAAGAAACATAGAAACAATAAGAAATATAAGTACCAAATATATTATACACAGTACAAATAAACACTACAACTAGCATAAAAAGGTTGTTGCTATGCAAAGTTAGGTATTCATAGCAACAAAATAAAAAAATACTTCTTCCATAAGTATCATAACTTCATATTAATATGCTTAACAAACAATGTGAAAATAGCATAAATAAAAAACTTGCAACTCCCAAAAATTACTTGATGCTATGCAAAATATGGTATCCATAGCAACAAGATAATAAAAAAAATAATTGAAAAAAAGACCAGACCGCATTTTAGTACTCGTGCCAAATTTGATGAATATAGCACTAATAACAAACTATTTATTAGTTTTGTCTCAAAATTTGTCATTCTGGCTCACTGTGAAATGCTGAAAACTTTCTACTTTGTTTATATTTACTTAACCAAGTTACATATTTTTATGATATTATTATATTAAAAATGTTTGAAAGTGTAAAAACAAAAAAAGTAAAAAAAAAAAAAAAGCGAAAACTATTAACGTTAAAAATAAATAGCGCTATGAAGAACAGGCTGTTTGATAAAATTTGAATTTGCTTTAAATGGATTTGTGAACATTATTGATTTTATGATGTTACTATTATTATTATTATTTATTTCAGTGATCAAATACAAATACAATAATCAATTTATAATTTGATGAAAAGGTGCTACACTAGGCCCCTCTATGCTGACGAACATGGAGATACAGACGCTACAGACAAAGCAGCAGTTATATCTATAAAGTTACTTTCTCATGTTATTTTTGAAAGCGTTGATGGATTGAGCGTTCACTGCTTCTTGCGAAAGCGCATTCCATGGGGCGACAATTCTGTTTGAAAAAAAGTTACATCGTTCCTCACAGTTTTTTACCATCTGACGTTCTAGTTTATGGTTATGGCCTCTTAGAATATACTTATCTTTTCTTTTTGAAAAATTTTGCGGGACGACAAAACTGACAAGCTCGAGTTTACGAGTGATTTTTAATTGCTGGAAAAGATCTGCTCTTTTGCGGCGTTCTTCAAGAGTTGTTAAACCGAGCCGTTGGAGTCGATCTTTATAGGACAGGTGTTTCATAATCGATATTGTTTTTTTGCTCGTTGTTGGACTTGCTCAAAAATGGCAATGTCTGATTTTAAATGCGGTGACCAGGTTTGTACAGCAAACTCAAGATGGGGTGAATGTAAGTGAGATACAGAGTGTGCCATAAATAAAAACTGCAACTGCGAAATGACGAAAAGTCGCCCTAGCATTCTATTTGCTATTGATGTGGCTGACTCTATTTGCGGTCTGACTTTAAGATCATTCGAGACCATCACACCAAGGTCTCTTTCAACTACGGTTTTTTCGAGAGGACGACGGGTGCCGTCAATGTTAGACATTGAGTATTTGTACATCGACTTGTTACATCCGCGCCCAACACGCATTACTTTGCATTTCTCAACGTTGAAATGCAAGAGCCAAATGTGTGACCATTCCACTGCTCTGTCAACGTCATCTTGGAGAGTGATGCTGTCCGACTCCTTTTTAATTATCCTTATTATTCTGCTGTCACCGGCAAACAGTTTCATATGATGAGTAATTTTGTCCGGCAGGTCGTTTATAAAGATTACGAATAGCAATGGGCCCAAGACCGAGCCTTGAGGCACTCCACTAGTGACTGCTTTCCATTCAGAAGTAATGCTGTTTATAACCAATCGTTGACATCGATTGTTTAGCCAAGCTACAATCCAATCAACGAGAGCGCCTTGAATACCGTACGCTTTCAGCTTATGAAGGAGGCGTTTATGTGGTACTTTGTCGAACGCCTTCGCAAAGTCTGTGTAAATGATGTCTACTCCGTGTCTGCAGTGAGTTGCTTCTGTCATGATGTCCCGAGTTTCTAAAAGGTTTGATACGCATTCCTTACGATGAACAAAGCCATGCTGGTTTGGAGAAATTAGTCCATTAGCAACGCAGTGTTCCATTATTCTTTTTTGTAAAATACTTTCCATAATTTTGCAAGGTATGGAAATCAACGAGACTGGTCGGTAGTTGGATGCTTTTAGCCTACTCCCTTTTTGAAAATAGGTGTTACATTCAATTTTTTCCACAAGCCAGGAACTGCACCAGTTGCAAACGATCGTTTATAGATAAGCAAAAGAGGCTTGGCAAAGGTAGCTGAACATTTACTAAGGACCCGTAGATGCAAGCCATCGTAGCCGGTTGATTTTCTTTCATCAAAGCTGTTTAGGCATTTTTGTACTATGTCGATAGAGAAAATTGATGGATCGATGTCACAAACTGCTTCTGTACGACTTTCAAAGCCTGGCATTGAACCTTCGGGCTCTAAAACAAAGACTGATTGAAAATAGTTATTTAACGATGCGCATATATCACCGGTATCGGTTGTAATGTTGCTATTGACTGTTTCAAGCAATGTAATGTTGTTACTGACGCTCTGTTTGCTTCTTATATATTTATGTAAGCATTTAGAGTTGCTTTCGAAATCCCTGACGAGTAGCTCTTCGTTCTTCTGCATACCAGCTTCGTACTTCTTCATACCAGCTTTGACCATTTTTTAACTTTTTTGCAGGCAGTGCAATGCGATATTTTGAGAAATTTGTGCGTATCTCAACTTGCATTAATGTACTTGGCCCAAGAGGTGCGTTTAGCTTTGACCGCCTCAATAAGTTCTGGTGTTACCCATTGCTTCTATTTTCCTGTAAAGGGAGTGGTAGTTGACGGAATGTGTAAGTTAGTGGCTTCATTGTACACGTTTACTAGAAGTTAATAATCTTCGTTTGCATTTATTTTAGTGAATACTGTTTCCCAGTCAACAGCTACAGTATGTGCTGATATTGCTGCGTAGTTTTCTCGACTCCAAATGAGTCGAGGTTTTAGCGACAAAGTTATCGAACTGTTGAGGCATGCAACAGCAAATTGGCCTTCGATGAAGCAGTGTGCTTGACCCATTGGAGTGTCACCAAGAGAATCGCCTTGTTTAATGAAGATTACTCGGTCTGGCTCATTTGTTATAATAAGGTCGAGTGGTCGACGAGTGGTCGACATTTGTTATAATAAAGTCGAGCTTGTAGACTCGACGTGTCGTCTACTACGGTAGGTTGGGAATGTGATAAGCTGAGTTAAGTGACATTTATTAAGGCACTTCTGGAACCTGATGTCGCCTTGACGCTCACCTCTCACGTGAGCAACAGTTGCAATGCCACCATTAATTTTGATAGGCTCATAAGATGTATGGCTAAAATTGAAATCGCCATACAGTAGCATTGCAGAGCAGTTTATTTTAGGCAGTATTTGTTAAGCGGTAGTGATCGATGCAAAAAAAATGACGTGTGGCCGGATGAGTTTATGTAGAGCTGATAGTCTAGCAAAGAGCTCTTGGCGTTTTTCATTGTTGAGTGAACATGGGTTGTTTGCCCAGTAACATAGATGGCTAGGTGAAACTGTAGAAGTGTCGGATTGCATTGGTTTTATTTTTGATTTAGTTATTGGTCTAGGACGTCTAGTTGGCAGTGGAGATTTCTGAGTTAGAAGCGGCTGTGCGACTAGCGTAGTCTGACAGAGCTCTGGCTGGGGATGAAAATACGTAGCACTGATTGGATGTTGATTTGATGACGTCGATGCAACAGATGCGACTTGTTCTTTGATCTATAACATTCCGAAACGGATTATCAAGAATGTTAGCAGCGGCAAGTTGGTCGTTAAGTTTTTTGAGTTGGGTGCGTGTGGTGTTAAACTCGGTTTGTTGCTCTGGCGTTCTATCTTCGCGTACGTAGACACCCTTGTATATTTCGTGCGCATTTTTTGAGTATTTCCGCTCGAGAAAGATTTGATAAAGAAACCTGGATAATGTTCGAGTTTGACAATTTTGTTTTATTTTTGCTCGATTTGAGGCGGTTAACACGTGCAATACCAGTAGCATCCTCCAATCCAGTTGCTACAAAAAAAAAGTTATATAAAACTACTTTGCTGAAAGTCAATTTGATATTTATTCCGGTTACTTTTGGATGTTTATTGTTACAATTTGATGCAATTTTGTTTTGTATTAACTGTTAGAAAGTAACTTTACAAGCATTATGCATGATAAAAATATATTGTATCAAACTTTTTTGTTAATGGTTTTCATAGTTTTGAAACACGGAGGATATGTTGATTTCTTCATAATATCTTGATATCTTTACGGAGGATATGTTGATTTCTTCATGATATTTTGATATCTTCACGGAGGATATGTTGATTTCTTCGTGATATCTTGATATCTTCACGGAGGGTATGTTGATTTCTTCTACCACTTAAAAAGTAATATCACTAACTTTACAATACTTTATTGTAATTGATAATCACATACTAATAAATTTTAGTTCTTTTACTTCGCAAACTTTCATTACACATTCAGAAAATTGGAAAAAAGTAATTTTTCTGCTATTTCAATGACAATATATGTTAAAGATCTAATAATACATATGGTATAAATGAAAAAAGATCAAAAACACATACGTCATACGTGCAACTACCATATCTAGTTATTTTAGAGATCAGTGTATTACAGTGACTGCGCTGGAATTTTTTTTTTAGTTTATTTTGTCTATATGTAGATACAATCAAAAGTCTGTTCAAAATATATTAATATTCTTAAAAAAATGACGTAGTTACGAACCCCTTCCCTCCAGTAATAGTCGCGTATATAAGACTTTTGTGTTGCAACCAATACTTTAATAGTTACACTACCAACCAATCTCCCATAATGATAAACACACTCGATTTATATATTGAAATTAGTTAAAGAAATCAGATAGCTCAAACAGTGTAATTCTAAAAAAAACTTAAATTACTTACAAATAGGTAAATTTATAACGGTATATTATATCTCTATAAGGTTTTTCTTAGAAAAATTGTACAAAAAAAAAAGGTGTGCTTATTACTGATATAAAGTGCTGCCTTATAACCCTTAACAAACAGATTTCTTTATTTAAGATGGTCGAAAAGCTAATCAATCGAATAAACTTTACTGTAGCTTATCCTTTAGACTGCAACACTGGAACTAAACACTTGCTGCAAGATTAACTTTTCTCATTTTCTGTTGCCTCTAATCTATATGTTTTATTTTTTTCATTCTGATTCACTCACAACAAGGCTGCAAGCAACCACTATAAAGTTGGGAATTATTAAGATAAAAAAGAATAGAGTTGTAGAGCAAGGAAACGGTTGATGGAAGACTTAAAAGATCGTAGGTTGTATAAGTCAGGAAAACATGAAGATGGGAGAAAGTTCCAAAAGGTTGAAGTAAAGAGAAAAATTTTGAACAGATAAAGTAAATAAATGAGGCTTGTCTCAAAGACTAGTCAAGTGAGAATGAGTTTTAGATAATGGTACTAGAGATGATAACTCCTTTGAGCAGTGACCATGATAGTATTTTTAGAAAAGAGAAAGAGATGCAACTTTACAACAATGAAAAAGAGAATTAAGCTAAGCATATCGAATGGGTTCAACTACGTTTACAATGCGTTTTTGAACCTCTTCTAGAAGAGAAAGAACATCATTAAAAGAACCGATTTAAATATGACAACAGTATTCAATACCGGGGCAAATAAGAGATTTGTGAAGATAGAGAATGGAATCAGGAGGGAAAAAAATGGCAAGCCCGATAAAGCAAAGCAACCTTAGCGGATGTTAATTTAGCAATTAATTAAATATATGATTTCCATGAAAGGTCAGTAGTAAAAGATAATCCAAGAGGACGTCAAGAAGAGGACTCAATGAGAGGGTTGTCATTCATTAATATATACGAATGTCAACCGTATTGCGATAATTGTTTGCAGTTAATAAATGAGTTTTGTTGGAGTTAAAATTTTCATCCCACTGTAAGCCCCAATCTGTTACAAAAGTGAGATCAGATTCAAGATTAGCTGAACAATCAAAAAAAGAACACTTTTTAGCAAAACAGGAGTGTAAAGTTGATTCATCAGTAAAATAGCTGCTTTAGATGTAAAGTTGTCGAAGATTAATTTAGATAAAAAAATAAAACAGGACCAAAGATAAAACCTTGAGTTGCCCCAGAAATTACAGGATATAAAGAAACACTTTAATAATCTCTAAAATTTTTCCAAATATATTATATGAACCAAGATTATGGAAAAGATCAGCATGCCAAAATTTGTCGAAAGCTTTAGGTACGTCGAGAGCAATAGCTCAAACCTCACCGCCTCCATCTAATGCACGATAAAGTCTTTCCGTCATAACTTAAAGAGAATTCAAGAGGGTTCTGGAGAACAATTTTTTAAGACTGTGACAAGAATGTTGTCTAGGACAAAAGCCGTAGAAGAATTTAACTGAGATATGAGTTTAGCAACGGAAGCTGGAATGATTTGAATGTCTAACAATTGGGTTAACCTGTTTTATTAACGGAATAAAGAGATTGGCTACAAGATTCACGGTAGAAGATTTTTCAAAAATCTCTTGAGCATAAATTCAGAGATAGGATACTTGGTATAGATGCTTAGCATCAACTATACCAAGTTACATTATTATTTTAATATTACTAATAATCAAGTTATATTATTATTTATAATTCCAATTATTATTAAAGCTTTTACAAATCTTTTATGTAGTTCCAGCAAATTTAGGTTTTTTTAGAATCAAACGAAATACCTTTTTCTGCTTATGTAAAGAAACAAGAAGATGTAAGAAAATAGCAACATCAGACAGACGTTGAATACAGACTCCAATGAGATTAGCTTTTTCACTTTAATAAGCGCTGCAATTGATCGGTTGCAAAATTATTTTGGCATTTGGAAAAATTGTGGTAACCTTTAAAGTATTAGATCTTTTAGCAAGTTTATTTAAGATACATTTATATATTTATTTATTTATTCAGCAATTTTCTCATAACGCGTCTAAAACGCGTCTAAAAGTATCTCCCGGCAGAAGAAGAACTTAAAAACCGAATGATCGATTTACAAGAAATATGTAATAATTCAGGAAGTATTCCTCTTATAAAGATATATGAACAACTTTTTAAAAACGTTTTTTTCAACCGTCACAACTTTTTAAAAACGTTTTTATTTTTGTGTCTAAAATGATTGCCAAAATTAAAGACAAAAACTGTCTGCTTATTGTTTAAATTGGTTTTTTATCTATTTTCTTATGTAAATTGGAAAAAAAAAGAGCTAAAAGTATCATTCTAATTACTACAATCTTTGCTCAGCCTGGTAAAGATTGTAGTCAATTAGAATGATACCTTTTAATACGTCATTACAAACAGCGGATTAAATTTGGAAACAAATATTTTTTTCCAAATTTATACATATTTAACTAGTTAAATATATTTAACTAGTTAACATATTAAATTAAATTAAACATATTATATTAAATTAAACATAATTGAACAGACTAGTTGAATTAAATTAAACATATTTAACTAGTTAAACATATTTTAAATATAAATTCTATTTATGTAAAAGTGTTGAGAAGAAATTAAAATACTTGCAAAAATAATAATTAATGATTCTTAAATTCGTTTCCGATTAGAAAGGGATAAAAGTTTTGAATAGAAAAGTGAAACGACAGACGCTTTTGAAGTTGTTTTTTGAATTATATTATTTTTTAATAAACATAGGCTTCTAAAAAAAAATTTATAAGTATTATATAATTATTAAAATGTGTTTTTGATTTATATTTAGTTTAATGGGAACTTTTGACTTGCATTTTTAACTTTTATTTTACACATCAGCTTCGGCTTTAGCCTTTTTTTATAAATGGTGGACTATATTCATAAACAAAAAAAAAGCGGCTTCATTTTTCGTCTAATAAAATCCTGCAAGTTAGACAATTAGTTTATATAATAAATCATTAGGCTAGCCCAGATAACTGAGATCTTGACAAATTTTAGTGGGATTCCACTCAAGAAAATAACACGACATTTTTGATTGTTTTTTAAAATAACCAAGTAAATACAAATAAAAATGCGTATTAGAATTTAAGTTAAAGTATCAATCCAAACACCTATTTTTTTATGCTTTCATTTTTTTAGTCATCCTGGTTAATCGAGCTAGCCAGACTCTCTAAAAAACACCCACAGTTTGCTAATTTTGTCCCTAACCCTCAAATTAAGAACCAAAATAATGACAATATGTCCAGTAATCTTGAGACACTCACGATTCATTTGGCATAAAAATTAAATCCTGGTTACGCCGTCCGAAAGAGAAAAAAATCGAGTTTGAAGTTAGATGGTCTGCGAAATTTTCATCACAAAAAATGCGACGGTTGAATAAAATGATATATTAATACTATCAATGCTTCATTTAATGATATAAATGTGATTTTTCATAGATTGTATGTTCTTGTTAAAATAATACTATTGTTAAGTATTTTTGTTCAAAATATTTTTTCCTATTTGAAGCTCAAACATTACAACTAGAAAATTTTATACGCCATTTTTAGCATTGTCAGTTTCTATCAAAATGATAAAAATAGCACCACAACTCTTAAAACTGTATACGGAAATAGAGTATTCAGAGGGTTTTCAGAAGAAAAAGGAATGGAATAATCATCTTTTCGTCTGGCTGATTTATGGGGTTTCAAAGTGTGGCTACCAGAGGAACCATTTTTACTGTTTTTGAAGAAATTCTTCTTAAATCCTTTCTTAATTTTTGTACCGCTAATTCTATTTTTTGCTTAATAAAGTCATAAGTCATAAATGTTTTGCTTAATAAATTAATAAAGCCATACAAAATTAAGGGTAATAATAATAGAAGACAAAAATAAGGAATACAAAAATAAGGAAAAATAAAAACTCGGTTTATTTATTGCTTTTTTAAGTAACAGGTTTACTTGTAGGCAATAACAATTTGAATCATAGTAATTAAACCATCATGAAAAATTTTATTTTTTTGTTCTGATCATAAATTATTCTAAAAATGCATAAAAAATTATTTCTTGACTAGTTTTCTTAGAAAAAAAGGTTTTAAATTGTTTGTAATTCAAATTTCACGTTAAAAATATTCTGTATTTGAAAACTTGAAATTTGAACCGGAAATCTCTTTTTGTGTTTAATCTAAAGATGATGATGATGATGATGATGATGATGATGATGATGATGATGATGATGCGTCACGCAGTCAAACGACTGCTTCCATAGTTGGGGTTGCCGAAACTTTATTTGTATTGTGCCTAGTGGGAGCTGAAGACTGAATAAAGTGCTTCAAATAATTGTTCACTAAAATAACCCAACCCAGTGTAGTAAATTTTGATGAACCTTTTGATGTGGTAAAAAATAACGTGAACTATTGGAGTCACTGTGACTGGTAGAGTTATGTAGCATTCTTAAAATGCATTAATGTGAACCTAAAAATCTAGGGATAGATTGTTTCCAAGGAAAGAATAAGCAGTACTTTAAAATTGTTTGAAAGTCTTGAGAAAATTCATGACAGGAGCAACTTGATGTTTATCCATTAGCTCACACAAAAGATCTGTGTTATTGAGAAGTTTTATGCTATTTTTCCCAGAAAAACCTTCACCGTGGTAGGGTTGAATGTCTAAGTGCAACTTTGAAGGTTATTCACTGGCTCCTTTTCAGATTCTCTGAAGACCCTTGTTAGGATATATCACTACCCCAAGCAAAAGGTGGGGCTCCATTATAGGAAAAAGTTCTAAGACAGCTTTAGAAGCATCCTCTGCTTGGATGAGAGGATCTTGAATCACATTCAAGTACTTCTTTGCCTGAACTTTTTTTCCTATTGAATGTAATCTATAAAGCTAAAATTGAGTTCTTATTGATGCAACTGTTCTTTCTTTTCCTTTTGACAGCAAATTATCTAAGGTGATGTCACACCAGCATCAGGGATGTGAGCTGGTGTGAGACTGGTTTCTACACAGGATATTAGCAATTTTCATGTCACACGCAATGAAGATTAGTGTGCTGACAACCACCAAAAGTGCAAAGATTGATTTAAGGTTCTCATAGTTTTACGGAAGTTATTTGGCTATGGCCACAATTAGTTGCTGCTAGACATCAGAATCTAGAGATGTGAAACCAGCGAGACTTATTGTATTTTGATATGCAGTAGGGTGCGGTGAATTTTAATTTATATTAGAATTCATTTAGTCTGGGTGTATAAAAGTTGTGCATTTGGTGTAGAAATACATTGGAAAAAGATTAATGTTTAAGGGAATTATTTTGAGGCGCCCCAAGACCTTGGAAAGTATCATGGGTCCCTAATATGAAAAAAAAAAAAGATTTTTTTTGAGAATTATTATCAAAAAACCACACTTTTTTCATTTTTAGTTAAAAAAGACCATTTTTCCGCAATAAACTGTAAAATAATAATATTTTATTAAAATGATTATTGTTTTTGAAATTTCTATATAATTTTGCTTCTTTTGAGACCAAAAATGACATACTTTTAAAAAAAATTTTGTTTAAATATTAGAGCCCATTAAGTTTTCAAAGGTCTTGGGACAACTCAAGACAAATTTCTAGAGTATTGATATTTTTCCAAAGTGTTTTTGAAATGAATGGACAACTTTTATACTCCATGGCTAAAAAATGAGTTTTAAAAAAAATGAAAATTCAATTCATCCTAAGAAGTTTCCATTATCATGAACTTTAGTTTTGATGATCCTGATTGATTTAGAAAATTCTCTTTCTTCAGATACAAAGGCAACAAACTCAGACAGACTGATGCAATGCACAACCATGGTTGAAGAGATGTATTTTTTTGAAGCATCATAAATAATTGATGTGGTGAAAGAAAAACTACTTTTCGATGGTGGCAAACTCATCCCTGATGTTTGATTTCACCAACCTTGCTCCAAATGACTTGTTGAAAAATGATCAAGTCCTCTGATTTTGTTGTTGGAAAGACCAGTGTTAATTTAAACATTGATCATGTCGGTTGTTGAGAGCGTGGGTTTCTTTTCTAATTTTTAAAGTCCAAGAGTGAGCCTCTTCCACTCTATGCTCTAATTAGTCTATTAATTCTTTTAGGCAAGGAAACTTTTTGCTCAATAACAGATGTAGCAAGTTTTTCTCCCCCTTTAGAGCTCTTTTTCACCATCTTTTTCAAATTATGAAACTTTTGTGAAGAGGTGAGGAAACCTTTTTTTGAGCATTGTTAGGTAAAGAGAGCACAACTTTTCTCGTGCCTGATGAGATTTTTGTGGACAGCTGCTTGGTGCACATGATGCACAAGTGAAAACCTGGATGTATTTTGATTTGCCAATTTGAAAATTGAATCATGAACAGTCAGAGGACTTTCTTTAGATCTTGATGCTTTGAACCCTAACCCTGACGGAAGCTCACTGTTGACTTTATCACTGTCTAGCTTTTGCAAGTTTGTTTTGCAAGAGTTTAAACTCCTAATGGAACCTTGGGATTAGTGAAGTCAATCCCTTGTTTGAGCAGGGCTTTGATTCACTCCTTCATAAAATCTACAACTGCTCTATCACATTTTTTTTATGCACAGAAAGCAGACAGTTCTTCTGCAGTATTTATGAGTTTTTGGAAAGTTAAACCTTGTTTCTGTAACGGAGAACAAAAAATATTTAACACATTGCATTTGCCTTAGCAAATAAAAGTTTGTAACCTTCTACAAATACTTAAACATATTCTAGTTGCTTGATTTAGATTTAATTTAGTAATAAGAATTACTTTTACACAAGTCTTCTAATAAGAACTTACCAAAAATTCTAGTTTAAAATAATTAATAAAGTAAAAGCTTCCAAACTTCTTGTAATAAGGTGATCAAATGTTTTTATCAATTTACCCATTTGGAAAACTGGTATTGCAGTAAATATAAAGAGTTTTTTGAATTTTTTAAAATTGATTGAATTTCCAAGAGTTTTGAAAAAAAAGTTATTCAAAGTAATTTTTAGTAATAGTGAGTTTTAAATAGGTTACCATTTTTCCAAACTATATTACCAGGAACACTACGATAAGGAAGTCTTAAAATCTGCTTCTTTTGTTGTAAAAATCTTGCTTCCACAAAGTAAGGAACTATTTAAGCTTTGGAAACTGTTTGATTAAAAGAACTTTAAGATTGTTTTAGGTATATACTAAATATATTCCAAATATACCTTTTTGAAAAAGTCTTAATACAGTATAAAGTTATTTCAATCAAAACTGAAAAACTTGGTTGCCCCTATTTTTGTATTCTTATGACTTTATTAAGCAAAAATTACAAGTAGAGTTACAAAAATTATGAAAGGCTGAAGGATTTAAGAAAAATTTATTCAAAAACAGTAAAAATGGTTACTCTGGTAGCCACACTTTGAAACCCTAAAAATCAGCCAGACAAAACAATGATTGCTCCATTCCTTTTTCTACAGACAGCCCTCTGAATACTCTATTTCCTTATACAATTTTAAGAGTTGTGATGCTATTTGTATTATTTTGATAGAAACTGACAGTGCTGAAACCGGCGTATAAAATTTTCTAGTTGGAATGTTTGAGCTTCAAATAGGAAAAAACATTTTGAACAAAAATACCCATCAATAGTATTAATTTAACAAGAACTTACAATCTATGAAAAACCACATTTATATCATTAAATGGAACATTTATAGGTATTTACACATCATTTTATTCAACCATCACATTTTAGATGATGAAAATTTTGTAAGACAACCTAACTTCAAACTCAATTTTTTTCTCTTTCGGACGGTGTAACCAGGATTTATTTTTTATGCCAAATGAATTGTGAGTGTCTTAAGATTACTGGACATATTGTCATTATTTTGGTCCTTAATTTGAGGGTTAGGGTCAAAATTAGCAAACTATGAGCCCCTAAGTATGCCAAAATGAGCAACAAAGATAATGTCTTTTCTCTCCTCCCCCTTTTTCCCTTTTTTCCATCCTCTTCCCCCATCCTCCCTCCCCCAAATAAAAGTATTTTTACTTTCAATTAAATTTGAAAAAATAAGTGAAAAAATTAAGATATTACAAAAGATATTACATACTATATTACAAAGTTTATGATATTTTGAAACTAATGTCAAGAAAATTAATGTTATAAATTATATTAATCGATATTTGATAACATAGTATTTTGAGGATATTAAAGTGGCACATCTTTGAGGTATTGAGTTGACAAGCTTTAAAGATGATTAATTTGTCTATAGGGAAATTTTTTCATCTTCGCATCCAAATTATTTTTGTTTGTGAAATTTTTTTCCCTAACTATCGATCAATTCCCTAACTATCGATGATCAAGCTTCTTTTTTAAATTTTCAATGAAATTTAGATTAAGACTTTGTTTAAGCCTAACCATAATAATAACTTTACTAGACGTGAACCAATTTTTTGCAGCCTTTAAATATGTTTATGGTCATTATACTGCTGAAAACAACATTGTTGATGCATTTTTGTATAATATGTTGTTGCATTTGATTTTTGCATTCACTACTAAATTACGAAGATCTTCACCATACTCTTTGTGTTTTCTCATTTATGAATGTGATTTTGATAATTTTCAATGAAATTTGCTGCAAAAATAAAATGTAAATATAAGAATTTATAAAAAAAAAAAAAAAAATACTCAACAATCAAGAGTAAAAATACTTTTGAACTAACGTTTTGTAAAAAACGTTACAAACTAAGTACTAACTTTACAAACAAAGTACGTTTCAAACTAAGTACTAACTTTACAAACAAAGTACGTTTCAAACTAAGTACTAACTTTACAAACAAAGTACGTTACAAACTAAGTACTAACTTTACAAACAAAGTACGTTTCAAACTAAGTACTAACTTTACAAACAAAGCACGTTTCAAACTAAGTACAATACTAAAACTATATTTGTATGAGTATAAATTCTACAAACAAAGAACGATTTAAAATTTTTTGTTAAGAAGTTATTGCACAAAAATGATATTAAAAAATACTTTTGACAGCTACTGTATTCTTGGCGCGCCATGTATATATATACAGAAAAATACAGGAACGGGCAGGACGCTGTAGTAAATAACGGCGTATAAACGCGCTGTAACGTCTTTTTTTGATAACAGCGACTCCAATTCTTGTTTAAAAAATAAATTTGATTTGAAATAAATGTTGTGTGTTTTTTGTGAGTACTGCGCTTACAATATACATTCATTGTGCCATTAAAATCATTGCTGTTATACTATAACAGCAATGATTTTAATGGCACAATATTGTATATTGTAAGCGCATATAAAAAAAATAGTAATTACAATAAATTACAAAAAAAAACAATATTGTAAGCGCATATAAAAAAAATAGTACGTACTATAACTTATAGTACGTACTATTTTTTTATATATAGTAGTTATTAATGTATATAGTAAACGTACTACTCACAAAAAAACTTACTACATCAATATAAATCAAGTTTACTTTTTAAAAAGAATTGAAGTCGTCTGGTATCTAAAATTGTTGGTTTGTTGGTAATACTGAACATACCAACAATTTTATCTATAAAGTTTTTTTTTAACATGCACAAACCTAACACACAATCATTTGAGATCGTTGACCTAATTTTTTACTCATCTTAATATTCTAAACAATCACTTTACCGTGCATGTTATTACTGTAAAGTTAACGCTAGTAAGGCATACAACAACTAATAAGGCATAAAACACTAGTAAGGCATACTTGGATAAAATTTTATAAAAGGTAATAAGTTGATAAAATCTTGGTTACTGTTATTGTCTTAAGCGTTAAAAAATCAAACAGACTCAGAGCCCCAGTTTTAAAATTATCTTTGCTGTATACATTATTAGTGGTAAAAATATCGTCTTTAAAATTCTAGGTTCAGTATGCATAATCTAGATAGATACAGAAATACCAAGAGCAAAACAGAGATTTTAAATGTGAACCCCACAGTGTACAAGTTAAATTGTTCACTGTGGGGTTCACAAAACTGACTCTTTTTTTTTTTTTAAGTTGATTAAGGTGCCCCAAGAAGTCTTTACGGTCTTATCACAGAGCACCGCGGAAGAGCATTTAATTGGAAGTTCACGCCTCCTTCCCAACCGATGTCGCAAAACTTGCCCAGAGGTGGGGTTTGAGCCACGGATCTTACGTTTCTGAGGCAAGTGCGCTACCACTGCGCCACGGCTACTTAATACAAGACTCTCATACAAGCCAATTAGAGAAACTAGTTATAGAATGTAAATTGTTTTTCTGAAAAACAACTTTACCCAAATTACTTTGATGCCTTTTTTTCACAACTATCAGTTCAATATTATCTTCTGCGCGAGTTGTATTTTTTTTTTCACAAAAACGTCCCTGAAATAGTTACTGGACTTACTTCTTTGAAGTTTTACTAAACTGAGTAGTTTTTGAGCTTGAACAATGAATTCTGAAAGATCAACTTAATCAGCTTAAAAAGACTTAAACTTGTTTAAGTATAGCTAAATAATGCTTGACTTTGATAAACATTAAAGCTGATAAGCATTTGTCGTGTAATTCCAATTGTATGCAATGAAAATTCTTCCAGATGGAAATAAGTATCGTTAAATTTATTACAAAAATCTCAAACACTTTTATACTTGCTTATCCAGTAAAAAGAAATACTTGTGACAGAAAATCTCTGTTTTGGCTGAATAAGTGTGAATTAGCAGAAGTTTGCACTTAATATTTAAATGGATCAGTTATACGCTCATTGAAAGTTTATTACAGATCTTTGGCATTACAAAGGGTAGTCGTAGCTATTGATAAATAAAAAAATCTTCCTGTTCTTTTGATTTTAAATGTAATGAAATGCAAAAAGTGAAAACCTCCATTGTTAATTGTTTTCAAAAGCAGTAATTTCCAAAGATCAGCAGAAATCTGTCCGTTCGATGACTTTGTTGAAATATTTTAGTCTGATTTGAAAAAAAAGCCAATTGTTAACCTTGCTAAATATTTTTATTTATTATGTCATATTATATGTCAAGGTTAAATCTGGATCAACACGTATAAGCGTATGGAAAAGTTATCATTTTAGTTTATTAGTTTATTAGTTTATTTCGCCGTTAAAAATATTTACAAAGTACAACAATATAAAAAGTACAATTGGCTGGAGCAAGAAGAAGGCATAAAATAGCCTTATCACCGAGCCCCAATAGTAACGCAAATAACTATCCGTAATATACAATAATCCGTAATATATAAGCAAAAGTATTTAAAAAAAGACAATTTAAAATGTTAAGAAACAAAGTTAAAAAGAAGAAAAAAAAAAAAAAAAGTATCAAAATAATTGATGAAAAATAAAAAAAATAAAAAGAAATGATTAAAATATAGTAATGAAAATGACAAAAATTTTCTGTTTTTGGTTATAAATTGGATGTGATTCGACATATATATTTGTATATATTATTTTCTTTCAAAATAATTCAAAATTCAAATAAAAATTCAGTTCCAATATTATAAAATATAACAAGAAATTTGTAGGTAACTTTAAGAGAATATATATATTCAATGAAAGTATGATAAAGACATTGAAATTCTTAGTATTGTTAAATGGTCTAGATTTTTAAATTTATGGTGCTAATTTAGTTTAATAAATTTTAAAGCTTTAAAAGTGACATTGAAGATCTGCTATATTAAAATCCGTAAGTACTAAATAACGTCTTAATTTAGATTTGAATTGCGGAAGTGTTTTTTCTTTAATATTAACAATATGCTGAAAGCTTTTCCACAAAATTGGACCCCTATACTGAATAGAATAAGAACATATTTTTAGATTACACTTTTGAGTTACAAAGTTATTTTCTGAGAACTTGGTGGGGTATTTATGGCTTACTTCTCTAAAATAAGGATAGAATATCTCTGGAGACAGTCCATGTTTTATTTGATACATGAACTGTATGACTAGGAATATGTTAACTTTAAACACATTTAATGCATTGAGTTTACGTAAAAGTGGCTCACAAGGCACAGATCTTTTTACTCCAAATACAATTCTACATGCATGTTTTTGTTTAGTATAATTTTTCTTTAACTTAGCGTAGCTGTTGCTTGCCCATACGATATTGCCGTAAGTTAGATAGCTATGTATGAAGGAAAAATATAAACTTTTTAGAGATCTTATATCCAAAAATGGTTTTGCTTTATAAATCATTGCAATGTTTAATGAAAGTTTTCTTTCAAGAGTGTTTATATGTTTCCTCCATGTTAAATTTTCGTCTAAAATAATACCTAAAAAGTTTACAGTTGTTTGCCTAGTAATATTTATATTATTGATTTTAAGATTGGGTAATTTTAAAAGGTGTGTCATCGCCAGACTTAAAAAAAGGCAAGACCTGTGATATAAAAATGTGATATAAAGGAGTTTCTATAATATGAAAAACTGATTTAACAACATTTATGCTAATATTATCAAAACCTACACTTGTGTTGTTTTTAAGATTATTTAGAGCATATCGTAACTCAATATCTAGTTTAGATTCGTCCATGACCTTACCATATATTTTTAAATAAGAATCAAACGATGATGAACTTGAAGGAATTTTTTCAGCTAAGTTTGGACCAATATTAAGAAAGAAGCTGTTTAGATTTTCAGCTAATATTGACTTGTCATATATAATTTTACCATCTACTAAGAGTTTCTTCGGTTGAATACTTATTCCATTATTTTTTCTGCCAATAATTTCTGTAATTACGCTCCACGTACTTTTGGCATTTCCGTTAGTTTTTTTTAACAACTTTGAATAGTAAATTTTTTTTGATTGTTGTTTAGTTTTTTCAAATATATTTTTATAAAGTTTGTAGTTTGTTTCATTTTTATACGTTTTTTTCTTTAAGAATTTTTCATACAACTTTTTTTTTTCTTTGAAGATTTTAATAAGCCTTTAGACATCCATGGAGCTTGATATGACTTGGTATTTATAACAACTTTTTTCTCCGGAAAAGCTTTTTCATATTGCTCACAAAAAAATTTAAGAAATAGGCATTAGTTTATTAAGTTCATAGGCATTATTTACCTCTACCGATTGCATTATAAGATCCCAATCAACGTTATATTTTAAAAGGTGTTGAAATTTTTGTAAGGAGTATTTATTGATCTGCCGCCTGTATATTATAAATTTAGAGGAATTATTATTAATTGTTATATTATTAGTTATTAAAAAAGTAGGAAAATGATCTGATAAGTCTGTTTTGATTATACCTGGAAATATAGTTGTTATAAAAATTGTTAGTGATTATATTATCAAGTAAAGTAGAAGATTTCTTAGTTATTCTGGTTGGTTTATTTATTGTTGGAATAACATTATGTTGAAGAAGTTTATCGATAAAATGCTTAATTTTGTTTGAAGCTTGTTTTATCAAGTTCAAATTGATATCGCCGACAACGTAAATATGCTTCCGTTCTTTATTGACTTTAGTTAAAAATGTGTTTAAGTGAGTCTTAAATGTTTTTAATTTACCAGATGGCTTTCTATAAATAGCATTAACAATTATATTTTTTGTGGTTTTATTATAAAGTTCAATGCACAATGACTCACAATCTGTTTCATTAACGGCATAGGTCATTACGAGGGAAAAATCAATTGAATTGTGGACAAAAATACTAACGCCTCCGCCACCATAACTATTACGTGGTTGATGAATTGACGTGTAATTAATTAAATCAAACTGTGTACTTTGTTTATTGCATTTACACCACGTTTCTGTTAGACAAATAATGCTAAAATCATGTTTTATTTCGTCCAATAAAATTTTTAAATTTTCAAAGTTTTTATTTAGACTTCGGATGTTAATATTTAAAATTGAAAATGCGTTTTTATTATTTTTAAGATATTGTGCAGATTAGTAAACTGAGTAGTATTTGCTTTCAAAATGCAACTTGTCAAAACAGTCTGTTTCAGTGTCATTATCATTTATATTTTCATTAGAAAATTGAAATATAGAGTTTTGCTCCATTTTTATGCATGGTTTTATATAAAATTTTGAAACATAAATAATTACTTATTTAGCTTTTAGATTAAACTCTCTCACTATTAACTTATCGTACTCAATAATAGCATATTTTCCAGCGTTACGCTCAATCTTCATCTTTTCACTTAATTCGCGTCTTTTTTTGTTAGTTTCAAATGAAAAATCTTCATTAATAAAAATACCTGTACCTTTCAGCATCTTTGCGTTTTCCAAAATTTTTTCTTTGTCTTTATAATTTAACAGTTTGAATATGATTGTTCTGGGTTTATTCTTTATTTTCTCTGCGTTAAAGCGTCTTTCGATACGGTGCGCTCGTTCAATAATAATGTTACTTATTTTTAACTGATCATTAAATATTTGTTGAACTTTTTTTTTCAGTTTGATCCCGTGTTTCTTTTTCATTTTCTCGTACACCGTCAATTCTAATATTGTTTCTTCTATTCCTATCTTCTAGTTTCTAATTTTTTCTTGTAGTGCATCATTTAATTTGCTTGCTTCGATCTGCGTTGTTTTTAGCTGTACGGTCTGATTTACAACTTTAGTAATTTCCGTATTCATTAACTTTTTAAGTTCTTTTTCGAAGTGTACGAGTTTTTCATTAATTAAGGTATCTTGAGTAAACTCAATACTTTTTTGTAGATCGTCAATACATTTCTGCAAGCTTTGTTGTTTTTTTTCAACTTTTGAAATACGATTTGTTATATTTTTTATTGAATGTAAAATTTTATCTATTTTGTCGTTTTGTATTGAGGCATTTCCTGATGCTATTTTTAAAAGCGAACTTTCTTGCGCTTTGAACTTTTCCTTCATTATAATTTCAATTTCTTTTTTACTTGCCATTTAATAGATTATGTGTTAAGTATTTTCAGATAATTACTATTTACTAAATAGTTAACAGTGAATTTCTTCTTTTTTTATTTATAGATTTATATAAATATTTATATATTTTTCAGATAATTACTATTTTCTTCTTCTTCTTACTAATTTCTTCTTTTTTTAGCGATTTTTTCAAAATGGCCGCTACATCAATAATGTATTGCAACAAAATGCTTGTGGATTTTGATGGATTCTTGAAGGAACTTATAAGTAATAAAAAAAAAAAAGACGAACTATCTCCGTTTATTAATAATTTATATTAGATACCAGGTTACTCAAAATAAAACTTAAATTAAAGAATTAAGCTTTAGGTTTTGCGCAAAATGTGTTTATCCTATCATTAATCAATATATACATTTAAAGCAAAAACTTTTTTGACCACTTTTAAAAGTGGTCTTAAAAGTTTATGATCACTTTTCAATATGTTTTACACATAAAATCCATTAACCACTATCAAAATTTTACATTAACTTTATAAATAACTTGAAATTTACATTCAAGATGCCACATCCCATATTTTAAATATACAGAGTGCAAGATTAAAAACTGTTCACATTCAATTTTTTTGATTTTGACCGTTGCCTGACGCATAGTCGAGTTTATCATTTTGATTATCTCTGAATTCATAATGGGATATCTTAAGAGAAGTATTGCACACCACGGAACCAACTCTGAAATGAATTACTAATTATGCAGTAAAATAAGTTAGTTTTAAATTATTTTAGTTAATTAAATTAATCTAAAATTAATCCGAAAACTGGCTAAACTAACTCAAGCAACATTACAAACGAAGTGGAAATAAGCAGCAATTGAAGTTAGATTAAAACCAAAATTCTGATAATTTATATTTAATTAAACAATTAAATATAAATTATCAGAAATTAAGTGTGAGCCAATAAGTAAGAGTTGTGAAAGCTTGATAACAAAAACAATGAAATAATAGCAGTGTCTATAGCTCTGAATTTCCGCGATTAGACTCGATTTGTTGCAGAATCTCAACCAGGTGGTGATAAATTATTGGATAAAGAAACTATGTTTTCAAATTCAGTGGGCAAGTGCTATTTAATAATATGAGAAATAAGAAAAAAATAAGAAGCAGGAAAAAATACAGACTAATTATTTCTCACTAAAATCACAAAGCTTGCTTGTGAGGTAAAGATTTAGACAGAGAATGTACTGGAAGCAACTGACCAAGTTTTTGCTAACATTTTGAACAAAATAAAATATGATTTAAAAAGTAAAAAAAGTAAAAAATTGTAAAATATGGATTAAAAAATTGTTCTATAACAAATCAAAGATGTATTCAAATTTAATGGTTAAGAATACCGTTGTGTGTTTAATACATTCTTCGTTTGTTATTTGTGTATGCTTTTTAAAATCTATGTATAGTTGTTAAAATAACAATTGAATTTAAAAGTTTATATAAATTCAAAATAACATACATAAGTTAAGTTGCTTTGAAAAGTTTTTACATTCTTTAAAAATATTTATTTACTTCTTTTAACATATTTTGCTGGTAAAGATGTAAAAATGACTTTAAAAGTTTTTTAAATAAAAATCTTTTTTTTTTCAAAATAAAAAAATAAGAATATATTTTATCAGTAAAAATGGATGATTACCCCCTTTTTAAAATGCTAGGTACAGCTCTTGTTATACTTCTTATAAAATGGAGAACTTTCCATGGTGGAGAGCGTGTACAAACTAAACTCTACAGCGTGCTCTGTTGAGTTTTTTTTTGTTTTGTTTCTATACTGATTGCTAAATATTAAAAAATTGAGCAGTTAAAAGGTAAATGATTATAAAAATCTGTTAATTAAAATTCTCTCAAAGGTTTTTAAAATGTGGATGTAATAGATATGGGACAATAGTTGCTAACATTTCTTAAATCTCTTTTAAATATAGGAATTATCTTTGCTATTTTTATTTGATCAGGAAAAATTCATTGTCTGATCACGGTCGTTCAGACTTACTAAATAAGTGGAAAGTTATTATACGCAAGCGCAGTAAAGTTTGCATTTTTTAAAAGTTTTAAAAATGGCTTCGGATAACGAATATAAAAAAAATTCTCATTGACAACGAGCTATTTTTCTAATTTTTAGCAATTAAATATGCATTTAGCCGTTTATTAAAAGAAAATTATAATAAAAGTAACTTCTAGTACACGATAAAATGTTTCAAATTAAATATAAAACCTCTAAAAACGAATAAAATGTAATTACAGCAATAGCTTTTTTAGTGTGTTTTGTTTATCGTTTTCAAATTGTTTTTAAAAAAATTTTGAGCGTAGAAATTTTTAAATTTTAACTTTTTCAGATAGATAAACTGTTGATCTTTCTTAGAATGTTTACTGATATTAGTATTCAATTTTTTTTCAAGATTAAAAGATATTTTTTTAACATTAACTTTTAGTAAGCTGTTGCTAGGCTACCCTATAATCACAATACATAATTACATTGATGTGAGTATATATATATATATATATATATATATATATATATATATATATATATATATATATATATATATATATATATATATATATATATATATATATATATATATATATATATATATATATATATATATATATATATTTATGTATATATATATTTATATAAATATATATATATATATATATATATATATTTATGTAAAAGTTGATTATAATAAAAAGATAGCGTATAACCATTTTAAAATATATTTAGATGTATATTTAGATTAACAATAGTATATTTTAACTTTATATATATATATATATATATATATATATATATATATATATATATGTATAACAAGAAATTACTTTTAAGGATATATGTATATATATATATATATATATATATATATATAATATATATATATATATATATATATATATATATCGTATAACAAGAAATGACTTTTAAAGATATATGTGTGTCTTTGACAGGCAGGCAGGATTGTTTTTATTAATACACACATACATAATAGATGTATGTATATTTTATCAATTATTTTAGCATATATTACATACTTATTTAAATATGTATGTAATATATGCATGGATGCAATATAGGTATTTGCAGTTGTGGTCAAAAAGTCAATGGAGAGATAAACAAATAAAAAACAAAACAATTTCTACATTCTATAAATAGTTTAAACACTCCTAGTCATAACTAAAGAATATATATATATATATATATATATATATATATATATATATATATATATATATATATATATATATATATATATATATATATATATGTATATATATATATATATATATATATATATATATATATATATATATATATATATATATATATATATATATATATATATATATACATACATATATACATATATATATATATATATATATATATATATATATATATATATATATATATATATATATATAAATATATATATTTATGAATTTCAATACGTATGTATGTTAGACCCATGGAAGTCGGCCTAACATACAATTTTTAATATATTTACTTTTTGTTTTTGTTAAAATCATTTCATATTTTAATACATTCGAATTTTAAAAGTTTTTTCCATTTTTAACTATTTATTGCTAAAATAATTAATAAAATACCTTATAATATTTTTTTAGTATTTAAATGAGCAAAGTTTGATCAAATCGAGGGGGCTGTTAATTTTATATGGTCATAACTTTTAGGCACAATAATACAAATAAATTAAATTGAAAACTGAAGGTTTATTTAGTATTAGATAGAGAAACTAAGCATTTTATCAAGTCATTGTCATCATGTTTTGGCAGAGGCAGTTAGCTTGTAGGGGAAATTTTGTTAACAATTCATGAAATTTTTTGCAAAACATTTAGAATTGACCAAAGCATGACCATAATTAAGTTTAGTTAAAAAAAAATTTTTTTTAATGTATCTTGAAATTTCCAAGACAACTTCATGTTATTAGAGTAATAACATTCTAATAATGTTATTACTCAAGATAGTGAAAATTTATAATGATATGACCTTGAGCTAATTTCATTATAAACTATTAACAAAAGCAGGTTGATTTGATTCAAATAAATAGAGATTTTTTGAGTCAAGTCTTGAATCACTTATTTGATTTGATTCAAAATATTTAGGCTTAGCAGGGGCCTAATATATATATATATATATATATATATATATATATATATATATATATATATATATATATATATATATATATATATATATATATATATATATATATATATATATATATATATATATATATATAAATATATATATATATATATATATATATCCACGACATGATATTAAATTAGATTTTTGAGGTAGGTAAGATTTTTTAAGCCTTAAATTAGAGCACACATAGTTTTTGTCACGATTTTTTTATAAAACATTAAATTCAAAATCAACTAAATCGAAAACTAAAATGCTTTTATTTTTATTTTTTTAATACAAGTAAAATCTATATGCATTATGAAAATTCAAAAAAAGATCTAAACATATTGATTTAGATACCAAAAAAAAAATAATAATTAAACATTTTATCTTAATTTAAAAAAACAATCGGACTAAAGTTAAGTATATATTTCAAATAATATATTAAAACAATAATTTACCAAAGAAAAACCATAAAAAAAGCATTTCAATATTTTGCAGATCCACCTTTCTTAAATAAGGATTGAAGAAGGCAATTATCTAAAATTTCAATGTTCCTATCAGCATTAAGTCAACCTTCAAATAATTAATAGTATTTAAGTCCTGCATAATTCATGTAGGCCCAAAAGTCTACACTGCCATTACCTTGCTTGGTTGGTTTTCATGTACAATTCAAATCAAATTACTCTTGAGGTGATCGCCATAGCAGAACACGAAGCAATAACATATTTTTGCATATCTACCTCAACATTTATTTTGTCTGAGAATATAACATTTCACCACTTGCTGTCGTGTTTCATCAAGCAAATTAATTTTATTAATTAAAAACGTTTATCTCATTGTGTTGCCCACCAGATAATCCAGATCCATAATGTCATCTGTTTCAGTATAAGGTTTTCAAATATGTGAATATTCAATAATTAACTTATTGGCTATTTGACGAGGAGATAATACTTGGTTTAAAATAAAAATAGATTTGTAACATGTTTTTTCAGAGAATCTCAACCATGATTTTGGAGTTTCATGCTGTATTACTTCACTCGTTATGAGGCTTTTTCAATATCTAATTTCTTTGTGTTTTTATCAGTACTATTTTAAAATTAGAAATTTAGAGTTAATAAATGCTAATGAAAATCAAATTAAATTATTAAAAAAAATATTACATTAATTTTAAAAATAAAGCAGTAAGCATTAATTTTTAACGAACAAAAAAAATTTAAAAAAATATAGTTGATGTTATAAAGTTACATATAATTAGGGATACAAATGAAATTTTATGGTAACAACTTGTCCATTAAATAAAAAACACGATACTTATTAATTAGAAATAATAAAATATTTAAAAAGCTAACTAGTTTTTAAAGTAATTTTAAGCAAACAGGATATATAAGTAAGAATGCTCTAATTAATGGCCAATGGTGTATGTATTGTATATATATATATATATATATATATATATATATATATATATATATATATATATATATGTATATATATATATATATATATATATATTTATATACATATATATATATATACATATATTTATATATATATATATATATATATATATATATATATATATATATATATATATATATATATACTGTATTGTATTACATAGTATACTATGCTTAGACATATATTATTATTTTTAATATTTTATTATTTTTCAGAGTTTGATTTGTATGCATTAATTGTGTTTGCATACAATTGTTGTAATCGTGTTGTAATATAATATGCACACAAATTTATTGGATACAAATTGTATATAATATATAGTTAAATGATTATGATATATTATAAAAACTATATTTTATAGTTTATATTACCTATATTATAAAAACAAATATAAATTATAGCTATATAAACTATGTAATATAATACATTTATATTTAACTTATATATAAATATTTTATCTTACATACTTTATAAGTAACTTGTGAACTTTTTAGCCTTTTTTTTTTTTTTGCATTTATTGTATAGTCATTCATATATAATTATATATTATAATTTATATTATAATCATTCACATATAATTATATATATATATATATATATATATATATATATATATATATATATATATATATATATATATATATATATATATATATATATATATATATATATTAGCTATATACCTTAATATAAATGTATCATACATCTACAAAAGTAGTGTTGGGTGAATTCTATTTTTGTTCAGAAAAAAATTGAATACTCAGATCTGAAAACAATTTCAAATCAAGACAAGACTATTCGAAATAAAAAAGTAAAAATTATTTAATTCTATCGCTCAGATTTTTAGAAAAACAGTTTTGAACATGTAAACAAATCACGCTTTTAACAGTCAGATAAATGTAGCAGAGAATCACAGTTTTTTATATATTTAAACATCTTTATATTGTTTTGATCATTTTTGAATCAACAATTCAATTATCTTTATTATTATTTCATTCTATCAAAAATATGCAAATAATAACTACTAAGTAAAACTTTAAAAATATTGTTGCTACTCAGAAAAAATTTTGGTATCTAAAGGCCGTCACCATCTTTAAAATTATAATATTTGAATTTGACACTGCGCTTGCGTATAATAACTTTCCACATTTAAACGACCGTGTGATAGAACATAAAATTTTTTTTAGAAAGTATATCTTTTATAACTTCAAATGGTTTAATAAATATTTAGATTGGTATCATTCATCAGCGCCAACTGATTTGTTGGGTTTTAGTTTTTTAAAAGCGCATTTAAACTCATCTTTTTGAAAGCGCATTTCAACTTAAAAAACTAGTTCAAATGAATTATATTATGACGTATTTGGAATTAATACATAATATTATTGAATTAAATTCAATTTTTTACCTGAATGCTGAATAAATATGTTGTTCAATTATTCGATTAAATCAAGAATTTGTATATTATTGTTTATCAATAAATTTTATTGTTAGAGAATAATATATAATTTGTTGGATAATTCGAATAATTGAACAACATTTATTCAGCATTCACATTGAAAAATTTTCATTAAAAATACGTTTAACAAAAACTTTATTAGTTTAAAGTGATGTTTTAATATTAATAGATATAAAAACAGGGAAGTGATAAAAAATGTCTCTTTTTATTATGCTTTTTTAAAAAGATTCGTTGAATGAAGTTGTTGTTATTTTACTATCAATCAGAGATAAAATGAATTGAGTAATTCTGATAGGTTTTTTAGTTTTAAAATCTTAATTAATCTATTTGCCATTATGGATCTAAAAGTTGATGTTTTTACTAAATTACATTCAACTACTATTTAAAGCCTTTACGTCACCAAAATTTCATATAAAATTTCATATTTATTTTTAAGTTATATTCTATTGTTAAAAATTAGAACAATTTTGCAACAAACTACATTTTTTTAACCTTTAAAAGGTTTATTATTGTAAAATTTAATTAACGATTTAAACATTTAAATACACGAATAAATATTATTACTTTAATTTTATTGCATTTCATAATACTTTTTAATTTTTTTTAAAGTTTAAGAAAAAATGGATTTAGCTCTTATGCTATCAAATAACTTTCTTACATCTGTTCCAAATTTCACACCTGAAAGACTGCAGTTTATGAGTAATAATGATATAAACCAATCAATCGAATGCATTGAATTTTTAAAAACAAAAGTTAACAATACAGACGTATCAAACCGTGGCGATAATTTGGTTTTGGTCAAAAAATATACTTTAAAGGTTTGTGAAACGTTTATTTGTGCACTGCGGTTACGTAGAGGTTCAGGAAATACTTTAGAGATATGTCAAGATGTAGCAACTATCATAAGCAACGCTAAAGAACTTTGTGAAGACATTTGGAAACTTATTCAGAAAGATAAAAAAGCTATTTCATTTGGTAATGAAATTTTACAAAAGGTGGAAAGAGAAGTAGTAAATGAAAACCCTTCAAATGAAAACCCTTCAAATGAAAACCCTTCAAATGAAAACCCTTCAAATGAAAATAGTTCGTTTTTTGGTAAAGTTAAAGCGTATTTTGCATCGCTTGATTCTTCGAATGTATATGCAATAGTCAGTATTGCTCTGATTTTAGGATTGATAGTCTTAAAGAATAAATGATAAATAAAGAGATTGTTCTTTTTTGTTAGACTCTTTATTTATAAGTTCAGTTTTATTGCTCTTAAGCATAACCTTTTTAGAAATTAATCGTAGCCCAGAAAATTATTTTTAAACTCTGGAATTAGAAAGTTAAAAATTTGAAATGTTTGTGAAAAAAAAAAAATGGCTCCCAAAATGTTAGCCATTTTTAATTAAAATTTCAAAATAAATTTTGTCAAAAATTTTTAGTCTATTTGGACAAAAAAGCTAATTATTAACCTTTCTACGTATGTACAAATGAATAACTAACTAAAAAAAATGACATGCAGTCAAAAGTATAAAACTAGGACATCTGGTACTTGTTGCACCAGTAATCTCGTTCGAAGCAGTACTACCTATATATGAATTCGAACATTCAAAATTCGTATTCGAAATTCGTATTCGAAATTCCTACTCAAAATTCGTATTCGAAATTTGTATTCGAAATTTATATATAAATCAATTCGAATATTCGATTATTCGAAATATATGAATTCGAATATTTGAAGCAGTAGTACATACATGAATGTTATTTTTGTTTGTTTTTTATTTTTGTTTTTTTTTATAGAAATTCTAATATCCATATTAGAATTACATATTTTTTGGTAAAACCATCAGCAAACACTAGTGTTAACTCGTCGCATTTAAATAATCCAGTTTGATCTTAAATGATCCTCACATGAACCTTCGGAAAATAAACAAAATTTTGTTTAATCAACGTTATTATGTTCAGTCATGTGATGATAAATAAAGTAAAACAATCATCACGTAATGATAAATAAAATATAAAATATAAAAATATAAAATTATAAAATATCATATGATGATAAATAAAATAAAACAATCATCAAATGATTGTTTTATTTTATTTCAACTCTAAATCAAACTCTTCTATCACATCAAATAAAACTCTACACTTTTCATATTTCATGTAAATTTATACTACATAACAATCCACAAATATCCCATAAAAATATCATTTAAAAACCTCTTAACATATTTATAAAAAATATTAATTGTTAGGCATTTTGATAGCAATTAATTAAAAATAATTGTAAATTTATAGAAATCATAAACCATAAAACATCCAAAAATGTTCTTAGGCTTTCCACAACTTAGATGTTGAATTATAAGAAACCACTAGGTGAGAGTTTTCATGAACTGTATCTTAAGGGGCAACTATCCTCACATTTTTTTAAAAATTTGAGTTTTTTTTTTTAATAATTTTAGACCAAAATTTTATGCAGATTTTGAATCTGCAAAAAAAATCAAACATTTCTTTATAAGTTTTTGTTTAATCTATGTTTTTTTGAACTCAAGTAAAAAATGTTTGCATAGCAACGCGTTGCTATGGAGACGAATATTTTGCTTGTGAACTTATCCTGGAGTACTGTTTCAAATATATGCTTTGATTTATATCTTCTTTGCTAATTAATATTCTGTTCCTTATTATTATTGTACATAGATAAAATTCTTTGTAAACACGTATAAAACGTAAAAACGTAAGTGATAGATTTAGAGTAGTTGAATTGAAGATTATGTTGTAATTGAATGTAATCTTGTTCCTTTAAGTTTCTAAGTTGTTAAATATTATATATTAAATAATAATAATAACAATGTTAGCAATTATAATATATTAAATATAAACTAAGTATTAAGCATTGACTAGTCTAAACAATTCGTGATTTTATAATTTAGAGAGCTCTATATTTATATTCGTAACTTTGAGAGACTTCATCAGTAGTTTCATGCTACGCCATTTTATTGATACGAAATAGAATTTTAGCTGTTTGTTTACGCTGTTGTTTAACAGCGTAAACAAAGTCTTGGCTTTGGTTACGCTGTTAAACGGCCAGTTGATAACAACAGTCGTCGTTTTTTTGGACATACGGCCTTCTGGTTCTTTTAATGTAACCCTAAGTTTTATGATCTTTGTGACTAGAATCACTCAAAACATAGATTTCATCATAGAGAAGATTTTTTAGTAATAAACAAAAAAAAAGTCAAAACTGGATATATGGCCTCTTGGTTCTCGGCTGGTGATATGTAGGGGATACGTAAAATTTTTTGAGAGAAACTGCAATATCCTTTTTATTTGATGTATAAACTGATATATAAATTATTTTTGTTTTTTAAAGGTATTAAATAATTTAATTTAAATAATAAATTTACTTTTTAGCTAAAATAAGTTAGATATCTGAATTCAGGGTTTACAAAGACACAAGTTTTAAATATTTAGCAACTACCAGAGACCAACCAAAATTGAAAAACTCGATTTATTAAATTGCTACCGATTCTAACAGTAGTTTTTTATTCTGTCGAAAGTAATTTTATTTTAAAGATATCTTTATTTAGGCAAAACCACCCATGAAATCTTTTAGTTCATTGAAAGTATATAGGTGTATAAAACATTTTCAAAAAACTTTAAATCATAAGTATAAACCATTTTTAAAAAACTTTACGTCATAAGCTCGTTGCATATTGATCTTTTGCTTCTCAAAAATTTAATCGTTTTTAAAGCAGATGATTTTGAGACGTGATTTTTAGACGAAGATTGAGTTTTAAATTAGTTCGACTGTATTTGCAGTAAATAAAAACAGTTTTTCTTTCGTAAAAAATTATAACATACTAATATAAGCCTTGATTAACCAGAGACTTCGTGCTCAAAAATACAGAATTTGCGTTATCGAATGTTCCTAGAGTACTTTTTTTTCATCAATATCATCTTTTGATTTCACTAGTTGAGTTCTATATGATATAGCCGTCAAACAGGTTGGTCCATTACTTGACATTTGTATTACTCCAGCTACAGTATCTAAAGTGATTTCCTGGTTAGACTCTTCTACAGCTTGTACTCCGGACAACATACCTGTTATAGTCTTGCAGAAGTGTTCTCCGGAGCTGTCGTCTATAATTTTAAAACTATTTAACAAGAGCTGATCAGAGTCGTGTTTTCCAGCCTGCTGGAAAGCAGCATCTGTTATCCCTATTTTCAAAAACTCTGGAGAGCGATCTGATTTATCTAACAACAGTCCCATTAGTCTTCTTCCTATCATTAGCAAGGTTTAATTATAATCTTTAATTAACAAACACTTAATCTCTCATCTTGAATACATTAACTTACTTTCTGATTACCAATATGGATTTTGATTTTTTCGTTTTACAGCTGAATTGCAAACAATAATAACCATTATGTTTTATTGTGCATTAGATAAAGGTGGGGAGGTTAAGGCTATTGCTCTAGATATTTCTAAAGCTTTTAATAAAGTTTGGCATTTGAGCTTGAAAAGGCTTTCACTTGTGCTACAGCATGGGGCTCACAGTGGCTGGTGAAATTTAATTTTGATAAAGCTCAATTTTTTCAGCCAATCGTTATAGCAATAAATTAGATCTTCTTTTATTTATGAACGGTAATGTGCTCGATGAATTCTTGACCCTTCTTCTTTTAGGATTAACTCTTACTTTCGATTATTTTTGGAAACCCTATATCAAATCTATTGCAAAATTAGCATTTGCTAAAGTTGCATCTCTTTATCGAGCTCAATACTTATTTACTTCGGATTCTATTCTTTATCTCTATAAATCTTAAATCCGTTTTTGTATGGAATACTGGTGCGATATCTGGGGCGGATCTTCTAATGATGTTCTTTCTCTTTTAGACAAGATGCAAAAACGCATTGTAAACGTAGTTGGACCTGCTCTTGAAGCCAACCTCCAAACATAATTATATGGTCAAAATTTTGCTTCTCTTTTTCTTTTCTACAAATACCATAATATGCACTGCTCTAAAGAACTAGCGCCTCTTGTGCCATCATCTACTGAAATTCATTCTCGTGTTACTAATCATTCAATAAAGTCTCATCCTTTTTATTTGACTGTTCCTAAGTGCTCCAAAAACTCTTATTCCTCTAGTTTTTTTCCTTGAACATCGGTTCTTTAGAATTTGCTTCCTTCATCTTGCTTTCCTGATTCATATAATTTGCAATCACTTAAGTCGTCTGTCAATCGTTATCTTGCTCAACAATCTTTATTTTTGCTCTTCCAGAAACTTCCAACTCTAATAGTGGTTGCTTGCAGCCTTGTTGGAAGCGAAGATGTTTCAAAAAAAAAAACTCCATGAAGTTGCTACATTGAAACATCGAAACTTTGAATAATGACCATGTCAACGTTTTATGAAACTTCGAACTGCATTAATTTTTAAACCGCTTTGACTATGGGCAAGAACATTTAACTAGGATGTTCACCGCTCCTTCCATACCAATTAGGGTATGTCTTACTTTTTGAAAATTGAATTTTGCTATTGAAAATTGAATTTTGTTTCAGTTTAAGTAATGGTATAAAATATTGTTATGATGGTTATATACTTAATGGGTTTAAGTTATACAACCCATGCTCCTTAGTTAATTGCTCGAAAAAATTTAAATGTAATTTTAAAATTTTACAAAGTTACTCGGTAAAAAACGAAAATATTGATTTTAAAATAAAAAACTAATTTACTGTCAATAAGGAACAAAATAGTCTTCTTTTTAAACAATGAATCTTTATATTTTGACTTACAGAAGCAAATTAGTTCCAATGACTCAATGATACTAAATAAAGGCTAAGACTTAACTATGCGATTAATCTATCTACAATTGATATACTATTTTCATATTTTTTTCATGTTGGATACTTAAATGTTCCTAGAAAAAATGGTTATAAACTACCATACAAGGAATTAAAATTAGAGTTCCCGATTATGTTGCGGATATACTATAATAAATAAGCAATACAATATAGATTTAAAGTTGTTTATAGACATGTCTGACGAATTGCAAAAAAGTCTTAAATAAAAAGCTAGTAAAAAAATTGATGAAGCTTCGGAAAGTTTAAAAATTCATTTATAAAGCTATAAGAAATAATTCCTAAGTTTGAAAAATTTGAAAAATGAAAATATTGACGAAAAGGATATAGATAAAGCTTTTCTAGGCAATGAAGACTATTATTATCAGTTTAAATGTTTCTGATGGTAAAAAAATTAGAGAATTTAAATGTTTCTGATGGTAAAAATACTTAGAGGTGACTTTTTACTTTTTGTGCTGCACATATTAAATTGATTTTGGTGTGATTTTTTGTTAAAGGAAAAGTTTGAGACACTTTTCCTTTTGTTTAGTCTTAAGGTTTTTTGTTGATAACAAACACGTATCCAAAAAATCACTGGGTTTTAGAATACTGGCTTGTTTTTACTCGACATCAATAAAATTGATTAGTCAAAGTTGCAAAGTGCTAAAACTTTCGAAACACCGTCATCTAAATCTGAGCCTTTATTATCTCAACAACCAGAATTTATGATAGTACCATCACCAATAATAGCAATGTTGTAGTAATTCGGACTATGCAAAAGGAAATTTAAAAAGAGGTTGAAAACAATTGTTATCAGTCCAATCACTTGCAGTAACTTTGCAATAAATGTTTCGTACCAAACACGTTGACAGTTGACACAAAAAAAGAAGAAATCGTAAATGTGCAAAGATTCGAAAGAGAGTGTCTCTTTAAACTTGAAATACTTGAAAGGTTGAAAGATGCTAAAAGCAAAAAAGCAGCAAAACAAGCTAAAAAAAACAATGCAAGCTTAGCTCTAATGGCAAACAGCAAATAAACCAAGCACAAAGTCCTACGAAAATATTAGCTGCAAACCAATTTAAGTGTAAAAAGTGCCGAAAAGTTTTAGGCAAAACTTCAACAAGTCAAAATATTGAATGTGAAAGTTTGTCAAACATGCATACCAAATGTCAAAATGCATATTGAATGTAAAAGGTTTGTCAAACATGCATACCAAAGCGATACGTAAAGGGTGCTGAGTTTAATTGTACCAAAAAGTGCCGCACAACTTTTTGCGGCACTCTTTGGTAATTAACACAACACGACTCAACATTATCTCAAGATATAAAAAGTTTATTTTATTTGATTGATTTTTTAATTGTTATTGTTGATTGTTTTTTTAACTATTATTAATCTAAGTAATTACATAGAAACTTTGTGGATAGATAATTAGGTTGTGATTTTGTTGATAGATAATTACGTTGTTTTTTAGACAGTCACCTTGTAAAGTTGTATTGTAATATTTTTATAACTTTTAACTTTTGTTTTAGGATCGTATTAGAGCATAATGCTTTCCAACTGTTGTCCAATGTATATGTTGGAACTATGAAGAAATCTTTTAACTTAATTTTTATTTATTTATTTAATTTTTTTATTTATTTATTATTTATTTATTAATTATTATAATTTATTTATTTATTAATTTTATTTATTAATTTAATTTAAAAAAATTTAAAAACTATAGAAACTTTATTTAAGATTTTATCTTTTTGTATCTTGCAGTTTTCTTGATCTGATATTTAGTCATTTTCTTTGTTATGTTTAATTGTTTTAAGGCCTGATTTTAGGTTTGTAATAGGCAGGATTTATGAAATACTGAAAGGATATAAAATTTATTCTGCTATTATAATGGAATTCAAAGTATTTGATCGAGTCATTTGTAAACATTTACTTATTATTTATATTTATAATATAGTCAAGTTAGGATCAGAAAAGGTTTTAGGTGAAATACAAATTCATTCACAAAATACCCAAATATATTATTTCGGTACATAGTATGTTCCGAAATAATATATTGTCGGGGATAGTGCAAATCCGCGTAACTTGCATTGGCTACTATATTTGGATATTATTAATTTTAACACCAAATATTTATTGTTGAGATTATAAAAAACATGAATAATACTTTTTTTATTAAAATGAACCAAAAGTCAGTTAAAATAAAAAATAAATAAAGCTTTAAACTTCTCCAGTAAAAAAATGTACTGTAGATACGCGGTATTATAAAATGCTAGTTACGCGGTTTTGCACTACCCCCGACGATATTTGGATTGTTTTATTAAAGCCATTTACAAAAGCAGTTCCACGACTTCTAATATTTGCGCGCATCTAAACATGCCGCAGAAAACACATTGTGACTTTAGGGATTGTCCTTAAATTACGTAACGTTAAATTTAACTAATAGACAAGATCAAAAGTTAAATAAAAATAACCCTTCAAGTCGCCGCGCAAAAAAAAAAAGATCTTCTACTCCTATTTTAAAATAAGTTTAGCGTTGCGTTATTTATGGACGATCGTTTATTACTGTTGGCTTCCTTCGCATTATGGCTGCTAATCTCTACAGATTTCTGTAAATTTAATTGATTTGTTTGTTTAAATAAGTTGTTAAGTTGTTTAATTTATTTAATTAAGATGTTTGTTTTTTTTTTACGTACGTTTCATAAAATTATTATTAAAATAATTAAGTGAAAATCAATGCACAAGTTGCTTAAATAAGAGATGGGGCTTACAGCAGTGCCGTGGCTAGGGCCACCAGCCATTAGGACCCTTAAAGAATTAACAAACTCATAACAAAGGAGTTGTATGAAAAATGGTTCGATCATTTTTACAAGCAGTACAGTAGTTATAGCCATTTTTTTTGTCATAGTGAAAATTTGTGACACAGTAGCTAATCAGTGTATTTTATCTAGAAATTGGTCTGTTTTTACCCATTTTCGGCTTATTGGCAAAAATAGTAAATATTATCCAATTATTGTTCGTTGTTAATTTAAAATGTTTATAAAGGTCTATGTTATAACATATTAACACTAACATAAAGAGAAATATCCCCAAGTAATACTAAAATCTCCGCTAAGTTATAGAATGGAATTTTTTTTGTGGATGAAATTTTTTTTATTTTAACTTTCCTTCAGAGCAAGTAAAAAAATAAAATAATGGATTAAGATCTTTATTTTCAAAAAAATAACTTTAAAAATCAGTGATATACACCGAACAAAAAATCAGTGATATACACCGAACAAAAAATCAGTGATATACACCGAACAAAATAGTTCAATAGAACAGAAACTTCAATATCTTTATTTGTAGAGGATTTTAGAGTTGGAGGCACAGAGTTAGCGGATGTTTTGTATAACGTTTTGGTTCTGCAAACAGGTTTCTTCCAACCATTCTTGACTTGGGGTCAATGTTATAAAACTTTTTATCGGCGTAAAATGCTAACGGCTGTAAATTATATCGGCGTAAATGATTTGTTTCAATGTTGGAAAATTTTTTCAAAATTGCCGTCAATAAATTTCTACAGCCGAAACGTTTCAGTCGCTAAATGTTGCGGAGGAACGACCTTGGGAAATTATTGTTGAAGATCCAGCACGGCAGTTTCCTCATGGAACTTTATTCTGGGCATGCACATTAACAAATAATTTTATGTTCAACTATTTAATAAAGTGTGCAAAACGCAAAAAGTAAAATTAAAAAGCACCATTTTAATAACTAAATTTATTCTACTTTTTAATAAAAATAAGTTTTTAAATTTTTGTTATTTTAATAAATATTTAGGAGTACTAGTTTTTTCTTTTATAAGGCATTCTTTTTTTAATGCTGGTCTAATTATTGAAGCTTCTGGGGAGTTTTTGATGTAGTGATTGGACAGAATACTTCTCAGTCTTTGCTTTCCTTTCAAATGACAAAATATGCTGTTCATACTGTTGAATTCCGCATGCATGCTTTTTAAACCTTGCTCTCCATAAATATCAAGACCTGAAATCCAATTTGTAATAAAATCAACACAATGACTTTCTAACAAATGCATTTTTGGAGTCATGGACTTATTGGGCCATGTTTTACGAAGGTAACTCATCAATTCATCAATGGCTCTTTCTATAAAAAAGTAAAAAACAAAGGAATAATTAAGAACACCGTTCCAAGAATAATTTCAATACGAATAATTTTCATAACACAGTTTAAAAAATGTAATTTCACCTTATTCTGATAATGGATTCTTATTGATTATTTCACTTGAATTCATAAAGTTGTAGCATGTCGCGTATTTGGAGAACAAATCAACAAATTTCTCACTTAAGACCATTGCTTCGTTATGAACATCTGTACCAATAAATCTAAGATCACTTACTATCTTAGTTATTGAATCACAAAGATCTAGGATAATGTTTAGCTAATAAATAAAGAATGAATTTTAGAACACATTTACAAATTTAATGCTTAATAATCTTATGTATTTATGAACTAATGGATTTGAGAAGATATTTTTGGGAAAAATAGGCTAAAATATGTATAGAAAAACCTTCAACATTTTATGAACATGATTCCCAATAAAACATTTTCCGTTTTTAGCTTGTCTTTGAACATTAACACCACATAGAACTTCGTCAAGTTTTTTAACAAGTGGTCCATGAGATTTTTCAAACGTTTTAGATCTTAACTCTTCTAATTCAATCAGCTATATATAAAAATTATATAAAAACACACACACAAATTATTATTACACATGCATACGAGGATCTCTTAAATTGATTATTGCTTCATAAACAGAAGTAAGAAAAATTTTATTTCATTATTTCGAATATTAACTCATTATAATAAATTATTATAATTAGTTAATATTCGAAAAAATGAAATAAAATTAATGAAATAAAGTTCAAATTCAACTTCATTAAAAGCGTTTCGATAATATAAAAGCATTTAAGATCAAACATATTTAATTGTTACAGCTATCTAAAACATTTGTCTTCTTTTTTCAACGAAATTTTGTTTATCTTATCAAATGTATTAACTTTAATTATTCTAAGGTTAAAATTAATTAAAAAGATTTTTGTTGTCGTAGAATGTCAACATTTATAAAAACAAAACAATTTTTTATTTTTTAATAATGTTTAATATATAAAATGCACACTTGAACAATTTATATGTTGTAAATTAAAAAAATATATATACAACTGTCAATTATACTTAAAAAGGAAACCATTATCAGTAAATTGTTAATTTATTAAAAAGTGTTTAGCTAACATAAAAACATTTGTTCAAAGTTTTAATATCGTTTATTTCACTCAAGGTATAATTCATAACATTTATAGTGGGGGGAATAAAAGTAAATATTTAGCGAAATAGTTCAAATTGTGATACCAGCTTGAAACTTTCAGGAAGTTGTCTATAAATTAAAAGAATTCAAAAAAAAAAAAAGACCCCATTCTGAAAATATTTTGTTGGTCCTGGGGCGACCCCCAACTGAGTTGACTGTAAAACTATAAAATCTTCTGAACCGATTATATAAGGTTGCATTAAGCAGAATTTTAAGAAACAACAAACAACTATACCACATTACTAATTAAAATATGATTAAAACACTAAATTACTTTTTAATAAATTCAAAATACTTAACGTATTTCAACTTAACCTATATCATATTTTTATATTTATGTTCAAAGTAGATAATAAAATGGCACCCATTTTATTTAATTCATTTTTCGAAAAAATAAATCATTTATACCCAACAAGATTTTCAAACAACAATTATATTCAACCAAAAAAATATTATTCTGCGACTAGGTTCTCAATAGCAATCAGAGGACCTAAATTATGGAACACCCTATTGGATAATGAGTTTAAAAAAATTTCTTCCCTTGATCAATTTAAAAAAGAATAAAAAGTAAACTTTTGATAATTGACAATGAACTTGACTTCTTCTTAAACTTTTAAATAGGAGTAATCACTTGTTTTTTACTTGATATTTAATTTATTTTTAACATATTAATTTTTGATTTTAATTTGAATCTTTACCTTCTTAAATCATCATGTTTTATCTCATTTTTATTTACTATTAAAATTTGAAATCCTAATAAAAAAAAAACTAAAAAAAATATTAAATTTTAATGAAAAATATTTAGATATTTGTATTTATATATGTACCTTACGCATATATTATATTGTGATAACGGATTTTTTTGGTTTTTTGTTTTGTTTGTTACTTATATTCTTGTTTGAAGGGGCTTGGCGATAAGACTGAATTTGTCTTCTTCTTGCCCCAGCCGTGTATATACAGTTTTTAAAGTCTAATTTTGTAAATATTTTCTTTATGGCGAAATATATATTAGATTATTATTATTAAAAGCATAAAAAAAGTTTTATTTATATATTTCAGAGTAATGGAACTAATTTTTTTTAAAACTTGTTAACAAAAATGAGGTTTGTTCATTTTATTCAAAACACTGACCAGAACACTCGCATAGGTACAGGATAATCCTGAACGTTTGCATTTGCAATGCGTTCCGCAACTTTTCTTGCATCTACATTTTATTAACTCGATGCATGATTTTGATGTCTCAGGTAGAGTCATCCACAAAGGTGTTATTGCGTCATTTGTTTTTTTCCAACCCCATTTAGTAGCTTCGGGTAAAATCTGCTGTGGCACCAAGGATTGTCCCCATATAATACTAAATAAATATTTATTTGTAAGTATTATTTTTAAATATTTGATTCAATAAAATTTTTTGAATAGAATAATAAGTCCATTTAAATATTTAAAAAAAAATGCACCTTCCTTGAAACACAGCTCTTTTTAAATGCTGAAAGAGTGCATCATTTGTTGGTGGTAACCCTTCATTCTGTCGTGAATTTTTAGTGAACAGCAATTTTTGGCATACGGTGAGGTCAGTAGTGGAACTTGTTTTATCATAAAGTAGAATAACGTAGCGTTCAAACTTTAGAAATGTATCAGGTGAAATAACTCTAGTGCTTGGAGATGACAAGCTAAAAAATAAAATAAAACCAGATATTGCAAATATGTGGTTTTATTTTATTTTGTTAAATATTTTTTTGTGCAAATTTATATTGACTAAATTTGCACAAAAAAAGCAGCCTATAGGAAAATGATTTTAGAAATTAGCAGCAGAAGCTAGCAAATCTAAAATTACTGCCTTTTTATACTATTTAAACATAGGTTAGCTGGGTTACCTGCAAAATGCACTAATAATTTCTTCATCTCCATTGTTCCAGAGATTCCATGCAAGTTTTTTTCCTCGTCCTGCAAATGATTACCCGGTATCACAGCCAGTGAATGCAAACCACAATGAAACAGCTTCTGCTTTTTCACCTTTTGTGCGTAATATTAGAAGCGTTTGAGTTTTCCAACTCCAAATTCTATCCAAAGTTGCTTGATAACCGTTAATTGTTTAAAAACTTAAATTGAGATTGCAACAACATCTGTGTCAACTGTTTGAATACAGACAACTTGGTGCCCACTGTCAACTTCATTTTTAACATGTAACAAAATTCTAGTGTCAGCTTCCTCGTGGTTACAAGGTGAGATGAAATTGGATAAAACAGTTTCATCTAACGTTGTTGCTAAAAGTCAAATGTCTATAATTGTACAAAATTTATTGCAAGCATTTTAAACAACTCATTTTTATTTTCATCCAATTGTAAGAACTGTGACCAGTTTTTCCAGATGGCAGTTGAATCAGACACACGTACTCTTACACCATTCCCACGACTTTTGTTAGTCTGGGTTTTTAAACTACATTCAAAATAACGGTCAAACACAATGTCAATCCTTTTTATTTCTTTATGTTTTGTTGATGTGGTATTAATTATTTTCTCTCGAAACTCATTTTTAGAACACTCCTTGAATGTCTTTGAATTTACCGGATGAAATATATGAACAATAGCTCCTCCGTCTAACACCTTTGCAGTAATACCTTCAGGAGAAGTCAAAGTAGGGGTTGAATATTCTTCAAGGCATTTAAGGTACTCCGATTTATTAGTTTTTCGGAGTTTACCGTATTCAAATATTGCTGGTGGATAAGCATGATTTTTATGTCGAAAAAAATCATCTAAATCTCCATCTCTATGTTGAGATGCAACATAAAGTGATGCAAACATTTTGCATTCTTCTTTCAGCATTACTGTTTTTAAACTTCTTTTTTGATTGGCAAGGATGTTTTTTTCTCTAAACAGGCGTAAGTTATTTTTGGGTATTGTTTTATATATTGAATCCCTTCCAGTTCCCTCCAAGAACAATTCCATAAACAATGTTGCTTTCGCATTTCATTACTGGTTGGTCTTTCTGTAAAGAGTGTATTCTGTTATATAATTGGCTGAGACAAGCTTTATGATAATGAGCTTCAGTAGCTACAAGATCACCTTCACTTAGTTTGGCAAATAACTTAGAATTTGATAAAATTTCAGCACACCTGCGAACCTTTTTATCTAGTTCAAGAGTCATCACTTGACTTTGGTTTTTGTTATCCACCTTCTCACACAAGAAACAATTTTCTTGAAAGTTGTTGGCCTGAAACTTTGACCTTGTACCATGGTTTGGGATTGATCGCTCTTCTGTCACATCTAATATTTTTCTCCGTTTAAATGCTCTCTGGTAGTGATAGTTATCAAAATTAGTGTAACATTTTTTGTGATATACTGCGTTGTTGTTGCAAAGCTGTTGCAGCAAATCTTTGCATTGCAGTCGGGAAGTTAAACCAACTGACAAACTACCTGCATAAGATAAATCTGAATTTTCAGCAAAAAATTACTTAACAGATTTTTGGAGATAAATACTTTCCACTCAAGATATAATATAAAAACAAATGGTTTTTTTTAAAAAACATTGGATTAAATTTAGTTAAAGAATGAAAAAATGAAAATTTGCTTCAACACTTGAGAAAATATGAAAGCAGAAAATGATTTACATTTGATTAGACAATATCAGCCTCTATCTGATAAATTTAACTCACTAATTTTCTGTCAAAAGCAAATGACAAAAAAAGATGTTTTAAAAACAAACATATTGTTATATAATCAAACCTATTTCTTTGAACTTCTCTAGGTTACTAAGTAATGTCTTATATCCAGTGTCTTTTTGCTGTTTTTTTTGATTTAGAAGGATTAATAATGTCGCTAAAGGTTGACGATTGCTCTTGACATATAAAACATTTATCTCACTCTGTCGCATTATTTGTTGTTGTTGATAATTCATAATCTGTTGCATTTACAAGTTTGAAACTCTTCTGAGACATTACAATTTATTATTAACTTCTATAGGTTATTTTTGTTATTTGGTTTTATAAAGATTTTTAAAGGAATTACTTTTTTTGCATTAATATAGTAAAATAACAGTAAGAACAACTGAAAATAGCAAGCTCTATCATAAAGCTAGCTATTTTCAGTTTTTTTAATCAACATTATTAAGTTTACAATGTTGATAAAAGCTTAGAAATAGTTGAAAATTAACAAAATAAAAAAAATATATAAATAGGAAATTCATTGGTAAATTACATTAACTCAGGAAAAACTGAAAAAATAACTCGTGACTTATATATTCACGAATAGTAACTTATCATGAAAGATACATTTACCAACTTACGAACAAATCGTCGTTTATTTGTTTACATACTTTGTTTGCACTCACCAAAAAAAAGTATTGAATCGTATTTGTTATAAAAATTTCCAGTATGACCACGTGCATCGTTTCCGCTTTTATTTAAAGCTGATTTTACACTAAAATAAAAAGTTCTTTAAGTCCATTTCTCTAAAAAATGAAGGCTCAATAACTCAACGCCAAAGATATTTATAAATAGGGTCTTTTCTCTTTTAACTTGTATAGCTGTTGACAGCAATTTCGCCAAGTTTTATGCTGGTATCACAATTTGAACTATTTTTACCTTTATTCCCCCCCCCCCCCCTCTATTATCATTCAGCGAGTTTTTAAATTGTTTTTTGAAATAGCCGCGGTCATATCGTCAAAGCAAAATGTAATTTGCCTGGTCATATAAAGACGTGCACGTCTTCCTGTGAAAGACTGTATATATATAGTGCTAAAACTGAAGCATATATATATATATATATATATATATATATATATATATATATATATATATATATATATATATATATATATATATATATATATATATATATATATATATATATATATATATATATATATATATAATTTAAATAAAAAAATACATCTTTATAATGGAACTTAAAGTTTAGGTAATCATTAGCCATAATATTGAAATATATAAAACCATTATAAAAAATACAAGTTTAGCGTTGCAACGGCATCTGACATCAAATATACATAAACCAATATTTGCCAGAGTTATAGCAATATAGTAAATAAGTTTTTTTTTTTCCCTTTTAGAGTTTTCAAACAGTATATACAATATTTATCTATACACACAAACACACACACACACATACACATACACGCACACATACACGCACACACATACACACACACACACACATATACATATGTATGCGTCATGTACACATTATAATAAAATGTATACATCATGTATATATAAATAATTATATATACAAACCACGATGGAACAAATATCAAACTAAATGAAACAACACAAGATGGAGACCTAGGCATCATAATAAGTAATAATCTAAAATGGATAGACCACATCATGTGATATCTATGCTGTAGAAATAAGTAAATAAATAAATTGTATATATATATATATATATATATATATATATATATATACATATACATATATATATATATATATATATATATATATATATATATATATATATATATATATATATATTATATATATATATATATATATATATATATATATATATATATATATATATATATATATATTATATATATATATATATATATATATATATATATATATATATATATATATATATATATATATATATTAGAGCGGGTCAAATTTTTTTTTTAAGAAGCAGCATATTGTGGGGGGTTCCTATATATGTGTATAGGTTGTATACCAATGTTGAGGTCTGTGCTAGCCTCCGTAGGGGTCGCACACAAAATCGTATTTTTTGGCGTTTTAGAGAAAAAGGGGGTATGAGCAACTTTTATATATAATTATTTTATAATTGTTTTATTTTATATAATTGTAATCATTTAGGTATACTACAAAAATTTTCTTCTAAAATGCTGGTTAGATATTTTATTAGAATAAGGGACACAAGGTGTGAAATAAGGGATATAAGTTTTAAAATGCTTTCTGTTCATATATTACCTTTTTTAAGCAAATAAACAAAACTTTTAGAAATAAAAAAAAAAAATAGAATAAAATGTTTTTATAGGCTATTAAAAAAATGCATATTTTTATTTTTTTTAATTTATGCCTTATTTCCATTCCCCTTTCCAATCAAATTTAGGTTTATTAAAACCAACAGGTTTATTACAAATTTGTGACTTTTTTCGAGCCATATCTATTTTTTGATGCCTTTGTGACTACTCCAACTATTCTTTCCATATTCTGACTATGACAAGGATACTTTGGGATACTTAATAGACTGTCATTAACTTTCAAATTTTCATTTAAATAATCATTTAAGGTATCAGTAAAGGTGGTGAATGAACTTCCTTGACATCCCAATTTATTAATTCACAGTAATCTTTGGCTCCAAGATTTAATGTTGTAGGAAGTTTAAAATGTCTATTGGATTCGCTAATATTTGTGGATTTAAGAATCCTTTGAATTGCAGTAGTTCTAACTTGTTTTTTTTTTATCACTTATCATCGCCAATAAAATATTCTCTGGGTTAGAAAAATATGAGTTTTGCTTCAAAACTTGCTCCATTAGCTCCTTGTATTTTACATTTTTAATTAATTGAGCAAGATATCAAAAATTTTAAGCACCATTCCAAATAATTTGATTTGATTTGGAACCATCTTGGTGCATAGCATTGCATAATTATTGTAACCAAGTCAATAAGTTCTTTTTTTGGTTTTTCTATAGAAATGCATAAGTGTAGAATACGATTTGCATTTGTAAGCCATCGGGCATGAGGAAGATTTTCGGAAGAACTTTTAGATATTTCATTTGAAACATTTTCTGATTGAATAGATAAACAGACACTGTAAAGATATTTTTGATCTGAACTTAATTCACTGAAGATATTATCTGGAATTAAATGAAAAAAACCATTAATGGAAAGGAACTACTGCTAAATTAGTTAAGTCCTCTGTTATTTTTTTACCAATTTCACCTTTAAATGATCCAGGGCCAGAAGTTTTTTTACCAATCAACTCAAATACATGTTTTGTATTTGAGTTGATTGGTAAAAAAACTTCTGGCCCAACTATATTTAAATAAACTTCCCTTTTCATACAAAGGGAAGTTTATTTAAATATAGTTGAAAAACGAGCCACTACATAGATCTTTTGAGTCCTGTTTCAATTAATTATATCACCCCTCCAAATTTTTCAGTATTTACTACAGTTGCATCACATAAGAGAGCATTTAAAGAACCGCTGCTGCCAGTTTCAAATATTAAATAGAGAATTTCATTAGTAATGCAGCGAAAAGTTCCATTATCAGGTGTTAGATAATCTATATATCTGCTGCTTGGTTCTCTAACAATTGTAATACGTTCTTCTTTAATTATCTCTGTAGTTGTTATTGTATTGTTTTTCCTTCCATCAAAATTAATACATTGTAATTTCAAATTATTTCATTTTCTTTCATTTACATTTATTTGTCCAACACAAAGTCTTTCTCTTTCTACTTTTTTCCTATCAAGCATATTTGATTCATTTAGTATACCCATGTCTTTTAGAGCAGCATTGACTATAGCAGCAGATGTTCTGCAACTGACACGATAACGATCTGCTATGATTGCTAATTCATTGTAATGAAACCTATTTTGATTACATTTTTTTAAGACATCAGAGTCATATAGCTTGTCGTATTCATTATTAGATTCATCTAATATGATATTATTCTCAGATTCATAGAAATTGTTTTCAGTAATTTGTCTATCAATGTTTTCCTCAACATTTTTATATGTATTTAATTGTTTTTGCCTTGTTACGAATTTTTTTTTTTCTAGTTTCAGTTTTTTTTAATGTAGATGTGTAGTCACGATGAAGTAGTCCAAGTTGATTTGTGCGTTTCTTTTGCCCAACAAACGCATCCCACTCTTTTATTAGCACTTTAGAAATATACATCACATTTTTATCTTTCTACTCCTAAATCATAACAATTGCATGAACATATATCAAACATTTTGTCAAAAGCTTTCAATTTGTCATGAAAATTAGCATTTCTTTTAAGTCTTTAAGTTTTATTTAAACTGGATGCTTTTTCTATTAATCTAAATACTTTTGAGAATACTCCCTCTGTTTCGATTGTTGGATAACTGAATTTATGCCAAATATTTTCAATTTCAATGGTAACTAATCTGTAACATTTATGAGCAGAACTTGATTCTTTGGCTTTAGCATCTTCATTTCTACAAATATAGTAGCAATATTTTGCAGCATCACTTTTTGTCGGAACCATTGCAGTTGGAAATTTAAAACCTTGTCCAAATGTTAAGTTGTCAGTTTTACTGCGAGTATGAAATGTTGCGATGATACAATGTGTTGCTTATTATTAGTTATATTTTATTTTTAATTACTAACAAATTAAAAGAAGACAAATAAATACACAAACACTAAATATACTATGTATAGAGATTATAATGCAACAAAAAGAATAAACTAAAAAATTGTATAGTAGTATAGCAAAAGCTCTTATGCTGACATGATATCATATATATATATATATATATATATATATATATATATATATATATATATATATATATATATATATATATATATATATATATATATATTATATATAACACAAACAATGACTTCTGTTCTGCTCTATTGTATTGGCTGCTTTTATGAAAATAACTAGCTTGTCTAGTGTAATGTTGATGTAACTCGCTATTTTTTGAAAAGAACGGACTAAATATATCATTTACAGTCAATGTAACATTGTGAATGAAACAGAGTGATTTAAAAATTATTCTGTTTTTTACACTGATCCAACCAAGCAATTTCAACATTTCTGTTTTATGAGTTAACCAGTGACATTTTAATATAATTCTCATTGCTTTGTTTTGAAGTTTTTCTAGGATATTTAAGTTATTTGTGTTGACATCGAGAAAAATAGAAGCACAGTATTCATAGTGGGGAGCAACTATAGTTTGAAAGATTATCTTTTTGGTCCAATGAGTTAAGTATTTGCTTATTCTACCAAGATATCCAGTTTTCTTTGCAATTTTATTAGAGATATATTTGATATGTTCAGTAAAATTAAGTTGGTAATCAATAATAATCCCTACATATTTTACGCTATCACTAAATTCAATGACCATATTATCCAGTATCACTTTTATGTTATTGTTATGATCTTTTAAAATATTTTTTCTTTTTTTTGAATTAACAATAAGCATTGCCATGGACTTGAGAGTATTTAATTTAAGTTTGTTATTACTTAGCCATTTACAAAGTATTTTTAAGTTATGATTTAATTTAAAAATAGTTTCTTCGAAGTTTGTGCCCTCGATGCAAACCAATGTATCCTCAGCAAACAAATTTACAAAAGAATACTCAATTTTTGATGCAATATTGTTCATGTAAATGGTAAACAAAAGAAGTCCAAGTACACTACCCTGTGGAACCCCTATATCACAAACTAGTTCGCCAGATTCTTCACCTTTTATTTTGATTACTTGAGTTCTCATTGAAATATAGTCTGCAATCCAATTGAGAACTGTACCTTTAACTTTATAACCTTGTAACTTTTGTATAAGAATCTTTCTATTAACTGTTTCAAATGTCCTTTTAAGATCTAGCATTACTGTTACAACAAATTTATTGTTATTCAAAGATGTTCTCCATTTAGAAAGTAGTAGTTGAATAGCTGATTCAGTTGATCTATTTTTTCTGAAACCAAATTGATTATTATAAAAAATATTATTACTTTCAAAATAACTTGACAACTGTTTGTGAGCAGCAACTTCTAATATTTTTTCATAAGTAGGAAGCATATTAGTTGGTCTTAAGTCTTGTGGTAACTTTGGCGAGATTAACTTTGGAATTGGAAGGATTATTGACTTTTTCCATTTAGAAGGAACTTTTAATAGTAAAATTTTTAATAGAATACTTGAAAATAATGAGTATAATTCTTTGAATATAATAACATTTAAGCTCTCACACATTGAATTCTTGTTTTGTAATTGATTTATTATATCATTTCAGTCTTGCATAGTAAAAGGAGTAAATTCACAAAAACAAGGAATATTATCATTTAGTGATAAATTTTCCATAGCATTATAACTCATATCACTTTGAATTGATGTTTCAATATCTATGATACTTTGGATTAAAAATTCATTATATTTGTCTCGAATAGATTTTTTTGTGTCATCTCTTTGAAAACTTCTAATAACATTTTCCTTATCAAATTTAATATCATTAATTTTATTTGATTTAATTAATGGTTTGACAGATGTTAGATATTTCAACGAATTCCACATAGCTTTAGGATCATTTTTGACTGAATCAATATTTATTTTATAGTAATCAGCTTTTAGTTTTCTTAATAGTGATATTTTTTTATTTCTTATTTTTTTAAATTTGTTATATTGTATTTTATATTTGCTTTCACTAAAACCATGGTATTTAAACCAAACATATGTTTTCAATTCTTGATTGTATTCTTTTACTGTATCGCTGTATTTAGAATTCCTTTACCAGTTATTGTTAATAGATGGATTGTTGTTGTTGATTTCTTTATTCGTTTTATAAAACTTTTCTTGCATATTTATGTTATTTTTAATAATTGTTGTATAACTATTAGCCATTACTTCAATACAAATTTCTTTTTTTATATTTTTTAATTTAACTAAAATGTTTTTATTTAATAAAGAATAATCAATTTTATGGAAGTTCTGTTTACTACTGTTGACAACACTATTGTTTGCTTTTTTAGTTTTGAATTGCCTTTTTTCTTTGATAGAGTTTTTACAAGTTATCATTTTATGATCAGAAAGTTTTTCTTTTTCATTAGTTTTGATAAGAGTACAATTTAAAATTGCTAAGTCAATACAAGTACTTGATTTTTCAGATATTTTTGTTGGTGTACTGTTGAAAATATACATTTGGTTATTTTTGATAGATTGCTTTATTGCTATAGAGTGTTTGTCATTTGAAAGTGTATTTATGTTGAAGTCACCAAGAATGAGAATATTTTTTGAACGAATTGTAGTAATCCAAGTATCGAAAAACTCCAAGAAGATGGTTTTGTTCTCCTGTGGAGTTTTATACAAAACACTAAAATGAAACTTAATTTTGTTAATGACTAGTAGATAATACAGTAGATAATAACCAATGACACTTGTCCTAGACGATAGATTTAGGATCAGAATTTACATTTATTTTATTTTTATAATATAATATACAACCACCGGTATGAGCACTTGATGATTCTAAATTTATAAAAGAATAACTAAAAATTTCAAGCTCTTTTTTCAAAGATTAAGGATGTTATCTGGGTTTCAGTTAATCCAAGTATATGAGGTTTAAATTTTTTTACATATAGTGTCACTCTGTCAATTTTATTTATGAGACCATTTATATTTGTATATGCAATTTTAATGTCTTTTACTACTATTGATTGCTAGTTGTCATACTTTAATTCCACTCTATTTTTAATGTCATTATATACTGGACATTTTTTATCTAATGCACTATGTTGAGGATTTATAATTAAATTCAATTTTTTGTTTTTGCTAAGGCAATTAACACACCAATTACTTTCGTGATTTTGACAATCTTTACTGCAATGATCACCTGAAGAGAAGCAACATGAAGGAGTATTAAAGTGACAATTTTTTGCTATATGATTGTAACCTTAACAATAGTAACATTGATTAATATTTATATGTTTTTTAATTTGCTCATACTCCCAGCCAATTGCTAATCTTCCATTTTTCTTATTTTTAATGTATTCAAATGTATTTATATCTATATCAGCTATAACCAGTTCATATTTATTCTTTGTCATGTTAATTCTTTATACAACTATGACTTCAGCCTTATTATTCAAATTATTTAGAGCTTTTGTATTGTTTGCCAATATCTCATTAAATACCTCATTGTGTTTGGTAATCTTAAATTCAATCCTTTTCATTTTTTCAGTGTTACTTTTTTCAACTGAGACATTTACACCTAATTTTCCTTTAATTTTATGATAGAGTTTGTCTTTTGATTTTTCGTCATTGCACCTTATGATTACTTCATTATTTTGATTAAGGATATGTTGAATTTCTACTCCTAATTCTTTTGGTTTGATATTGTCCATAGTCAACTTCTTTGTGTTAATTTTATTATGATTGTTAATATATATATATATATATATATATATATATATATATATATATATACATATATATATATACATATATATATATATATACATATGTATATATATATATATATGTATATGTATATATATATATGTATATATATCTATATACATACATATATTTATACATACATATAATATACACATATATATAATATATGCACATAAATATATACAATATATAATACAGAAACACAAAATATCAATACTATTCTATAAAATACAATGTGAAAGGTCTTGTTGCAATTTTGATATCTTTTGTTAAAATTCCTTTTCTATACTGGCAACTTATAACCTAATAACAAACTTATAACCTTATAACAAAACTCCATTTTTTTTTTTTTTTTATAAAAAATTGTATAGATTATAGATCATAGAATATAGAATAAATTTGGAAAATATCTTTAAACGATAAATAACCAACCAAAGTTACTAATATTAAAGTAATCAACTAAAACAAGCAGACATTTTTAATTTACCGAGACAGCGCAAAATTTTTTATTATTATTATAACTTCTCTTTATCACCCGGTAGTAAATTACAGGTAAAATACTATTTAAATAGTCAAACAATAAATTAAAAATCAGCTAAAACAACACGGTTCTTGTAGTTGTTAGCAATAAATGCTTATAAACAGCCGGTTTGTTTTCCATATATTATTGGGACAGAGTTCTAGGAACATTCACCTCCATCAAGATTTTAAACGACTCTCTCTTTCTTTCAGATTCCAAAACTGGAACGTTTCTTTCAATATTAGCATAACATTAGTTTGTAGCTCTACGATGGGTTGCGTCAATTTAATTTTTTTGCCATTTAACATGCACTGTATGAAATTTATATCAAGTGTGTTGCATGCATCAAATACTTCGTTTGTAAAGGAATTTTTTATTCTGTGTTTCCTGTATTTGATTAATTATCAGTGAGTAACAAGTTTGATTTTTCAGCAGCCTGATAAAAAGATTAACTTTGTTCCTAAGGAGAAGAGTTTAGATATCTTCTATTTTAAAAAAAGAATGAAGGTAATTTTTACTGTACTTCGAAATACAAAAAAATGATTTTAAGACTGCTCTTCCAACAGCGTCTATTTTGCTGAGAACATATTTACATAGTTCAAGACCATATATAAGCTTCGGCACTGTTAATGTATTGTACAGATGAGCAATTGTTGATGGCTGGCAGTAACGAATCCCACTGTCAATTAAAGCTTTTGCAACTGATTGAAACTGAGTTATACGCTCATTTAAATTTTTCTTTCGGAGTGTTGCAATTTTATTTTTGCTGGTATCGTTATCCCATTGGAAACCCAGATGTTTTAACTTATTTTGAAGATATATAGGAACTCCATTAATTTTAACAACGTTGTTAGGAATATAACTTTTTCCAGAAATCAGAAATTCTGTATTTTCAGTGTTTTGCTTGATGAAGTTTGCTACTCCATATGTTTGAAATCTGTTAATCAGTTCCTGCAGACCAGAGATTGTGGGGCTTAGCAAAATTACATCATCTGCAATTACACCAGTATAAATTCCATTTATTGTCGATCCTACTTTACAGTCTGAGATAATTTCATTTAGGATGCTTTCAGTATAAATGTTATATAAATGCGGCGATAGAATAGACCCTTGTCGCACCCCTTGTGATAGACTGAATTGATTTGAGGTAACACCTTGATAGAATATGTTTGCAGAACCAGAATGATAAAGGGATGATACTGTGTGTACTACAGACAATGATAGTTTTTTTTGGAAATACAGCTTCTCAAATAGCAAATCCCAGTTGCAAGTATCAAAAGCTTTATTAGCATCTAAACTGCACATATATAAAGGCGTGTTATTGCTTTTATAGTACTTAACAGTTTCGCACAGTAAAAATTCTGCGTGGAGTGTAGAATTGTTTTTTTTAAAACCAAATTGATGGGAATGGCTATCTGTTATATTAGGACATATTCGTAGTATTAGATACTCTAGAAGTTTAGTAAAGATAGGTAAAATACTAATTCCTGGAGTATTAAGAGATTTTTTATATGACTTAACAAGTGGAATAATTGTTGAAGTTGATAGATCATTTGGTACTTTTCCATTAGATAGAATACTGTTATAAAATTTAGCGAGCCACAAAAGAAGACTATTATTATGAGACTTTTTAAGGTGGTCAGCACTTAACCCACAACTATCTGGGGACTTATTACTATTTAATTGTGAGATGCAATTTATAATATCAGCTGATGTTATGATTAGTGAATTAGGCTCTTTACTTAGAGTTGGAATTTGAGAAGGATTATGGTTATTATTTGAAATAAGAGGCGTATTGAGAAGAGTTTGAAAATGTTGTCTAAATTCTTGAACGATATCTTTTATATTTCGCGACTTGTTAATTGTAAATAATCGAGTTGTTGCTTTAGTTTTGATTTTACGCATGTTATCCAAGAACCTCTGAGGATTAGTGGTTCCAAGATTTTCAATATTTATAGTTTTTTCGTGGATCTTTTTGTTATGAGCTGCTTTAACTGCTTTACGGTAGTTTTTGCGTGAAAAGATGTATCTTTTGTATTCAATGCACTCTTGTGTTTTATTATAATTAGATTTTTGCCATTGTTTATAGTTAAATGAAAGATTTTCTTTGCATTTTTTAAGGTCCGTTGTCCGCCATGATTTGGAATACTTACAGATTTTTTGTTTAAAGCACTGCTTAACTGCTAACAAAGCAGCATTTTGGATTTTTTCGCATGTTTGTTTTAACTCTTGTTCAATTTCTTCTTCATTGAAGGTGTAGTAGTTGAAAGCTACGGAGAGGTTATGATTATATATGTTAATGATTTTTTCGTTATTCCATGAATATTTTGGAATATAATTATATTATGCTATTTATTACGGTTGATAGATTAGTATGTGTAACGACAATGTTTGTTGCGATTGGTAAGTGATCACTAAAATTAAAAGGAGAAGGTGGAATAACGCTTGTATTTATAAAAGATAAGGATGACTTATTTAGAGCTGTGATGTGATTGATATACGATGAGTTAGATAGAGTTTATACGCTAAGTTTTGTTTTTAAGGTAATCAGGACGTCTAAAGTTGGTCTTTGGGACGTCAATAGGAAGTCTAAATATGCAAGTCCTAATGTAGACGTCACTAGGACGTTCTATCAATGACGTCTCTAGGACGTCCTAGTTTGGTCTGAGACCTCGCGACCTAATTAAGACGTCCGTAAGACATCTGGTTGACGTCTGTGCCCGCTGGGATATATATATATATATATATATATATATATATATATATATATATATATATATATATATATATATCTATATATATATATATATATATATATATATATATATATATATATATATATATATATATATATATATATATATATATATATATATATATAATTTATATATATATACATATCTATATATATCTATATATATCTCTCTCTCTCTCTCTCTCTCTCTCTCTATATATATATATATATATATATATATATATATATATATATATATATATATATATATATATATATATATGTATATATATATATATATATATATATATATATATACATATCTATATATATATATATATATACATATATATATATATATATATATATATATATTTATATATATATATATATTTATATATACATATATATATATATATATATATATATATATATATATATATATATATATATATATATATATATATATATATATATATATATATGTATATATATATATATATATATATATATATATATATATATATATATATATATATATATATATATATATATATATATATATATATATGTATATATATATATATTTCAACTCTTCAAGTAATAAATTTTAAACTAAACTATCAAACAGTTTAAGATCCGTTCCAGAGCACATCTAAAGCATTTATCGACAACATTTATTTACAGCAAAGCATTGGTTTATTGGAAAAACAATCTACAGCATTTATCTACAGCAAGATTAACACGTACGCTGGATGTGCTTTAACTGCGCCAGTTTCATAATTTAAGTGAAAGACAAACCCTTGCTGAAAGTTATAAAGTGTTTTGTGATCTAGTTATATATATTTGGATGCGAGCCAAGATTTCAACACACTCGTGTATCAGAAAATTGTCTACGCTGCATCGTAACTATCTGGCTTTAAAGGTACATATATCATGACAACGCGAAAGCGGCAGGATGAGAGAAAATTTTTTTAAAGGTGACCTTGAAGAGTTAATTGATGTTGCTACAAAAGTTGTGAAATGCAAAACGAAGAAGATCGGGAATTCCTTTGCATGTAAAGAGAAGATGTCTTTTCTTGCAGCATGAGTAGATTAGAAGTAAAGACAGCAGCAAAAGAAAACAGGAAAAGGCAACGAGAGAAAATGTAAAAATGAGATATGAACAACGCATGACAAAGGAAATTAATGAAACAGAAGGTGAACTTTCTTCGTCAACATATAGTCCGAAATCACAAGATAGCGAGGAGTATCAACTCAAACTCAGCCATGTACGCTAACAACGTCAGCACAAACAGATTCAACAGATTTTGCTTCATCATCTAAAGAGAAATTTTAGAATATCTTCGAGTCATTTGAATTTGTAGATCTTATTTGCCTCCCATACCGTAAAACTCTGTTGCTACCAAAGTTGTTGCCCAGGCGCTATACAATGACATTTCAGAAGCAACATTATCTCGAAGTTCAATGACACGATCAAAAATAAAAGCAATACAACAGGCTGCTGCAATGATGGATCAAAGGAAAATGTGAACTGCATAGCTGTTATCGTTAACGGAAATGGCGAGAAAAAATTGTTGGCTATTCCATAAATAGATAGAGAAATAGAAGAAGCTCAAACAAATGCCTGTATTAAAGTAAATGAGAAATGGAATCTGTTTCACAAATCAAAGGCCTTGTTTTCGATACAATAGCTAGCAATACAGGGTTTCATATTATCGCATGTGTTAGAATTGAACAATCTTTGGGAACTAAAATAGTCTGGATTGCATGCCGTCATCACGTCATGGAAGTTGTCCTTTAAAATGTTTTCACATCTTTGTTTGCACAACTGAAAGTCCATCAACTGCAATTTTCAATCAATTTTAGAAACAATGATCATCAATGAACCAAGATGTTTATTGTACAGCAACCGATGAACTGTTTCAGGATCCAATATTGAATCCGACAGGACGTATTTGTCTATTTACCAGCTGCTTTTGAAACACAGCAGCCGAGAGACAATTGTCGGGAATTTTTACGTTTATCCTTCTAGTTTCTTTTTGAATACAAAGGCAGCTAGAAATTTCGAGCACAGAAACGCACAGAAAATCTTTCTTTTTTAAAAAATCAATATAAATCGACTGCTCTTGAATCCAAGAATATCATAGGTTTGGCAACAAGACTGTTCTTTTTGGATAGTATTTCAAAATTCCAGACAGTGCTTCAGATTTGACAAAAACGAGTCATAATGAAGCACTATCCGAACACACTGGAAAAAAACGTGGAGCAGAAGCAGTTTGTTTTTCTATTGATTGCAAACCATTGTAAGAGTTTCCCAACTCCATCAAAGAAATCCTTTATGTCGTAATTATCCAATGCCGAACAATTTATGTAAAAACTGTATAAAAAACTATATAAAAACTATCAAATTTTAAAACAAAACTCAGATTGTAATTTTCAGTTAAAAAATTAACTTCTTTATTTTAATTAAATTTATAGTTTCAATTTTAAGTTTTAAATCGATAATCGAAAAACTGTTAAATAGGTTGACCTTTAAATATTATTTGCACAATAAAAATTTTCATTGAAATTTTGCACACTTGTTGATTTATGAACCTTTATGACGCCATACAGTCATGGATGATTGCAGTCATAAAGATTTAATTAAAAATAAGTTTTTTTTTTATCGAATTTGTTATGCTTTCTTATTTTATGTAAAAAACTTCTGGAATTTTGTCGTGATGTTTTGTGTAGAGTCATAATTGATAGTTAACGATTTTTTAATTTTGTCATCCAATTTTTTAAAAGCATCTGGTTCTATATTTACGACAAATCCTTTTTCTTATTTTATGTGCAGATTTTTTTTATTTTTTTATTTATGCTAATTAAGTCAAAAAAAAAAACACACAACTGAAAACATTACTCTGGGTTACTCAATCCAATGATTACTTCAAATCATTACTCAATGAAGCATTAGTGGCAACACCCTAGACCCGTCCCTGTAGAGGATATTGTAGAAAGGACAATGTGCATTCTTTTTAAAACTTTCATACCAACTCCTGTTATTTCATTGCTATTAACATCATTGCTTACTTTGAGCAGGTCAACAACGAGACTCAACTTCTCTCTGAACATTGATTTAATAAAATTCTTTTTTAAACTTACAGTAAGCTTCTCTTTTTCAAATATTATTTGAAACTTCTGAATTTCCATTTTATAACCTAAATGTAAGATTAGTTATCCAACTGTGCAATTTAAAAATACCTAGTTTAAAGGCTTTCATATTTATAGACTTTTTTTAAAACTAAATCTATATCATTCATCTTTTTGGGCTTAAAGAGTTCTTTGGGCTAGAACCACACACATTACAAGACTGAGTTGACTTTGTGTCAGTCAATGAATTTATTACTTTTCCATCAAACATGGTCATATCAATTTTAAAAGTAATCTTAATAGTTATTACTGTACCAGCAACATTCAAATATGTTAAAAAGAGTTTTAACTGACTATTTTTGGATTGAAGATCAGTTTCCTCTTCTTTGCACAACTCTTATGTCTCTTGTTTGTATTGCAGGTGAAGAAGTATACAAAAGTGGCAGCTAGAACTTTAAGAATTTTTCCTAAAGTCAACGTTTTCAACTTTAAACAGAAGAGGTACAATTGCTGTGCTAAACAGGCTATCTTCTTGCGATGAATCTTCAGTAAAGTTGAGGATATCAAACATTTGCTTGTAAATACTTGAAGCTCCATCAAATCCAATATCCACATATAAAATTCTATTAATCTCAACTTTATAACTCTCCCTTAAATCAATCATATCTATAATTCTAGTAACTGTATGATTTAGCATACTTTGTAATAAGCATTTTGCTGACATTTCAATAAATTGAACACCTTCAGGATAACATTTCAGCTTTTCTTCATCAAGCTTATTAAGACTAGGATATGTTTTTACATTGTGAGAAAGGGTTAAATTTCTCAACATTTGGTATTGTAAATCACTTAAGTCAGTTTGCGTTTTTCGAGCAAGAGCCTCCTTTAGTTTCATAGTTGTTTGAGTCAAGGAATCAATAGTTCTTCTCATCTGACCACGTTTAGAAGTTCTTTTTAAAATATAAGTTAAATCGTTTTGACTCTTTGATGCAGTAAAAGATAGAGCTACATAGTGTTCATAGATAAATCTGCAATCTTTGCTCTTTTACTTCTTTCACAAAGATCTCCCCATTCCTTAAATGGTCTTCCTGGATTAGGATAAAAAGACACTATAATCGATGAGACTTTTTCCTAGCCAATTATTTTCGTACTATAAAAACTTTTTATAGTTTCTACAGTATTTTTTAAGTTTGTTTTTCACTTTCAAAATAAAAATTTGTACAATTTAGTTCACCTAGTCTATCATTAGGAACTATTTTGGAATTTTGGATTAATCCGATGAGTATTTCAGGGAGTGCTTCGTTAATTGCTTCAGATTCGCGAATTTCTTTATTACTAAATAATATCATGATAAGACTTTTTTAATTTTTAAAATAAAAAATAAATACTAGATTGTATATCATTATTACAAAAACGTCTGAAAACTGTTTTTATATCGAAAAGGGAGAGGTGGGTGTTGCATTTGACAAAATTACGCATGAATCTATTTTAAATATCTCCTTAAGGAGCTGGAGGTTGCAGCAAATACTAAAGGGTTTACTTGGCTATAATTTAGTGCTTTTTTTTGTTATATAGGTCCCCCAAGAAGATCTAACGGTCTTGTCACATAGCACCGCGGAAGTGCATTCAACTAGGAAGTTCACACCTCCTTCCTTACCGTGACGCAAAATGATTTCCAAAGCTCGTTTCAAACCCGGATTTCCTGCTTATAAAGCAAGCGCCGTAACCACTGCGTCACAGCCCACTAAAACTGAACGTTGAACAACGTTTTTTTTTTGGCTGTCACTTATGTTTAAAGTTGTGTACTAAAACTTTAATTTTTATAATGAAAATTAAAAAAAACTTGTTTTTCAAATCTAAAGAAAAAAAATAAGAAATTTTAAATATCTAAGTATTTATTACTTTAACAAAAATAATAATAAAGATTTGTATGGAGGTGGAAAATAAGTTGCTTACAAGATAATTATACCTTAAATTTTCATAATTTTATGGTGATAGATTTAACTTTTTACACATAAATCCCTTTAAAATTACACAATAATAACATCTATGAAATTATTTAAAATTGATTCAAGTCTAAAAAGGATCAAACTTTCAGGGTTTTTTTCAGACTTTTTGTTATTTTTAGCTTAATCTGGGTCACTCTGTGATGATGCAGTAATTTCTGCATTAGCCTTTTTCAAACCGCATTAGACCTGGTAACTAATATTTACTTGAGGGGACATTTTTTTGAGCACAATATATGTTCAAACAACTATATAAACAAATTCAATCAAACGACTACTCGGTGTAGTTAAAGCGCTTTAAAATATTATAGTGTCTGTATTTTGTTGACTATGACATATTTCTGTTAAATGGTCTGGTCTGTGAATAATGAAAATCAAATCAAATCAAATCAAATTTAATCTGGATAAAAGATTTTATATCAAGGATATTAACAAATAGTAATGATAATAATCTCAATTAAACACCTATCAAACTTAGTTATAATAAATTATGATAATAAAAAGAAAAGTAAAAATCAGATAAAAGGTGATAATTATAACAAAAGGAAGATATAATAGTAACTGTAAAAGTTATATAACGATGTTAACCACAAAAATAATACCAACAACGATAATACAAATAATAACTATAAATTATTTTAAAAATAATTTTAATAATAATAACAAGTTAATGATAATAATAACAATAATATAAAAATAATATTAGTAATAACTGACATTATAATAATATAAAGTAAATACAAATTAAATTGATATTAATAAGAATAAAATATGAATGATAGCAGTAATTATTAGTAATATATTTATATAATGATATAAAATAATCATAATAAAAACCCACTCGTATTTCTTAAAATTTAACAATAATAATAGTAATCACAATAAAAGTCCTAGTTACAAAAAATGTATAATATATATATATATATATATATATATATATATATATATATATATATATATATATATATATATATATATATATATATATATATATATATATATATATATATATATATATATATATATATATGTATACATATATATATATATATATATATATATATATATATATATATATATATATATATATATATATATATATATATATATATATATATATATATTATTGATCTTCACACACACATATGCACACACACACACACATAAATTTATTTCAAGATAATAACTTTGCAATAAAAGAGTTTTTTTTATAACATCTTTTATTTTATATAGCATTTTATTTTATGCAATAGTTTAATGCAATGTTATAGGTAATAAACAAATCAATAAGTTAAACTAGATCTGTTACATCACGTTATGTTAAGAGTAGTTAAACAAGATTAAAGTTGAATTCACACAATAAGAAATGCTGAAAATAGTAAAAATTATATAAATGCAACTTTAAAAATGCAATAAACTTTAGTGAGGATTGATGTTGGACATTAGCCTTTGAGAATAAAACTGATATAGAAAAATTATATCAGATATATTGAAATCCTTCAACACATTTCACAACTCCTACTTCTAAACTTCTAAAATTAAAAGCTTATAGAATAAATGACTAACTCTAAAATTGGATTTTAATGTTACCTAAGAGATCAGCATTAGAGTATCATTGTCGGTGGTACATACTCAGAATGGATAATAGTAAATAGTGGGGTCCCCCATTATTTACTTTTATGAGAGATTTTTCTGATTTGGTTTTAGATGTTGTATTTGTATTTACAGATGATACTAAGTTATACAGTTTGCTTTTTGATAGCTCACCATGCAATAACCTGCAATAAAGTATGGACATTGTAGCAAACTGGGCAAAACTATGAAAACTAAGTTTTAATGTAAAAAAATGTAGAGTTATACCCTTAGGACCAACAAATACAAAATTTTACCCTAGGGCCAACAATGCCCTTAGGACCAACAAATACAAAATTCATTTATATACTCGATAAAAATCTCAATACTTCAATTAATATTAAAAACTCTCTCGTCAATAAAGGGATCTTCATTGACAGTAATTTGACTTTTATTTTGTAAGTACTAAGAATAACACCGCCAATAAAGTTGTAGGAATGATCAAAAGATCATTTGTCAATCTCAATATCTTAACATTTCGTACTTTGTTTATTTTCCTTGTTTGTCCTCACCTTAATTTTCGCAGCTCTGTCTACTATCCTAGATTTTAAAAAGATCAACAATTAATTTGAAATGTTCTATGCTAGTCTAGTAAAATTGTTTTTGGCCAGACTGGACTCACTTACAACCAAAGGCTATTGAGACTAAATTTAACTAGCATGAGCTATCGTTTCTTATGTAATGACATGGCAGAAACTTACAAATGCATTCACAATCTTTATAATTGTAGTTGTAACTCTTTCGTTTCCTCATAAAATACCATTCAGTATTTTATCTATCAACACCTGTGTCAGAATGATGTCGTCTGCACAGCCATTATATTTATTATTGTAATTACAGACCATTAAGAGTTAATCTGAGTTGTAATAGCATGCGTGTTAATATGGCCACTTCTTAATATTAATATATGATTATATATTTAGTTAGTATTTATTCCTCCATTATGACTAACTCCGACTTAACAACATGCGATCATGCTTATAAATTGAGAAAAATGTTTTGTAAGACAGATGTCCGGAAAATCTTTTCTAATATGGAATTCACAAATTTTTAGAATAGTCTACCATCTGTAATAGTGTTCAACATCTGTCACGATATATAAAAAATATCTAGACGCATCTTGGGTTCATTTAATGTACAATTGCAAAATGATAAAGTTATTCTGAAGTTTTTTTATATCATAAATTTATTTGTGATTATTTTTTAGCTGATGTACTGTTAAACTGAAGGTGGTAATAAAGTTTACAAAATATGCTTTGGCTGAATTTTTCAATGAAAAAACAATATGTGTGCCATGAATGTAATCTGTTTTTCATGGTGTATCAATGAAAGTTTGGTGTATTGGCCAAATCACTTGCAAGCATCTTGCCTTTTAACTGTCATACGTAAAGTCACGCTCTTAAAAGTAACTAAATGCAGCTGAAAATAAGAATTTTTTGGTAATTGTCTTATTTACAATATTGTTTTTGTTTTATTTACAGTATTGTCTTTGTTTTTTATCTAAACAGCTATGTTTGACTCAAATATAGTAAATGTTGATTGTTTAGTATGGTTTCATCTCTTCTTTATACTTTTTTTGACAGTTATGAGACTGCTTTAGAACGGAATTATCTGTGCCTCCAGCTTAAAAGGATGCAGGTTACAAAAAAAGTGACAATGATAAGATTGTCTCTCAGTTTCTCAAAGATTGAAGAAATCTTCAGTGTTTTAGGGTTAAGTGATTAAATCAGAGCTTTGCTTGACTATGTCTTTCGATTTATTGAATTTATTTGCCGGTTATAGATGAAAAAAGATCTTCTAAACCTAGAAGAAAAATTATGGAACAAAGACACCTTATGAATCAATAGTATATATCAGTGAATTGATATTAGCTAATAGTTTTTGGAAACAGTACCATGTACTTTTAAAGTTTCTAATTTTTAAAACATATGATACATTTATATGAAACATACAAACAAATGATACAATATGATACGCTATTGACTATAATTATGTTGTATATCAGAATGTTTTATATAAATGCTTATTACATTTTATTTTGATTTTATCTTTTATGCCCAGTTAGCAATGTATTTTGTGTAGCAATGACTACTAATCTCAGATATCTATGACATCTGTAGGTTGTATTCACCGCTACAGATGTCATAATCTATTTATAACCAATTGCTTTTACTCTTCTATAATGTCATATTTTAATAAGAATCACATTATGGAAAACCGTCTAATACATACACACGAGGAACCATTATATTTTTAGTACAACCAATTATATTACATTTGTTTTCTTATTTTAGATGAACTTTCTTACTTCGGTTGGAGGAGATAAGAAACAACTTACAGCGGCAATCTTAATACAGCTAATGGCCAAAGAAGTATGTTTTTCATACTCAGTGTATGGAATGAAACAAAAACGTCCTGCAAGGTTGTTATAGATAAAGCACAATATTTGTACTCTACATCCCATTTCCTTTTAATAAATAAATATTTTAATAAAAGCTAATAACTTAACAATATTTATACGTGAAAAGTTATATATTTCAAAATTATATTGTGATGATATTTAAAAAACATTTTGTAGAGTTGCGTTTAGTCGTTTATCGTTGTATTCGTTCATTTCGAAATCGCTACTGACAAATGTATTAAAGAAAAAATTAGCAGCTTTCTGGCGACAGCCATTAATAGAGATTACGGAAGAAAAATAGAACCTTAACTGAGCAACGCCCAATATTAAGCAATGACATCTGTAGGGTAAATAAGTATCGCCAATATAATGAAAGTCGATGCCTTCTATCTTATAGTGAGAGTATAATACAGTAGTTTATATATATATATATATATATATATATAAATGTATATATACAAATATACATATATATATATATATATATATATATATATATATATATATATATATATATATATATATATATATATATATATATATAATATATATATATATATATATATATATATATATATATATATATATATATATATATACATATTTTTGTACGAGTATTTAAATAATATTGATTTTATTTTGATATATTTTGGTTTTGGAAAACTCTTTACCTCTTTTTTTCATATGTTTTTGTTTCAATAATTTTTCATATGTATTTGCTCAAATAAATTTAATGATTTCGAATTTTTTTTTTCTTAAAGCGTGTTCTATGATTATTGTCATCTCCTAGACTATAACCTGTTTAACTCAAAAGAATAATGCAGCCTAGTACTATAGTATCACTTAAACAAGAAAAATTTTAGTTATTACAAGTTTGTAGAAAGTAATATTTTTTATTATTTTTTAATAATAAAAATTTAATCAAAAATACTCAATATATTGCCTTAATTTAGTTATATATATATATTGTATATATATCAGGATAATATTGTAAACTATATTAGGCCAATATTGGCCAGTATAATATCCCCATTATTGGTGCGATATTATTTACAATATTGGTGAAATATTATAAACTATATCGGGCCAATGTTGCAGTGTGAACAGTTTGCCAATATTGGACAATATTGACTTTACAGTATTGGTGCAATATTGTATCGCCAATATTGGCAAAATGTTCACATTGCAACATTGGCCCGATATAGTTTACAATATTGCGCCAATATTGTAAACAATATCGCCCCAATATTGCGCCAATATTGTTTGCTACTAGGGATATATAAATATATACACATACACACATACATACACACATATTCATATACACATTCACATATACACATATACACCAACACATTTATATACACACATATATATATATATATATATATATATATATATATATATATATATATATATATATATATATATATATATATATATATATATATATATATATTAATACACATATATATATACATATATACACACACATACATAAATATACATACATACAGACATACACACATACATATATAAATATGCACACACACACAAACACATATATAAACATACACACACATACACACATACATATAAACATATATATATGCACACAAAATACACACGCTTATATATACATATATATATAATATATATATATATATATATATGTATATATATATATATATATATATATATATATATGTATATATATATATATATACATATATATATATATATATATATATACATATATATATATATATATATATATATATATATATAAATACTTATATAATATATATATATATATATATATATATAAATATTTATATATAAATATATATATATATATATATAAATATATATATATATATATATAATATATATATATATATAATATATATATATATATAATATATATATATATATATATATATATATATATATATATATATGTATATATATATATATATATATATATATATGTATATATATATATATATATATATATACACATATAGGTATGTGTGTATATGTGTTTGTATATATACATACACACATACATGCACACAGATACACATACACATGTATACATATATACACATACACAAATATACATACATACATACACACATATACACATACACATGTATACATACACAAGTATACATATATACACATTCACATATTTACATACATATACACACATATACACATATACGTATATACACACACATACACATATACATATAAACACACATATACATACATAAATACATATACACATACATAGATACATACACACATACTTACATACATACATATACACACGCACTCACATACATATATACAAATAAACACATACATATATACATATGTACACTCACATATACACACGCATATACATACATACACATATAAATACACACATATAAAATAATGTTTTAATTTTATTTATATTTTATATAATAATACCAAAAGCAATAATAATAATGACGCACAATAATTCTAACATTTTACAAACAGTATCTCTCCAAATAAAAAGCATAAAGACGGATTTTAAATTGTGTAATAGAGTTTAGTAATTTAAGGTGAAGAGGTAATTTATTCCAAGGTTTTACGCATTGGTTTGTGATTGATTTATGACCGTACTTGACGGAAGAATGATTTGGGATAGATAATATAAGGTTATTACAAGATCGAAGATAATAACGAGAACACTTTATAGTGGTAAAGAAATTACAAAATGAGGGAGGGATGTTTACTTGCTTGCTTTTCCAGACAAATAGACAATTAATAAATGAACAAGATCACACAATTTCAGAATTTTGGATAGAAAGTACAGGATATTAGAACTGGAACAATATTGTTGAAAGTATATTATTTTTAATGCCTTGTTTTGCAGATTAGATATTCTTAAAAAAGCTTTTGTCTGGCTTTGTCTCCAAACCTGACAAGCAAATCGTAAAATGATTTATATGTTTGTTGATTTTTTATAATGACTTGTTTGTAAGAAGTAAGTTGTGTCATTAGCAAAATGGTAAGTAGTTGAAAATTTTAAAAGCTTATTGAGATCATTTATAAAATAAGGAAAAGCAACAGACCTAATACAGATCCTTGTGGCACACCTGTGGAGAAAATATTTTCAAATATTTAGTATCATTGATGGCGACAAACTGTGACCTATTAAAAAGATATGATAAAAACCATTGGTGAGCAATACCTCTAACATCATAGTGTTCTAGTTTACTTAGGAGGATTGAGTGATCAACAGAATTAAATGCCTTATTTAAGTCAAGAAACACACCACACGCAAAAAGTTTACTGTCAAGAGCTTTCCTAATTGACTCAGTTATATTAATAAGCGCTTGATTTGTGGAATATTTGTACGAAAACCATACTGGTGATTGTTAAGAAATTGATTTTTTTCAAAAAAGTTGTAAAGTCTGATATGCATGTTTTTTTAAATATTTTACTTAAGTTAGAAAGAAAAGAAATTGGTCTATAATTTTTTTAGTCAAATTGAGAACCTTTTTATGGAGAGATATGACTTTGGCTTTTTTAAACACATCTGGAAAAAGCCCTTCTAAAAAAAATCATCCTAAAATCACAATTGCTCGTCCAAATTTAAATAAGATTTTATATTAATACGTTTTTTAGGTGAAATAAACATTATAGTTTAACAATATGACCTGTTCTGATCATTTTTTGGCAATTTTCCATAATTATAAGCTCTTTCGTGGTCGAAATTCTAATATTTTTTGTAAAAATTGATAGAAATATTGTGTTTTGACAACTATGTGTATACTTAATATATGTCAGAACCGATTAGAACTAGGAATAGTCGTAAATTAAGAACTTTTTTAAAAGATTTTTACTAAATTCATATTAATGCCGATAAGCGGAATTAATCTACAGTAGTGTACAAAAAATTAAGTATAAGTATATACATATCATTACAACCTAATACACACCAGTGTATAAAGTTTTCATTAGAAGATTGACTACAATTCTATCTATGAAAATAAGCCTGTTATATACTACTAACATATAAATGTGTTAAGTTTTACAAAACTTGAAGCTTATAAAGTCTATAAGAGTACAGTATTTTAAGTTTACAAAGAAAATACAAGATTCATGCAAGATTTTTTTAGAACTAAAGTTTACAAGATTGTTTTTTTATATTATCATCCTTTGTCAAAGTTAAGTCGTGATGCTGCTTTTACATTACATTGTTTTTTTGTTCCTAAGCAAGTAGTTTTTAACTTCTCCCCTTTTTTTTATCTTTTACGATGAGTTTCTTTTGTTGGTTGATTTGTTTTACGGTTTTCTTTTCTTCAAACAAATTTCATTTCTGATTGGAGTATCAGTTAAAACCCTTTTTTTAATTGCCTACTTTTAACACTTTTTTTAGCAGATGCTTTAGGGTAAGGTTTCAAAACTTCAGGTAAGAGTAATGAAGCAATGCTTGGTGACACTGTGTTCAAAAAACTTGTTTCATGATGTACTACAGGCATTTCAAGCTCCATGCCATTAGTATGTGCTACAGTCATTTCAGGTTCCACAAGAGTTGTGTTTACTACATTTGTAGCAGCACGATCTGTAACTGATGATGGTAAATATTCATCATCTTTAAAAATTTCTGGATTAAATGGCTCAATGCAGTTACTTTAAGTCTTCTCTGTATATTAGAAAGCTTTTGTATTTGGTTCGCGAACTATTGAAACAATATCATAAACGGTCATACGTCTTGGATTTGTGAGCATCCAATTATCACACGCAGCATTGTAAAACCTTTTCAATGGTCCAAAAACAGTTGTATCCAATGGTTGCAATTTATGGGTACAATGGGGAGGAAAACTTAGCATTGTAATTTCATATTGAATTTCAAGATCCAAAGCTTTAACAGAAGTATGACTTTTATGGTTATCCAGAAGTAACAAAACTGGAGATTTATAAGAACAGTTTGATCACCTCGCAAAATGTTTTATCTATTTTATAAAAATGTCTGAATTCATCCGACCAGAAGGATTTGCATATCCCACACATCCAGGAGGACCTTCCTTTATCATGTAATCATGAAATTTGACCATAGGAAAAGCAAATAGTGGAGGAATAGAGTTTCCAATTGCATTTGAAGCACAACATACAGTTACTAATGTTTCCCGTTTTGCAGATGTGATTCTTCCTATTTGTTTACTTCCTTTACCTGCTTACACTTTTACTAGCTTTTGTACCGTTGTTAAATCAGTTTCATCAACATTATATATGCAATAAGGATCAAAATTATATCGATTTCTTAATGTTTTTAGATTTTGGAAAAATTCTCCTACAGAGTGTCGGTTAAAGGCAGTTGATCAAGCAAAGCTAGTTGCTTCAGGTGTTTGTAAAAACAACTCTGGTTGTCTTTTCATAAAACCTTGCAACCAATCAATCCCTGCAATTTTATTCTTGATCCATGATGAAGGGCAGAGCTTATTATTTTTTACAGCAAACTCGTATGCCAATAATCTTGTTGACTTAGTTGAAAGTCCTTAGTTCATTTTCGATGCAAGTAGTAAATAACTTGAAAAACCTTTTTCATCTTCTGCAGTAAAAACTTGTTAATTGTTGTAATTAGGCTTAAAAGATTCATTTGGATTGAGCTTCTTTTTATTACAATATCTTTTTAAAGTCATTCGATTTATGCTAAACTTGCAAGCTACAACATTCACTGATCTGCCTTCTAAAACTTCATTAACAGCTGCTTTCATTGTATCACATGATATAGCAACTCTGTCTGTTTTTTTTTTTTTTTTCTATACCTAACCATTTAAAGATCTGAAGTTTTAAAAAAAAGTAAAATAAAATTAGTGTTTAAAAAAAATATTTGATATAACAATATTATGTAAACTAATTGTAAAACTTATGTAAAACTAAAAACTAATGTTATTAATATTAGTTTTTAACAATATTACATTTTAAAAAAAAAATTTTAAAAACTTATATAAACATTTTTTAATCGTCATAAGTTTAATGGTATAAAATTTAAACAAAAAATTTAAGTCTTATAATATAAGTTATATGGGGCACTTTGATCCTCCGATCAATGAGCCCCGCATAGTCAACAATCAATGTGCCCCATTAGGTACAGTTAATATATTGATGCCAATAACTTCTATGAGTACAGTAACCAACTCAAAAAAAACAAATTTATTATAAACTTAACACATATGAGTTTACAATAAATTGGTTGTAAAGTCATGCGGAAATCTAAATAAAAATTTATTTGAATTTGTTTACAACTTTCAAAAATCACTTTTCATGATGAAAAACTGTCTTTTCAATTTTCTTAACGCTGAAGTTGATCTTATAAAAAATTATTACAATTAGGCAATGAAGGGTAGTATAATAGTTAATTAAATTGCAATCTCTGTTAAAATAAAGCATAAGTAAACGAGTAAAAGCTAAAAGATCATACTGCCCCGGCAATCAATGCGCCCCCATGTCTCGTACAAGTTTTATTATAATAACTTTCTTTTATAACAGAAAAAAACATGCAAATTTTATCAATCCATAATAGAAGAAGGTACCACGTGGTTAAAAAATCTGCAACTGCCTACTTCAGCACAAAGGATGTACTTCTAAATCAAATTAAAAAGTTTAATTAATATCCGAATTCGCTCAAGAAAATTAAGAGCAGGGCTGATAGAAGTTTAAAATTTGAGCGCAGTTTAGATTCTTCGATATTTCTTCCGAATTCTGCGAAATGGTAAATAGAATTCTCTAAAATGCTATTTGTTGGCGAAAAGATATTTTAAAAATATTTGCTGCATAAAAACGATATTGGCCAACAAGAAAAAGCTGCACGTATGCTTCAAAGCAGAAAAATAGTAAACGTTAAAGTTTTTCAACCTGACCCGAGTAACACTTTTGTAAAAGCAATGGTTAAAAACTCTTACGAACAAAATGCCCAACCTGCAGTTATTTTATTCGTTAATGGTGTGCCATTTAGATCACATTTTCTTTGTCCAGTTGGTTCAAGCGGTTTATGTTGCTACATATTATGTTTACAACATTACACATCTACAAAAGAAAAAATACTCCAGCTTACTTGTACACAAACACTTCAAAAATGAATATTAAAGGAAAAGAAGTTTGTTTGCTCGGAGAAAAATTGCTTACCAAAGAACTAAATTTTGAAAACCTAAAACCAGTTCGAAATTTTGACAAGAAATACAAAAAATCAGTTGTTTTATTAAATTTTGAGAACGATACTGACTTTACTATTCAAACATAATGTATTTTTACATATAAATATATATCTTTTTAAAATATTTTTTTATTAAATTTAAGTTTTTTATATTTCACATTCTGAAAATGGGAGCCTTTCTTTTTGTTTTGGTCGATTTAAATATATACCTTTAGAAGAGTTTAGTTCTGTTATCGCAAATCCTTTGACATAACTTTTTTAATAATCAGTTTTAAATAATTTTTATAATATCTGATTTTATTAATAACTAATTTCAGTCACAAGTTGTATAAAATTATATTGATATATTTACAATTGATTTTTATTTCCTTTATTTTAATGTTTAAGTTAAAGGGACTACCAAGTCCCGAGACATGTTGTGTTCATATTAAAGAGAATGTTAAAAAAAAACGTCTAAGCAAATTTTTTTTGATTAAAACTAATTAATAAATGTATACCAAGAAAAACAAATCTTGTTGTTTTAGTCGAAGCTCGTCTTTTCAGTTTTCTGCAGTATTTGGAGTCTGTAAAATAAACGCGATTTTCCAGGCGCATTATACAGACTTGATTATTTATTCAAGTGCGTTTAATTCATAGAAGTTTTAGTACATGATGTAATTGGAAACATTCTAGAAATTCTTTAAAAATTTTACTTTTAAATTTTACTAAAATAACTAACTATAGTTGATCATTTTATTTTCTAAAATCTTCACATTGAAAAAAACTTTGTTTTTTTGTAGCTATCAGAGCCGTGGAAAAAAATAGTTTTAACTTGTACAAACTACTTTGTTTTTATGCGTGTACTTCTAAATTTAATTTTATCATAAAAATAAAGTTATTCTGTTTATTTATAACTAAGACTGGTTGCGGTTTGCGGACTTTTTTATAAAAATATTTGTTTGTTTATTGTAGTCTAGAAAAGTCGTAAATTTTGTATGCTGCAAAACTGTTAGTTGGTTGCAACTGCAGTTATTATTTAAATAAATTGTGATATTGTAACCTATAGCAAATTTATATAGGATGGGTATGGCATAATAGTTGTAAGATTTACAACATTCTTTATTCAAAATAACTTTAGTTAAAAATTATGGGGTGGCTTTGGCCACAACTTAGGGGTGACTTTGGCAAGAGCTAAAAATGTAGTTATTTGATTTCAATGTTAAATTTTTGATAAATGTTTCAAGAAATAAGTTATATTTATATCATATTATATATTTTAATTTTCAGTTTTTATTTTTAGGATAATAAAAATCATAAATATATCATGCCAAGAGCATATAAACGTGTTGCTGGGAGTCGTTGTTATATTGCATATTCTCAGGAAACATTAACTAAATGTTTAAATGAAGTAAGAACTGGGAAACTGACACAAACAAATGCTGCTTTAACCTTTAAAATTCCTCTTTCAACAATAAAGAATTAACTTAAAGGATTACATTAAGAATTGATTAAAGGAATAAATCACCAGAAGGTTGCACGATATTTACTAAAACTGAAGAAAAAATTTTTGCAAACTATGTTATAACTATGTCTTCTTTTGGATTCCTAGTTGATTGTTATGATTTACGTAGTATTGTCAAGTGTAATGCAGACCAAAAATAAATGATGATTCGACAGTTTTCAGGAAATATGCCTGGTATTGAATGGGTAAAATCATTTCTAAAAAGAAATAAACAATTAAGTGTTTGATTTGCAAGTAATATTAAAAGGAAGAGGGCAGAAGTAGGTTCAATTGTTATTAATAACTTTTTTGATAATATCACTTTTGAACTGGCAAGGGTTCCTCCATCAAATATTTGGAATTACTATGAAACTAATTTAACTGATGACCCTGGTACTAAGCGGGTAATAACATAACGGGGATCAAAATATCCTGAGAGAGTAATTAATTCAACAAAGTCTGCTACATCGTTGATGTATTGTGGTAATGCAGAAGGAAAAATCATCTCTCCATAATTGTTTACAAAGCAGATTCAATGTGGACAACATGGACAGAAAATGGGCCAAAAGTAGCACGTTATAATTGCTCAAAGAGTGGATGGTTCGACTGCATGTGTTTTGCTGATTGGTTTGAATCTCTATTATTGCCTGAATTAAAAAAACTCCAGGAACACATATTCTAATAGGAGACAACTTGTCTTCACATATAAATCCACGTGTTCTATCTTTGTGCGAAGACAACAACATCAAATTTATTGCACTTCCTCCAAATTCCACACATTTGACGCAGCCATTGGATGTTGCATATTTTCGACCCATGAAAGCTCAATTGAGAAAAATATTAACAACTTGGAAAGAAAGTGGAAAAGGACGTAAAGCTCCTTCTCTTCCGAAGGACCAGTTTCCATCATTTCTGAAATGTCTCATGAACAAAATTGAAGATCCTGGTTGTGAAAGTATGAAGGCAGGTTTTAGAAAAACTGGACTATACCCGCTTGATCGAAAACAGGTGTTAGATAGACTTCCTAAAAGAACATTTACAAATGAAAATGTCAACGAAAAAATAGGTTCTCTTGTCAGTGAGTCTTTCATTCAGCATTTAGTGGAAGCAAGAGGTGATGATCACATACACCCACGTAAAAAACGACATTAAGTATCAGTTATACCAGGAAAAAGTGTATCAGCAATTGAAGTTGCTAACATGCAAGCAACTAACACAAACAAGAGAAAAATACCTGCTGCAAAAAAATCAAAGCTATTCGCTCTTTAACAACAAAGATATATAAATAATTTGTTGATAAACACGGAAACTTAGTATATATGACTACATGTATAGTATAAAGTACAGTGTCGAATGAATGTGCTATTATGTTTCAAGCTCGAGATTTTTTTAAGCATTTTTTTGTCTCAAAGACATATATTTAATTATCCATAGATCATTGATAAGTAAAATATGATTTATTAATCAATAGTTATGAGTTTCTTAATGAATAATTATGAGATATTATCTTAGCCAAAGTCACCACCACTATAGGGGTGACTTCGACCCACCTTAAAAATTAAAATAAATGGGATAAAAATATACTTTTTTTCATTTTCATTTTTATATTTTATTTCTTTGGCATCATGCACATTTAATAAAACTTATATCAACAGGTTAACCATTCAAAATTAGATTTTGCAAGAAAAATAATTTTAAAATTGGCCAAAGTCACCTCATTTTACGTACTATAAAACATTTATTTTTTAAACAAATGATAATAGTTCGAAAGATTTACGGCTTTGCAGATGTGGCTCCGAGAATGAGCCATAATATTAGGTAATAGTTCATTTGATAATATATTCTTAAAAATATTTATGCTAGATATCTCAAAACGCAACAAATCGTAAATAATACAATTCCCCAAATATTTCAACAGAATACTCTAGAACTTTATTTCGCTTAATCAGCGTATTTTTTGAACCAATGGAATTAGTTTGTTCGTAATTTTGGCGGGTTTTTTTTTTTTTTTAGTGTTCGCGAATATTCTTTTTATTCTTCCGCAAGATGTTTTAAGAACATTTAAGTTAATTATGTTTCCATGGATATCCGTAAATAAAAATTAATATTTACTAATTTTTTAATTTTTAACCTCCCGCCATAATACAAATTGGATGTTATAATAATGGAAATATAAATAATGAAATAAGATCACCTCAATACCAAAAAATACATTTTTGAAAATCAGAGAAAAAATGCGTTAATAATTTTTTTTAATATTTACAAAGTAAATTAATGACTTGCATTATTATTTAGGTTTAAAATTATTTTATCTAATATTTTGAAAGAAAAACTTATAAGAAAAGAAATCAAATACATATGGTCTAGACTAGGGTTGTTAACCGGAGGATTTCATGCAATTCCGGAAAAACAATATTCTTTCGAAAGGAGATTGAGAACGAGGCATTACATTTTTTCGTAACGAATGTTACAAAACATTTAAAATTGCCGATGTTCATTTGGCAAAAGCTACTTCCAAAACTTAGCATTTCGCAAGTTGACATAAGAAACAAAATTATTTTGCAACATACGAAAGTAGCGGTTTCGGAAATCGTACTTGCGAAACAAACATTTTCGCCAAACGACGTCTATAAAGAAAATTTGTTTGCCAGACTGATTTTAATTGTAAAAATTAACATCTTTAAATCCCAAAATGTTTATAATGAATTTTTATTTTCAGTATAATAACATATTAAATTTTTATAGTTTTATTTTTAGAAATATTGATAAAAAATGAAACTTCTTTCGAAACGAAAGTATTTTGCAACACAACATACAAAAGAGTTCTTTTTTTGTTTTTTGAACTCATTACGTATCGTAGAATAAGAATGATGGGTAGAAATATACATGTTTTTTTTTTAAAGCATATGAAATTTTTGAAACAGGGTCGAA
>NC_061161.1:40278214-40325714 GCF_022113875.1 Hydra vulgaris | reverse complement strand
CCAAAATTCTACACTGCCATTACCTTGCTTGGTTGGTTTTCATGTACAATTCAAATCAAATTACTCTTGAGGTGATCGCAATAGCAGAACACGAAGCAATAACATATTTTTGCATATCTACCTCAACATTCATTTTGTCTGAGAATATAACATTTCACCACTTGCTGTCGTGTTTCATCGAGCAAATTAATTTTATTAATTAAAAACGTTTATCTCATTGTGTTGCCCACCAGATTATCCAGATCCATAATGTCATCTGTTTCAGTATAAGGTTTTCAAATATGTGAATATTCAATATTTAACTTATTGGCTATTTGACAAGGAGATAGTACTTGGTTTTAAATAAAAATAGATTTGTAACATGTTTTTTCAGAGAATCTCAACCATGATTTTGGAGTTTCATGCTGTATTACTTCACTCGTTATAAGGCTTTTTCAATATCTAATTTATTTGTGTTTTCATCAGTACTATTTCAAAATTAGAAATTTAGAGTTAGTAAATGCTAATGAAAATCAAATTAAATTATTAAAAAAATATGACATTAATTTTAAAAATAAAGCAGTAAACATTAATTTTCAACGAGCAAAAAAAATTTAAAAAAATATAGTCGATGTTATAAAGTTACATATAACTAGGGATACAAATGAAATTTTATGGTAACAACTTGTCTATTAAATAAAAAACACGATATTTATTATATATTTATATATATATATATATATATATATATATATATATATATATATATATATATATATATATATATATATATATATATATATATATATATATATATATATTAGCTATATACCTTAATATAAATGTATCATACATCTACTAGGTATGTGACATGAAATTTTTAAATTTACAAAATAATATATTGTTATATATCGTTAAAAAGAGCATTAATACAGTATTTCAACGGTGAAAAAATTATCAAAATCGAACAATTCAAAAAAAAGTTATGAGGTTTTTAGTGACAATTTTTGAATATATGAAATTGTTAAAGAAACTGTGGTCAAAATAATTTTTTTTGTATCGAAAATGGTTATAACTATGCAAATTCTTGTTGAAATTTCTATAATTTGGTATCAAAAGAAAGATGTAAGAGTGGGCTACAATTTTATAGTAGCATCTTGTCATAGGGCGTGAGTGGACGGCTAGAGGGGGCCCCGAACTACGACTTTTACCACCAAAAAATTGAATATTCTATCATAAAAAAGTATTTTAATACTGAAAATTGTCTTTTTTATCAAACAGAAGTTCCAATATTTAGATCCCAGCTCACCACCATATATGAGATGTGTACCTTTGAGTTAGGGGTGGATGTGGTGGTGCTTGTTTAACACTTATTATTAACAAAAATAATTCCTTTTTTATAAATAATATTATCTCCAATTAAATAATCTAGAACAAAAAATAAAATTTAAGTTTTACTAACCACTAGTTGTACTTTACAACTAGTGGTTAGTGGTGTATAACTCGAGTCAAGGTGAGGGGCGTACACCCGCGCAGCACCGCCCCTCCCCCAATCTCCTTCCAAATTAAAAAAAAATACTTTACTACATTACAACTTGTTAGTATGGTATACTTTTACTTGAGAGGTAAGGGCGTGCGCCCGCTTACGCCTAACCGCCCCTCCCCCCCAATATTTTTTTTGTCAATTTTTGTCATTTAAAAAAAGAAAAATTTGTTTACATTTTCAAACGTCAAAAATTAGTATAAACAGACATTTTACCACTTTACAAAAAGCAAATGTTTATCCAGTTTCACATGGGAAAGAGAAATAGCCCCTCCAATCTAAAATTTTTTTTTTAACTTTAAATTGAAAAATATTGTTAAAAATAAACAAAAATTTTAACACTTTAATTTTTAATACAAAATGTGTAAGAGTATTTAAATTCTTAGGCAAAAGGCTGTTTGATTTTTTAACATCTAACCTAAAAAAACATGTAAAATGTTTTAAAAATAAAATATTTAAAATTATGTAATTTATTGTAAACAAAATACCCATTGTAATTAATTAGTATCTTGGCTTTTAGTAAACAATTTGAAATTCCAATAATGAAACAAAACATTAATCATTTTTTAACGATATACATCACAAGAAGGTAAGTCAGAGCCGTCTATCAATAATTTGTGCAAGTCACAACACTTCTGTACCAATTTTATAAGTCACAACATTTGCGATACTTTTCAAATGTTAAGACTTTTCAAGTTCTAACATTTGCAGTATCTATTTTGGACTTACCTTTTAATTATGAAAACAATACATATTAACATTAAAAACAAATAATACACATTAACATTAAAAAAAAAAAAATTCTCCTGATACAACATCTAGGGCCAGCTGGAATTTTTTCATGCAGTAATTATCAGCTTCAGAATCAGATTCATCTTTTTTCCAGTAAGAGATAGTGTAAATTTTGTCATGCAATCTTTTTTTTTACTTTTTCTACTCTGCCATCGTATACTTAGATTGTTCAATATCATACCATTCATGATATAGTTTGCTACTAACAATTCTGTCAGACATAACATCATCTAAATCATCCAGTTGCTTTGTAGCAACTGGATGTTAATTGTTTATACAAATTCTTAATCTGGCTGAAAGTCATTAACTTAAGTTTTTGTTATAATTTCTTTTTATCTTGTTCATCCAACATTTGATGCTTGCATGTCTGTCTCTTATATAATGCAGATCGAATTTGAGAATGTTGTAGAAAATGGACCATTAATTACATTTTCTTACTTAGTTAGTAATCTAAACTATCAAGATAATAAATAGTCCTATTCTTTTTTCATCTTATTTTGCAAGAAATATAACAAGTTGTTGCATTAGAGGATCTTCTTTTACATTCACTTATTCCTTTACATTCAAGAATTATATAAAATTGTTGTATTAGGGAATCTTCCCTTAGATTCACTAAACATACCAATTAACTCTTCACTATCTATATTGTGAAACCTTGCACTAGCTGTTTCCTGCTTAAGTGTCTCTGTAATGAAAAAGGAGAAGTACCTTTTACATTGTCTAATCAATACATCCTTTACTGAATTAAGACAAGCTGAAGTCATGTTAATAACCTGGTCATCAATGCAGCATTAATATGTTATTGGTTCAAAAACGTTTGAGGGAAGCATTTCCCCCAAAAAATCTGTTGCTCTGCAAAACAGTGCAGCCGGATTAGATTTGCAAACATTAACTGTTTCCAAAATGTTTTTTAGAACCTGAATACCGGTGAGATGATCAAAATTTGCATCCTCAGCTGATACATAAAACTTAGTCATCCACGGACCACTTAGCAGTTTCCCAAATACACCAAGCACACACATTTTTTTTAAAGTGGTAGCATTACAAAATGCTTCTAGCTGCTTGCAAACTGCCACATTTGACTGTTCTAGTGATCAGAAAATTTAGAAAATTAGCATAGTGTTTAATAAATATATGACAAGTATTAAAAAGAAAATATGAAGACGGTTTCCTCGATATCTAGGGATGATACACCTACAGTTGTGAGCATGAAAATAGCAGTACCTGGAATATTTTGAAAACTATTGCGCAATTTTTTTTTACTTATTACTGAAAAAAATTTATTGCATTTATTTTGACACTTCAATCTAATAAAACAAAAAAAAATTACATCAATAATAGTTTTACATTTTATTTCAGAAAAAAAACCAATAATATCAAGAAAGCTCGCAGTCATTGAAATAGCAGTGGTATCTGAAAATAGAGAAAAAATTATTTTTTATGGTATTAAACATTAAAATTGCAAACTTTTGAACATTATAAAGTTAAAAATAAGTCTAATATAACAATATTTACCCTTAGTATTTCGTTGCAAAACCTTTGTTTGAGATAACGGCTTCACAACGCCGATGCATTGAGTCAACTAGGCATTGACATTTTTCTGCTGGTATTGCGTACCATCCTTGTTGAGTAGCTTCCCATAACTGCTGAGCATTAGTTGGATTAGCAGTAGAAACTGCTTTTTTAACGTCTCCCCATAAGTTTTCAATGGGGTTTAGGTCAGGTGACTAAGCAGGCCACTCCATAACCTCAACCCCATTGACCTGAAACCACTCTTTTGCCTTGTGACTAGTGTGTTTTGGGTCGTTGTCTTGTTGAAAGACCCATTTTAACGGCATATCTTCATTAGCATAAGGCAGCATGACATTATTGAGGATATCGACATATATATGTTGGTCCATAATACCATTAATCTTATAAATAGGTCCGACACCATTATATGAGAAACAGCCCCATACCATGACTTTGGCTCCACCATGTTTTACAGACTTAATGGTATATTTTTGCTGGAATTCTGTATTAGATGGACGTCTTACATATTGTCTTGAACCTGTACCTCCATAAAGAACTATTTTTGATTCATCAGTCCATAATACGTTGCGCCACTTTTCGATGGGCCAATTCAGATGTTGGTTTGCGAACTGCAAACGTTTAGCGGTATGTTTTTTTGTCAACAAAGGGACCTTTCGTGGACTGTGTGCATACAAACTTTTCTCTCGTAAGCGTCTACGAACTGTTGTTTCACTCACCTGTAGGTCAAGATCATCTTTGACTTGCTTGGCCGATGAAAATGGTTTGCTTTTAACAAATCTAACAATTCTTCGGTCTTCTTGCGCGGTAGTCTTACGTTTCCCCCCTCGTTTTTCAACTTTTGCTATATAATTTATGGCATTTGAAATCATCTTTGCTGAACATCCGAGAATATTTTGTATATATGAGTAAGATTTACCCTCTCTATAGTGTTTCAAAATAATGTTGCGTTCTGCTGGTGTACAATGATGTCCTCGGCCCACTTTGAAAGGTTTAGAAAACAATTTTACCATTACGCATACTCAAATAAATAAAGAATATGTTATAATTGAAGTAGTACTTACTTTTTCAACGAAAAATACTAAAATCTCTTCAAGTTTTGTTAACTAACTTTAAAATTAATACAACCACTGCTATTTTAATGCATTTTGTCAATTACAATATTTTTATTAAAAATAAAGATATTCTACAATGTAATGAATTCTCATTTGCTCAATTTATTTATCTCATTCTAGTACATACACACATAAAAAATTAGCTCTTCTGTATTAACAGAAGGAGAGTAATATTGAAAAAACGAATAATTTTTTGGTACTGCTATTTTCATGCTCACAGCTGTAGGTAGTTTTTTGTGGTCTTAAAAAGTAACAAATCCCTTGGGATCGCTTTCACTGTCTTTAAACCTCATCTTATTCACAGCCAAATCAATTTTGACAGCTACATAATCATTGCCAAATAATTCAAATTTTCTGTCTCTAGACACATCAACGCTGAGCGACATTCAGTAGCAATTGTATCAAGAGGGTGCAAATAAAAATTCAATAAATTCAGAGTTTTACCCCAAGTTGCACTAACTTTGCTTATGGTTAGATGGTTAACTGCAACTCTGTCTGATATTGTGATGGAAATATTTTCAATACTCAATTAACAACACTCATCATAATTATGTAAATGAAAATTCGAATAAATAAAAGCTAGATGATCTACTGCCCTACAATGTAATCAATACAATGTAATCAGTACAATGTAATGCCCAAAAATGTAATCATCAGCTTTTCCAGGTAATACTCCATTTTTTTTCAAAAATGGAATATTACCTGTTAGCACATTTGACAACATACTAAAATTTTTATCCTAATGTTTAAAGATTAACACTTTACAGTTTCAGACATAACAGGAATTATAAAGACATTTTTTTTTTAATTCCTTACTTGAAACAGAAAAATAAAACTACAAAAATTATACAAAAATTTTTAAATACAAATGTCACGATTAAAGACATAAATACCTTACTAGATATGGTAATATCCAAAGATTTTCAAAATCTTTCTGAGATTGTTTTGTTTACAAAAATGAATTTTTTGTTTACAAAAGTCAATCTGAGATTGATTGATGAGATTAACAATGATTGTTAAACAAATATCTGCTTTTTATCTAAAAGAATATTAAGAATATAAAAGAATATTATTAGGAATATAAAAGAATATAAAAGAATATTATTTTATCTAAAAGAATATCAAAGAATAAACCATAATATAGTGTATTTATATTATATACATAAATTATGATTTAATAATAAATATAAAACAATGAAATTATTAAAATAACGACAACACTAATAATAACAGTATTATTATTACTGTTATTGTTATATACATAGTATGTAGATTCTCCCCCAACCACAACAACACCCATCGCGAATTTGTGAAAACAAAATTTAGGTACCAAAACTGCTACACTTTTTAAATTATCTGCTACATATTATTTTTTCTTGAAATTTGGCAGGTGAATAAATAAAGGATGTAAAAAAATGTCTCAGTAGTTTTGCAAAATGTCTCAGCATTCCATCAATACAAATTTCACGTGACAACATCAAGTAAATTTTCAATATCTATAAAGTCAATAAAAAGTAAATCATCCATACATAATTGATTCATAAAAATATGCATCTAAGTCTCTTCTTTTCAAAAATAATCTATGTTGATATACTTTTCTAAAAAGAAACACCACAACAAAACGTTTGTCTGACGCTACCTCAAAAAAAATTCAAAAAACGTGGCACAGAATTTTAGCACAAAATTCGATTCCGTAAAACGGCTATTTCCGCATACCTACATCTACGAAAGTAGTGTTGGGTGAATTCTATTTTTGTTCAGAAAAAAATTGAATACTCAGATCTGAAAACAATTTCAAATCAAGATAAGATTATTTGAAATAAAAAAGTAAAAATTATTAAATTGTATCGCTCAGATTTTTAGAAAAACAGTTTTGAAAATGTAAACAAATCACGCTTTTAACAGTCAGATAAATGTAGCAGAGAATCACAGTTTTTTATATATTTAAACATCTTTATATTGTTTTTATCATTTTTGAATCAACAATTCAATTATCTTTATTATTATTTCATTCTATCAAAAATATGCAAATAATAACTAAGTAAAACTTTAAAAATATTGTTGCTACTTAGAAAAAATTTTAGTATCTAAAGGCCGTCACCATCTTTAAAATTATAATATTTGAATTTGACACTGCGCTTGCGCATAATAACTTTCCTCATCTAAACGACCGTGAGTTATCAAGTCTGTATAATGCTGGAAAATCGCGTTTATTTTACAGACTCCAAATACCGCATAAAATGGAGAAGACGAGCTTCGACTAAAACAACAAGATTTGTTTTTCTTGGTATACATTTATTAATTAGTTTTAATAAAAAAAAATTTGCTCAAACATTTTTTTTTAGCATTCTCTTTAATATGAACACAACATGTGTAGGTAGTCCCTTTATAAAAAATTTATTCAAAATTTTTTTTTAATTTAGCATTAATTTATTACATAAAATACATTTAGGGGTGTTCAATAAATGATGTTTTATAAGCCAACCTAACATATATATATATATATATATATATATATATATATATATATATATATATATATATATATATATATATATATATATATATATATATATATATATATATATATATATATATATATATATATATATATATATATATATATATATATATATATATATATATATATATATATATATATATACATATATATATATATATATATATATATATATATATATATATATATATATATATATATATATATATATATATATATGTTTGAAGTTTGTGATCTACCTGTTTGCGAGTTTAGATGCGCGCGCTTTTTAAATTTTATGTTATCAAGAATTCTCAATAAGTTGTTCAAATGTTCAAAAACATATTACATATAATAATTTTTACATTCTTATTTTTGTATATACTCAAAATTTAAGCACTTAAAAGGGATGTTTTTAGAAGCCTCCAAAAATAGGAGAATGTTGTTTTTCTTGTTTTGTCTCTTGAGGTCTTGTGGTAGAGAACCGCAGGAATCAAAACGCTTTAAATGAATTCATTTTTATTGATTTTTTGTAAATGTTTATTCGCTTTTGAATTGGATCTGTTTCGATAAATAATTATATACGATGGAATTATATTCGATAAATAGTTATATTACTGGGTTCGAGGCGCTCCCCCCCCTCCCTTGCCCCATCCTTCAAAATAAAAAAACTGTCATAATTACCCCAAAATCTTCAAAAAAAATTTTATTAGGTATTACTATAGAAAAAAATTTCAAATCAATATTTGCTTCGAAATCGCCATTAATACTAGCCATTTTTTTAAATTTGTGCAGGTTCGCCGGGTAGTTGCGTCAATGCTATATTACAGGGTTATTCATTGTTATATGCGCATTTATTCATTCTTATATCCGTGTTTATTCATTCTTATATGCGTTTTTAAAAAGCAATTTGAACAAAAAAAATCATTTTACAAGTAAGCAATTTGTTTTAAAAAAAGAATTTATTTTTTCAAAACAAATTTTTTTTTATTTCCTAGTAAACGAGGTTAAAATACTTAAAACGAAGACTTTTTACATTCGATGATGGTTTATTTAATTTAGTGTTAGGTTTTGTTTAATTTTACTATTAAATCGTCACGGTAGGGGAGACCGGGGTTGGTTGCAACAGGGGTAAGATGCAACAATGCGTTTTAAAGAATAATTTTTACATATTATTTTTCAATTTTTTTACATTATATAACTATAATTATGACACGCAAGTTATAAAAAACTTATAGTAATAAACTTAAAAATTTAAAAGTTATTGATAATTGTTTTTTTTCTATATAAATTTCTAATTTTCGTTTCAATGTTTTTTTGGGTTTTACAAAAAACTAAGAAGTATATGACAATAATAAAATAATAGTAAGTTAAAAAAATCTTTTTCAAACACAAAAAGTAAAAAAAAATAGATTTTTTTAATATGGCTAATTGTATGCATTGATTAGAGTGATCATGATGCCTACGGGGTAAGTTGCATCAAATTGCTCGGGGTAAGTTGAATCACAAAAGAACTGCGGACTTTATTAATTTTACGCACTTTTCTAAATAATCGACTTTTTTTTAATAACAAGACAGCAAAGAAGTTTTTGAAAAAAAATTATAATTTTAAAGATAAGACTATGTAACGTACATATGTATGTTATATTTATAAAGCATATGTATATATGTCTAATAATATAAAAGATAAGTTTATATTCTATGTTTATATTTATATTCGAGGATTATATAATCCTCGAATATAAATATAAACATAGAATATAAACTTATCTTTTATATTCAAAGACATATATATATATATATATATATATATATATATATATATATATATATATATATATATATATATATATATATATATATATATATATATATATATATACATACATATATATATATATACTATATATATATATATATATATATATATATATATATATATATATATATATATATACAGTGTGTATATATATATATATACAGTGTGTATATATATATACAGTGTGTATATATATATATATACAGTATATATATATATATATATATATATATATATACAATGTATATATATATATATATATATATATATATATATATATATATATATATATATATATATATATATATATATATATATATATATATATATACATTTATATATATACATTTATATACATACATACGTAAAAGTTATAATTACATTATTAAAATATTATTATTATTAAGTACATACTTAAAACATTAATAGGTATATAAATAAATGTAGCAATTTAGACTAAATTATATAAAATGATTTTTGTAATGTGTTTTTTTATTGTTATGTTATTTAGAGGTTTAATAAAAATTGTAAATGCGAACTTACAAGAGAAAAACTGAAAAAGGACTTTATCCAAAAGAAGTAGTAATAGAGGCAGCAAGCCACGTTATTGATGGAAGAGTAACATCAGTTCGTGCATCAGCAAAAAAGTTTGGAATCCACTACTCGACTCTTTCTCGTTATATAAAAAAAGTTAAAAAAGCTGTTGATATGGGAATGCCACTACCTTATCCTGGATATAAAAAGAATCAAGTTTTTACTTATGAACAAGAAATAGCTATTGCTTCATATATATCAATATGTTCTGATATCTATTTTGGATTATCACCATATGAAACAAGAAAGCTTGCATTTGAATGTGCAGTAAAGTATGGTATTATTTTTCCCAAATCGTGGTTAAAACATTCCATGGCTGGTCCTGATTGGATGAGAGGGTTTTTAAACCGACATCCAAGATTGTCTATCAGAACTCCAGAAGCAACAAGTCTTGCACGAGCAACTAGCTTTAATCGTGCTAATGTAGGTGTTTTTTTTCAAAAATTATCAGATGTTTTAGATAGGCATCATTTTTCTGCATCAAATATCTTTAATGTTGATGAGACTGGTATCACCACTGTGCAAAAACCAAACAAAATAATTGCTCGTAAAGGCATTAAGCAAGTGGGTGCATTAACTTCTCAAGAGCGAGGGACATTAGTGACAATGGTAATAGCCGTAAATGCATATGGCAATAGTGTGCCTCCAATGTTTCTTTTTCCAAGAAAGAAATTCTTTGATCACTTTATTCGTGATGGGCCAAATGGCTGCATTGGTGCTTCGAATGGATCAGGCTGGATGAATGAGGAGTGCTTTATTACTTACATAAACCACTTTATTCGACATGTAAAGCCATCAAAAGAAAGCCCTGTGTTATTACTTTTAGACAATCATCAATCTCATTTATCTATTCAATTAATAACATTGTGTAAAGATAATGGTATAGTTTTGCTTTCTTTCCCTCCTCATTGTTCGCATAAGTTGCAACCTCTAGATAGATCTGTATTCGGACCATTTAAAAAATGCTTAGCTAATGCACAAGACTCATGGATAAAAAGTAGTCCAGGGAAAACAATGAGTATATATGATTTACCAGGAATTGCAAAAATAGCATTACAACATTCTCTTACACAACAAAATATATCTTCTGGTTTTAGAGTGGCAGGAATATTGCCATATAATAAGGATATATTTTCAGATGCAGATTTTGCTCCATCATTTGTTACGGATCGTCCAGCAACCCAATCTAATGCAGCTATTGATATTAGTATATCAACTTCAACCTCAGATGCAATTCCATCTGCAGTTTCAAAATTTTCCCCTGAGGTTGTAAGACCGCTACCAAAAGCACGACCCAGGAAAGAAATACTCACTAGATCAAAGAGAAAGCATACAGAAGTACTCACAGATACACCAGTAAAACAGCGTCTTATGGCTGAAAAAGAAATTAGTTCTAGAAAGCGAAAATCTGCTAGTACTTCTGCATCAAAAAAAAAAACAATAAAAAAGTATAATTGTTGACTTGAAATGTAATGAAACTCTTTAGTTTCTTTAATGCTAGTTTGTTTTTTTATGAGCCTTTATTGCTTGGAAATTTTTTTTTTTGTTATCAAAGTTAGATTATTGTTTATTTTTATGAAAGTTGTGTTTTATATTATTTATAAAACTACTCTTGCATTTTTATAAATTGATTTAATGTTTACTGAATAACTAAAGGAATACTTTTTTAAAAAAACACTTAAAAGTTTAAATAATATATGAGCTTAAATAATAATCCTCATTATTTTCTTTCTTCAGTTTTTAAAGTCTTTGAATGTAAGCATTAGTTTACTAAACATGTCAGGTACATGTCAAGTCTAAAATACTACTTTTCTTTTCTTTTAATTATAATGTTTTGTTGCCAAATAGAAATTACAGATTAACTAGTAATTTTTATGTGAACTCTGCAAAGCTTATACTTTAAAAGTATTGTGTTGCAACTTGCCCCGTGCACTGTTGCAATTCGCCCCGGTGCGGGGTAAAATGCAACATATTTTTGTTTCACTATTGCGGAATAACTAAATTTGATATTTTATTTATCAATGTTGGATTAATACGTAACTTAAATCTATTTTATAACCCTGAAAAATAAAATCGAAAAAATATATATTTAAAGGGTATAAGTTACGTTTTTAAAATTTTGTTGCAACCAACCCCGGTCTCCCCTAAGGAAGGAGGCGTAAACTTCCTGGTTAAATGCACTTCCGCGGTGCTCTGCGACAAGACCTTTAGGGCACCTAAAAATAATAACAAAAAAAAAAAAAAAAAAAATATTTATTGATTTAATTATTATTTATCTAATTACTCAATTATCTAGATTTAAATTTAATTATTTATCATTATTAAATAAATTTAGCGCTGGCTCGGCAATCTTTTTCAAAATAAATTGCAGTAGAAACAACCTAATTTATATTTTAAGTATATCTATCTAAAAACATTAAAAAAATTAATGCCAATTTATTGTTTACATAAAATTATATTTTACGGGTGGTTGACTCGCGCAAATAAGAATGAATAAATGCGCATATAAAAATGAATAACCCTGTAAAAATAACGTCAATGAATTGCGTCAATGATATATTAAGAATAAGTTATTTTTAATATATCATTAAGTTCATAGTTTTAAGTTAAAATCAAAAGCGTTTCTGATTCGTTAAGACTATAGAAAAGTATCGTATTTCATAAATTTGTATCGTGTTTAAAATCTTTACGAGAATGATCAATGAGAATACGTTTAAAGCTAAAACAGCTATTGGAGTGAGTGAATTTAAAAGATTTTTAATCGAAAGCACTGTTTTTGTAGATAAAACTTAAACTAATACTAATTAAAGATATTTTTGAAGATTCTGGACAAACATTGTTAATTACCTATCCAAGACAATGGGGTAAAAGCCTAAATATAGACATGATAAAAAAATTTTTTAGTATTGAAGTCAACCAGAAGGGTGAGTTGCTATCCAAAGAAGAAAGAGAAAATCATAAGCTATTTTTAGGAGGAGAAATAGGTTTAGGAGACGCAGATGGTACAACCATATTGTTTAATGAACTTAAAATAGCTCAGCATCCAAGTTTTATACAGGGGCTTCTCGGGCAATTTCCAGTAGTAACAGTTAATTTCAAAAATACAAAAGGAAATTCATACAATGAAGTTTTAAGTTTAGTAAAGTCAGCATTGCATGAAACTTTTTTAGAGCATGTATATTTAATAGCTAGTAGCAAGCTTAGAGAAGATGAAATTAAACTATTCATCAAGTATATTGATAATTTAGATCACCAAAACTTAACTTACACTGAAGTATGTAAAGGATTATTTACGTTAAGTCGTCTATTATTTAAGCACTTTGGCAAACATTGTTTTATTCTTATGGACGAGTATGACTCTGCAATAAACCATTCATCAATTAACTTTTGCAGTAAAGAGTCTATAAAAGTAATAGAGCTTTTCATGATTATAAATGAAGCTACCTTCAAAAGCAATCGCTATTTAAAAAAAGGATTAATAACTGGAGTGTTTAGGCAAGCTAATTTAATTTCTTTGCTAAATTTAACTAAATACAGTATATTAGATGATAAATTTTTTCATCATTATGGTTTTACTGAACATGAAATTAAATACTTATTTGATCAATATAATGTTCCAGAGAGTTTAGGTCAAGAAATGAAAGATTGGTATAATGGTTATACACTTAAAGGAGTTGAACTATATAATCCATGGTCCATAGTTAATTGCTTAACAAAATTTAAAGAATATAGCGAGGATCAAAATTATTGTCAAATAAAAATGAAAATTTTACAAAGTTACTGGAACAAGAGCAAGAATATTGATTTTTTAAAAGATTTGTTTGATTTACCATCAATAAAAAACAAAATAGATCTCTTGTTAAAAGATGAACCTTTTTATTTCGATTTACAGAATTATTTTAGTAATACGGACTTAATGGTAATAAAAGAAGTAATATCTTTAGGTTCTAACTATGCAATTAATGAATCAACAACTGATATACTGTTTTCATTCTTGTTTCATGTGGGATACTTAACTTTTTCTGAGAAAAATGGGTTTAAACTACCAAATAAGGAATTAAAATTTGAGTTTCAGAATATGTTGCGGATATACTATAATCAGCAATACAACATAGATTCAAAGTTGTTTTTAGATATTTCTGACCAATTGCAAAAAAATCTTGAATGTTTACATAATAGTACAAAACTTGATCAAGCTTCTGAAAGTTTAAAAATATCATTTATAAATTTATTAAAAAAGTTTCCCAAGTTTGAAAAAATTGGCAATGAAGAACTTATACCTAGCGTAATGACTTACATCACACTTCAGCTCAAATCTTTATCAAAGTTTAGTGCAGAGGTATACTTTGGTAATGGAAGAGCGGATATTATGCTTATTGATGAATTAAATAAAAATGGTCTTGTTATGGAGATAAATTATATTAAAGATGCTACAGAAGCTGTTGAGCAGATAAAAACGAAGCAGTATGCTAAAAGATTAATAGACAAATTGGATATTATTATAATTTGTTTAAATGTTTCTGATGATAAAGAGGTTGACATCAAATGCTATAAAATAATTACAGGTGATTTTTTTTTTTGTGTATTACAACTTATATTAAGTTATTTTTGATGTGATTTTTAAGAGCGACTAAATCCTGATATGCGGATGACATTTTGGGTATATGGCGCGTATATCTTTTTAAATGGATAACATACATCTGCTTGTTGTTTTGAGTTTAAGACAAATGAGCTCATGGAGCAAAGGAAATAAAATTTTTTTTTTTTTTATTTATAAACGCATTTATTTTATTTATTTATAAACAACCTTATTTTATTTATTTATAAACAAATTTATTTTATTTATAAACACATTTATTTTATTTTATTTTATTTATAACACATTTTAATTTTATTTATAAACTATTTATTTTTTTATTTATAAACTATAAAGTTTATAAACTATAAACTATTTTGATAACTATAAACTATATTTATAAACTATAACTATAAGCTATATTTATTAACTATAAAGTTTATTTATAAACTATTTTCTTCATTAACTATTTATAAACTATTTTATTTATAAACTATTTATAAAATAAATTTATTTTATTTATAAACACTAAATTTAAAACTATTAATAAAATATCACAGCAGCAAAATAATATTACAAAAAGAATAAACTTGTATGCTTGATGTGACCCGAAAAAGTAATCTAGGCTTAATGCGCTTAAATAATCGTAATTTATCTATTTAAAAAGATATACGCACTATGTACCCAAAACGTTGTTTTCAAGTATTACTATTGTCATCCGCTAGTCGCTCGTGATTTTTGGTTGAAGTTAAACTTTGAGGTTGATTTGTTGTTTATCTCATATAGCTCAGCTTCACAACTTTCAAAGATAAATTATAAATCAAAATTTGCTTTGCATAAAGTTTTTAGTAGATGTAAAAAAATTTCTAAAATATTTGTCTTGCAACAATTTTCGCACAATAGGGGAGGGAGATTAAAAAGGAAAATTCTATTCTATTCATTTAATTTTTAGTGAGTGGTGGAGTAGAGGAGGGGGGGGGAGGGTCCTAATAATTCTGTCGGTAGTTTTTTCGTAAATCTAAATTCAATTTAGAGTCAACCTGAAATCAACATTTTGTTAATCCAAATTATTATTTTTTGCAGAACATAAAACAGTTTAATTCTTGTTTGGCTTGTGGTCAAATGCATAATTTGTAACAGCTGTCTAATTGGGATTTAATATGTTTATTTAAGTTTTATATTACGGTAAGGACATAATTGAGGTTTGTAAATATTTCTAGGTTGATGGTTTTTAAAATCTGATTTCACTGAAAGTTTTTATTTTGATCAGTAATATATATATATATATATATATATATATATATATATATATATATATATATATATATATATATATATATATATATATATATATATATATATATATATATATATATATATATATATATATATATATATATATATATATATATATATATATATATATATATATATATAAACAAAATAATCACTATTCATATATTTTTAAATGCGTTTGGCGGTCGAAGTAAAACATTTTAAAGACTCGTTTTCTAAATAATAACCTTCCTCATTCGGTAAATTAGTAATTAAAAAATGTTTTCGGATAAAATTTAACAAAATTTAAAAAACTTTTGTTATTAAAATTATAACTTATATTATTTATAACTTAATTAAAATTATAAATTTATTTAAGAAAAAGAAAAGTTTAAGTTTGCAGTGGTGTGTATTTTTAGATGTTTGAGTTTTGACACTTACAGGCATTGTGCAAACTCCAAACTTTTGTATATTCATACTTATGTCAAATAAGAATGTTTAGCAAAGAGTTGTGGTGATTGGAACTTGAGGACAAAAAACCCCCAATTTTTGGGCCCACCCAGCCCTTAACTTAAGAGCAACAAATTTATTAAATACTTTAATAAATTTACTCATCCACAAATTTCAAATTTCATACAATAGCCTCTAAGTGTTTAGTTTTTATAACCCTACAAAGTTTACAGCCCTCTCAAATTGAGAGGGCTGTAAACTTTATATGGTCATAATTTTTGAAAAATAAGAGATTATTGCATGAAATTTGAGGTTTGTTGATGAATATAAATTTAGATAAAAATACTATAGAAATTATTTTATCAACTTGTTGCTTCCGCGTTAAGTACTGGGTGGGCCCAAAAATTCGGGGTTTTTCGTCCCCAAACTCCAATCACCACAACTCTTTGCAAAACATTCTCATTTGACATAAGCATAAACATACAAAAGTTTGGAGTTGCCACAATGTCTGTAAGTGTCAAAACTTTTTTTTCTTTTTTTTTTTTTTTTTTTTTTACATTTTAAGTTTACATTTGTCGTAATACGGTAGCAGGAAAAAATCCCCTGAAAATCCCCCGAGAAAAAAATCCCCCCGGAAAAAATCCTCCTGGGAAAAAATTCCCGAGAAAAAATCCCCCCGGGAAATATCCCCTCAAAAAAAGAAAATTCTTTTTTACATAAAAACTATCAATAAAATAGTTATAATTATTTATCTTAAATAGTTTTATAAAATACTTCATTTTTCATCAAAATGTAAGGTTATGCGCTATTTCTCGGCTCTCGGTAAAAAAAAAATAATAAAAAAAAACTCTCCAATTCCTAATATTCTATTTTAAAGCTTTATTTAAAATAAAATTTTTATTTTTTAACTGTAAAACATGCGCGGAGTATTGCTACATCGAATATTTTATAGCCTGACTCGCAACGGAGTGCTGCTACATCGACTGACAAATAGCCTGACTCGCAAAGGAGTGCTGCCACATCTACTGAGGGTTTGGGTTGGGCAGGCAGTCTATCAAATAATTAAAAAATATATATATATTTTCATATTGTTTTCGTCAAGTTTCACTTAATTTCCATTTATTTTTAAAAAATATTTTTTTCGCTTGTAAGTCCTTAAAATATACCGCTAAATTAACTACGATTGTTCGCAAAAAAGTTCACATTTTACTAGTTAGCAGTTCGTCAGGGTTAGGGTTAGGGTTTCACATTCACTACCTTTGAGAAATAGCGCTTAACTTGACATTTTGATGAAAAATGAAGTATTTTATATAAATATTTAAAATAAATAAAGAAATAAACATAACTGCATATCGATAATTTTTATGTAAAAAAAAATTTTTTTTTTTGGAGGGGGATATTTTCCGGGGGGATTTTTTCTCGGAGGGATTTTTTCCCGGGGGGATTTTTTCCGGGGGGATTTTTTCTCGGGGGGATTTTTTATCGGGGGATTATTACGGGGGGATTTTTTCCTAGAACCTCGTAATACAATACTTTAACAAAAACAAACAAGGTTTCTGAAAGAAGATAGTACTGATCTTATCATCAGAACCTTTTACAAGCATTTAGCATAATTATTTACAATGTATATAATCTGTTTATAAAATAAACAGAAAAGTAAAACAAAAAAAGTCGCTACATATAACGTATTTTACAATTAACATAAAACGTATTTTACAATTAAAAAAGTTCTAAATAAAGGTACATAATTACAATTAGAAGAACCTTATTATGTCATTGGAAAATAAAGTAAAATTTTTGAGTTTATGTTTGAAAATTGGAAAAGAGTAAAATATATCAAAATTTGGCAAAACAACTTTATTCCAAAGATATGGCGCACGATAAGCAATACCATATTGGTTAAAATTTGTTCGACAAAAAGATTTATGCAAAAATTTATTATTTCTAAGAGTGTATTTATTTATTGGATTTTCACAAAAGAGAACTTTTAAGATAGGTAGGGATAAGTGATTTTTCCACAGATACATAAAGCATAAAACATTAAACACATTAAGCTCGTAAATATTAAGAATTTTCATTTCAATAAAAAAAGGTTTGGAATGTGTGTATCGATCCGCAAAATTAATTAAACGGATCGCATCTTCTTACGGCGGTAAAGACATTGTAACTTGCTTTTTTCTGTGCTTCCCCAAGCAATATTTGCATAATTTAAATAGGTATGAATAAATGAGTAGTATAGTTGGGTTAAATCTTTTTTACATAGATATGTTCTGGATTTATATAAAATTCTAATGATTTTAGAAATTTTTGTGCTAATATAGTCAATATGCGCTTTCCATGTGATGTTTTCATCAAGAAAAACACCCAAAAACTTTGTGACATAGTGTCTTTTTATCACAGTATTATCAATAAAGATTTCTGATAAATTTTGGGGTAAATAAGGTTTTTTTGCGATTGGGTGGAAGAGAATCCATTTCGTTTTGTTACTGTTAAGAGTTAGCGTATTGCATTTAAACCATTTTGATATGTTTTTAAGTTCATTGTTCATACTAGAAAAGAGTTTGTAAATATCATTATTGGAAAGAAATAAGTTGGTGTAATCAGCAAACATTATACTCATTAAATTTGAGGCTTTATTTAGGTCGTTTATATAAATCAAGAACAACAGTGGTCCCAAAATGGAACCTTGGGGAACGCCACAAGAAACATTTAGGAACTCATTTGGATAACAACTATTACTAAAAACAAATTGTTTACGGTTAGATAAATAACTTCGGAACCATTTTGTATAAAAATTTCATGATCTACAGTATCGAACGTCTTCAATAGGTCGATAAAAACACCTAATATAAATTTAGATTTTTTAAAAGAATTTGAAATTTCACGTACAAGTTGGATAATTGCATGTTCCGTCGAATTATTTTTTTAAAACCAAACTGGTTGGCGTATAACAAATTATTAGAAAGAAGATTTTCTATTATACATAATGCGTTCTAGTATTTTTGAGAATGTGCAGAGGACGGAGATAGAACGATAATTACTGATATTTGTTTGATCTCCCTTTTTTTAAATTGGGGTAATTTTAACAATTTTTAATTGATCCGGAAAAACTCCTTGGTGGATAAATGCTCCATAAACCTTAAAAAGTATATCTTTTAATTATTCAAAACATTCTATAATTATATTACCGTTTGTCATCTGCTTCGCTTGCTTTTTTTAAAGGGATTTGAATGCTTTTTCGAATTCATGAAAAGTTAGATCAGAATATAATTCGTTGGAACTAATGCAATTATCCATCTGTACTAGAAAATCGTTAAATGTTGCTTTGGTATAAGGAATTTTATTTGCTAGTTTAGGACCGATGTCAGTGAAGAATTTATTAAACTCATGAGCTATAACCATCTGGGAAAGAGAACCTAAGCTTTGTGTCTGCCAGTAATTTCGTTCATTATTTGCCAATTGCGTTTTGTGTTATTTTTGAATTTATCTAGGAGTCTTGTGTAATAATTTTTTTTCAAGTTTTTACAAACTTTTTTAAAGAGATATTTGTAATTTTTATATATTTTCTCATTATCTGATGATTTTGTTTTAAGATATTTTATATACAGCTTCTGTTTATTCTTAGATGCTTTTTTAAATCCGTTTGTTATCCAAGGGTTATTTTTATGTTTTAGAGTTATTGTCTTTTCAATAATAGGAACGTTTGCGTCATAAACGGAGTAAAAGGTTTCAAAAAAGTCATAAATTTTGTCTGCATTGCCATTGAAGTTAATATTCTTCCAGTGCAGTTGGTTTTTAAACAACTTTATATTTGTATGGTTAAAAATGCGGATTTTAATTTTGTTTATTTTATTTTAAATTTCAGAATTAATTGTCAAAAATATTGGAAAATGGTCAGTTATATCAGATTTTAGGATACCTGTTTGAATATCATTGTTGAATATATCTGTTGCAATAATATTATCAATCAAAGACGGCGAGTTTTTTGTTACTCTAGTTGGCCTGTTTATTAAAGGAATTGCTCCCGCCTCAAAAAAGGAGTCGTAAAAGTTTTTAATTTTGTTATCTTCATTATAAAGAAAACAATTCATATTTAGGTCTCCAATAATGAAGTTCTTTTTGTTTTCTTTAATACTTTCTTTTAATTTTGTTATCTTCATTATAAAGAAAACAATTCATATTTAGGTCTCCAATAATGAAGTTCTTTTTGTTTTCTTTAATACCTTTTTTGAAAATATTTTGTTCAAAAAAATGCTCAAGTTCTCGCTCACGCCGTCAGGTGGGCGATAACAACAGCTTAATAATATATTTTTAGATTGATTGTTCATAATTTCAATAGTCAAAATTTCTTTATCGCTATCAGAAGCACTTAAATCATTCCTAACTTAATAAACAATATTTTCATCCACATATATAAGGACTCCTCCGCCGCGTTTATTTACTTGTCTTTTAAACAAAATTAATTTAAAATGAGGAATATAAAAGTTCGAAGTATTACCTATGTTATTTGAAATCCAGGTTTCAGTTAAACAAACTATGTTAAAACGAATTTTTGTTTCCTCTAACAAGTTTAAAAGTTTTTCAAAATTGTTATTAAGACTTTGAATGTTTACGTGTAGTATCATAATTTTATTTAAACATTTGTCATAACCATTTTTGAAAAGAAACTCTTCTAAATCGCTTGGAAAGTGATATGAGCAATCCGTAAGCGCCTCATAGGAATAGTTTATATCGGGGTCTATATCTACATCATTTATTTCATTAAAGTTAAAACGCATGGATTCAAAGTCACTGATTCCAGCCATGCTTTTTTTTAAAGTTAATTTTATTCGAGCATTTACTTTTAGAAAGGCTTCTTTTTAGGACTTAAAGTTAGGGATGGGCTTTTTGAATTCTCTACAAAAAATTTTATCATACTTGAAAACGGCGCACTTTCCTTCACCGCTTAGACGTTTGACTTCTTCCCATAACTTTTCGCGACTCTCGATAGTTTTTCCTTTTGCGAAATCTTCGTTGATGAATACACCAGTACCTTTCAAGTTTTTAACGGCGTTAAGAATCTTGTTCTTGTCTTGATAATTTAAAAGTTTCAGAACTATAGTTCTAAGTATTTTACTATTTTTTGTTTTGCCTACTCTATGTGGTCTTTCTAAAACAACTTCGCTATTTGTTTTTAGTTGGTTTTTGATAATATCTTTAACTGTATCCTCGCATTCAGTCCAGGTTTCACCTACTTTTTCTTTTACTCCATCTATTCGCAGATTGTTTCGTCGAGATCTGTTTTCGAGATCGATTGTTTTTTTTGGTCAACATATTTAGTTCGTTGTCATAACACTTGCTAATTTGTTTTATTTTATCTATAAGGTTTGTTTCTTGGAAGTTTAATGTTGTTTTGACATCGTTCAGATCTTTTTCGATATTCATGTTGGATTTATTATTTGTTACATACATTTCAATTTTCTCTATTTTTTCCGTTAATATTTTCAAGTTTGCACTCATTATCGAGGCGAAGTTTTTTTTTCCTTGTTCTTTCAACAACTTTTCTGTTTCTTGTAACATACATATTTTTTGTTCCTCCAACTTCTTGATAATTAATTTTTCTATATTTTTAAATGAGGTTTCCATGTTTAATTTAAAATTTAACACGCTGTAGAAAAAACGCTTCAACACGCTGCTTGAAAAAAAACATCTAAAAATACAGTGTACACCACTGGTTTGTGAAAACGTTTGCTAAAAAAGTTTTAAAAGTTCTTTTAGCCTTAGCAACGAAAAAACGTTAAATATGTTTTAACGAAAAGAAACCGTTATTTCATTCAGAGTTTCCACTGCCTGAGTTTTTTCGCAGGAGAGAGCCGAAAATTTTTTATCTAAATTAATGCGCTAAAGTTAATTTATATGAGAATTTTTCGACACTCTCCTACGTTTAAACCCAGCCAATGGGAACGCTGATTTCATTGTTTTAATGTTTTAATGATGCGAAAACATTACGAATTTATATTTTATTTAAACGAATAAAACAATGAAAAAAATGAAAGCTTATGAACTTCTTTCAAATAAATTCGATGTAATAAGGGGTCGTCCATAAAGTACGTACGCAAAAAATTTTGAAATCTGACCCCCTACCTTCCCCCTGTTGCCATGTGTACTTCTAAGCCCTTACCCCCTCCCCGTAAAAAGTGCGTACTTTTTTGAAATACCCCCTCCCCTAATTTTTTTTTTTAATTGAAAAGTTTCAAAAAAAGAAAAAAAAGGTGGAGAAGATACCTTAATTGTTTTATTCGACCCAAAAGCTCTTTGCTTGCTTAATATGTACCCGCTATTAAAGTTCGGATTCGGTGCACAGGATCCGAATTTAAAAAATCTTTAAATATTAATTTTGATATACTTAAATTTTTCGTAAACAGTAAGTTCGCTCGGTCATGCGGTTTGTGCTGCGGTCTAAGGAAAGGTCAAACTTTTTTTGTTTCTTTTTATTTTAATGACAAATAAAATAAAAATAAACTTTACATAAGGCGGACTTTTTTTTTTTTGCACCCCTATTTAGTAAGTCCGTCAAAAACGAGTCCTACGCGAGATAAGTAATATCAAAAACAAAGCTTAAAACCCAGTGCCGAGAATAGGCTACTCGTACCCCTTAATTTAAGGTGGTAAGGATGCAAATAATGATCGAAAAAAAAAATTTTGTGAAATTTTTTTTTATGGTGGATTTTCACCCTTTGATATGTCTATTTTCATGCAACTAACATTGGGAACAATAAAAAATATTTCTTGGTCCATATTTATACTTTAAAACACTGTGAGGTAACATCAGAGTTCATAGCAATGTCCCTAGTTACCGTAAACAGAAGTTTATTTTTTATTTTCCTATCATAATATGTGCCTTATTTTACTCAGTACATTCACAAGGATGTATCTGCAATCTTTAGCGGTCTAAATATCATATTTTGAAGTCACAAACGTTACTCAGACAGATAAATAAGCTGATTGAACATTTTATACTTTATATTATTTACAAAAATTTGTTCTTTAGAGAACCGTATGTCTTTGAATTTAGATTGTTTTAATAATTAATACAATGGAATTTCATGAAGATAGTAGTAAAAATAAGAATATAAAGAACACATTAAAAAGTAAAAAAAAATTTTCTCAAAGCAAAAAAAGAAAATGGAATGGTATTGTTTCAAAACGACCAAAATTTACTGTGACACCTTGTGTTATTGGTGAATCCCTTCAATTATCCTCAGCAAAAAAGATTTCTTATACTGTTGATCAGTCTAACTCAGAGGGTTTGGTTGATAATATTGAAGACTTTTTCTTATTTCTTCATTTTAATGTGTTAGCAAATATTTGTCGTGAACTTATACCATGTCCTGATTGTGCTGCTGACGTTGTTGTTATTGATCAACATTTAAAGCGAATGGGTTTTGCACATTGTATTCTTATAAAATGTTTAATATGTGATTGGATGAAACCTTTTTATACATTTCCTAAGACTTCCTACAATCTAAAAAGTGATTTTAGAGGTCGCAAAACATTTGATGTAAATGCCCGAGCTGTAATTGGTTTTCGGGAAATAGGTTGTGGATTTTCATCTATGCAGAAATTTTCCTCTTTCATGAACTTGAAGTCCATGGCATCATTCTCTTATAAACTGTTGAACAAGAAATTAATGACAGCCTACAAAAATGTTGCAGAGAGTAGTATGAAGCGTGCTGCTAACCGGTCAATTATTAAGCACAACATAATTTACAAAGAATATCTTGGTGATGGTGATACTTCCTCTTTTAATGATGTTGTTAGATCTGAACCATATGTAAAACATAGTTTAACACCGATTAAGCTTGAATGCGTTGGACATGTGCAGAAACGATTAGGAATCCGATTACGCAACCTTGTTAAATCTTACAAGGGTACAAAAACTCCTGTCTCTGGAAAAGGTCAACTGACGGATAAATGTATTGATTCCATGCAAAATTATTATGGTATGGCAATTAGATCAAACCTTTCCAATGTTTATGCTATGAAAAAAGCCATATATGCAATACTGTTTCATTTCACAAACACAAATGATCCGCTTGAGCGTCATAAATTTTGCCCTCGAGATACCAACAGTTGGTGCAAGTACTGGTCCAAGGGCCAAAAGGATTATAAACCCTCCAATACAATCCCTTTTTGGATAAAGAGTCTTCTTCTACCGATTTTTAAGGATTTAATGGATGAAGATTTGTTAAAAAAATGTGTGCATGGAAAAACCCAGAATGCAAATGAGGCCCTAAATGGACTCTTATGGTCAAGGTTACCAAAAACTGTATTTGTTGGCAGAGAAACTATAGAAATGGGTGTAAATTCAGCTATTATTCATTTTAATGATGGACGCAAAGGAATATTGAAGGTTTTGCCACAATTTGGTTTGAAAGGGCAAATTTCAAAGGGAACTGCAACAAAATTAGATAATTCACGCATTAAGCGAATGGAAAAGAAGTTCACGACTGCAGAGAAAAAGCATAGAAAAAGATTGCGAGCCAGAAAAAAATGATTTTTTGATAAAATGAATGAAAAAGAATCTGTAGATTGATATCAAACTGGTGCTTACTGAGGAGATTATTTATTTATACTTATTTTTTTAACATTTTATTTTTGTTTTGCATTTTTCTCTGTTTTCAATTTTTTGCATACTTGCTATAACTCAAAACATGATAACTCGAGATAGAGTTGAGCATTTGACTTGAAATTTTCAATTTGTGTTTAATACGATCTAATACTCCAGATGACCCATGGATTTTACATAAAATACTTATTATCTTAAGAAAATTCTGTTTAGGTGAAAACTTGTATGAATATTTGTTGAAAAAAAGTAGTATTTTCACAAAAACTTAAATAACTCTTAGAGTAAAAGGATTTATGCAAATCGTAAGGGTCATCCGGAGTATAATATAATAATATACATATAGACAAAAGGATTTTCAATTTTGCTTTTACTTTATCAAGATACCATGTTTTAAAAACATCATTTGTAAGGGTCAAAATTAACAAACTTTCCGCCATTATGGATTTTCTGTTTAAAAATAAAAAAATTTTTTTTTGCAAACTATTTCTCTTAATGTATTTAACAGTATTAATAAACTAAAAAATGTTGCATTGACGAATTTCAGAAAGTAGCTTATTTGCATCCCTACCACCTTAAGGCAGGGGGAAAGGGGCAAAAAATTTTGTGTCCTTTTGTTAATTTAAGGAGGTTTTTATTTTGGCGAAACCTAGCGGTAAAATTTGGGAGATTTTAAGACCCAAATAATTTTTTTTTTTTTTTTGGGGGGGGGGGCCTCCGACCCATTAGACACGGCACTCCTAAAACCTGTTTTTTGTCAACTCAAAAAAAAGATTGCCTGAAATACGCCTTACTCAGAGCCAGTATATAAGGAGTGGCATGTTTGCATAGGCGCCCGCAGGATTTTTTGAACTTATTAAGTTTTAAGAACTTATTAACCAATTTTGCATGTAACCAGTGCCGGATCAAGGGGGGTTAGAGGGGGCTATATAGCCCCAGGCCCTGCAAATTTAGGGGCTCCCAAAAATTTTAGAGGTGTTTTTTTTTTCAGTCATTTTTAGGCTCTGGCCCATAAAAAGGCCTCCAAAAACCAAAAATAGCCCGGGGCCCCAAGAAGTCTTAATCCGCCACTGGGCTGTTTAAGATCATGCAATTTAAATTATGATAGTACTTGGTGAAGTTGCTTAAGATGATACGTTTTTAGACGCTCAAGATGAGATGCGGCTTTTTATTTAAGAAAAGCGTGTTTTTTAAGTTATTCTCCGCGGAGCTTTATTTTGTTATTTCAAAAGCGAAAGTTTTTTCAAAAAATTGTATCATTAACTTTTTTAGAGATAGTAAAGATTTACTATTTTTTATTTTTTTTTTATGGTTGAGATAATTTTTTTTTACTTAAGTATATTAAAGATACAATTTTATTTAATTTGAACTTTTTTTGTGATTATTTTTTCGTTGTTTTGAGTTTTTTTGAGTTCTATTAAAAAAAGCTCATCTTAGGAAACTGGTTTCCTAAGATGAAATGTTTGGGTGTGTTGAAATAACGCAATTTTTGGTATAAAGACTTATTTGTTTTCCAACAATTCATTGAAGTTCTTTGAGAGGAAAGATTAAATTTTTATTGTTCTTAAAGAATATATATTTTGATGAAACCTATTGGGAACAAAATACATTACGCTGAAAACATGCTCAGTTTACTCAACTTTTCCCCACTTACCACAGAGTTTTTCAAACAATTCTCAAACAATATCATTATTAAATTAGAGTTACCCGCTTGAAAAAATGCTTGCATTTTAGTTCAACTTTGTCAAAATAAAATTTGTAATTAAACGAAGAATACCTATTCTACACTGTTTTGTTTTTATTTCCATTATAATATTTCGTTTTCGTTTTCCGTGTAACCAAATTTATTTGCACTATTTTCTTACTAAATCTAAATAAAACATAAAAATTGTTATTTTGGTTTTAAGACTTTCATCAATACAAATGATATTTCTGTTACGTTTTTACAAAGTCAAGGTTAAATACCATGAAACTTTTTTTATTATTATTATTATTATTATAGTTGTAGCCGTAAATTTACATAGAATGTACACATACAGCGAGCAGGGGAAACACCCCACTATAAACAACCAGTTTTATAAATATTTGTTCCAAACTTTTTCCACAACCAGGAGTCTAGTCTATTTTTGAAAGAAAGTACAGTGGAGTACAAAGTTATTTGCTCTGGTAGATTGTTCCAGTATTTTGCTGATCTATTATACAAATGATTATATGTTGGAAGACAGTTTAGAACATACTCACGCCTTATTTTAGAATGGTGACCACGAGACACGGAGTTAATATATTTTGGTAGATATTTATCATTAACTATATCAAAACGATGTATTAATTTAAAAATTTGGATTAAATCGCATCGAAGGCGTCGAAACTCAAGAGATGGTAGGTTTAATTTTTTTAGCCTTTCGCAGTATTGAAGATGCCTCAAGCTGTAAGCCCATTTTGTAGCTTTGCGTTGAACAGATTCAACCAAAGCCATATCAACTTTTAAAAAAGGAGCCCAAATGGACACTCCATATTCAAGATGTGGTCTTATAAATACTTTATATAATTTGAGAGCCATTTTTTCATCAATGAAAGTGAATGTCTTTTTCAGCATACCGAGAGTTTGTAAGGACTTAGAGACAACTGTTTGAATATGAGCGCTCCACTTGAGGTTAGATGTAAAAATGACTCCTAAATCACGTTCTTTAGTAGAGCTTCTTAGACATTGGTTGATTCCTTGGTTATTTTGAAGAAAGTAATTGTAATGGGGGTTGTTTCGACCGTAATGAATGACGCAGCATTTTGAAGTGTTTAGCTTAAGTAACCAAGTGTTTGACCACTCGTATACCAAGCGTAGACGATCCTGCAGATCAACAAAATTAGATTGCGATAAGGTTTTAGAAAAAAGTTTAGTATCATCGGCAAATATCTCAGAAGTTTCAGTGAGTTTTGCGAGATCATTTGTGTAGAGAATGAAGAGGAGCGGGCCGAGAACAGAACCTTGAGGAACACCACTGAGAACATCAACCCATGCAGAGCTGGTATTGTTAATTGTAACGCGTTGCTTTCTGCCCACTAAAAAAGATTTAATCCATTGTAGGAGTTTGCCATTTATTCCGAAAGATCTTAATTTTAACAAAAGTCTGTTGTGAGGTACAGAGTCAAACGCTTTGGCAAAGTCAAGATAGATTACATCAATAAATTGGTGAGATGCTATGGAGGACGAAATGATATCAAAAGTTTTTATTAGGTTAGTTACGCATGATTTATGATAAAGGAAGCCATGTTGATTTGCAGAGAGCATTTTATTATCGTTAATGTGCTTTAAAATTTTTTTCTTTACAAGTTTTTCAAAGATTTTACAGGCAACAATTGTTAGTGAAATAGGTCTATAGTTTTCAGCAAGTAATTTATCTCCCTTTTTTTTATAGATCGGACTAATATTTGCTAATTTCCATTGAGTGGGTACTACTCCAGAATTAAAGGATTTATGAAAGATTTTTGTTAATGGAATTGCAAAGCTTTTGGCACATATCTTGAGTATTAAGGGATGCAAGCCGTCAGATCCGAAGGATTTATAAGGCTTTAGATCGGCAAGTTCCTGAATAATATCTGAGATAGAGAAATCCAAGTTTTCATTATAAATGCATTCAGAAAGAATACCACTTTTATTTAGCAAAGGAAAATTTTCAGAGCTTTCAAGTGTAAACATAAATTTAAATTGAGAGTTCAGAAGATCAACTATATCAGGAAGAGCTTCAATAATTCTGCCTGAAGTATCTTTGAGAGAGCGAATTCTATCTTTAATTTTTAGTTGTTTGTTGATATATTTGTAAACGATTTTTGGGTTGTTTTGGGATTTTGATATTACTTCTTTTTCATGTGCTTTTTTTGCTTTAAATATTTCATTTTTTACTGAACGATTAAGGCGATTGTATTTTATTTTAAGCTCACTATTCTCCCATTTGGTAGAGCAGTTTATATGCCAAGCGGATTTTTGTTCTCGGATCAGGTTTTTAATATGTGGGGTAACCCAAGGATCATACTTTTTTTTTTGTTTTATTAATCTTGGGAATAAAATATGTGCAAGCAGTGCGATAGTTAGAAATTAGTATATTGAACATTTGATCTGCAGTTTTATGCAGGAATAAAAACTCCCAGTCGATTGATGCAATAAAGTTAGATATTGAATCGTAATCACCTTTTTTGTAATTAAACGATTGAGATTCACTTTTGGTAAACAGTTCTGAAACTAAGAATCTCCAAGTGATACTAAAATGACCCTTAGTGGTGTTATCTAGTATAGTACTAGGAGACAAGTTTAAAATAGAATTACTGTTGTAGGTAAATAACAAGTCCAACATATTATTTGAGGAACCATAATCAGTCTGGAAAGTAGGAAATGTGATATGTTGAGTAAAAAGGCTGTTTTGGAAAATATTCCAGAAATCATACTCGGTAGGATTGTTTGGGTTAAAAGATTCAATACCATCGTTAGACCACTTTATATTCGGGAAGTTAAAGTCACCGACAATCAAACAGTCATCATAGGGCTTTTTAATTAAACTATGAGCTAATTTGAAGGATTCAGCGACATATTTTATTAAACTGGCATCATTTGGTCTGTATATACAACCGATAAGTATATGTTTGTTGTTAAATTTTACAGATACCCAGACTTGTTCGAGAAGATTTGTATAAAATTAGTTAACTTCATGAGAGTTAAATACGTCTGTAATGTAGATAGCTACACCGCCACCTCGACGTCCGTCTTGACGATCTTTACGATATAGGCTATACCCATCGATATTAGGTACTGAGTCATTTCGAAACCATGTTTCAGAGATAGCAATAACGTGATAATCAAACGTTCTAGATATTGAAATTAAATCGGCCATTTTATTATCGAGAGATGTAGCATTAGTATAATAACAATTAACGCTATAGTTTGTTTTTTTGTTATGAAGATTTTTACTTTTGTATTTTAAGTTTGCTGGTAAAAGAGTGGAAGAAGGGTAGTAATGATTATGTAGTGGTTTGTATATTTTTGAGTTTGACGACTCCGCTGCTTCGTATACCGTATCTAAAGGGCGATGTTTTTAAATTGATATTACTATTTAATTCATTACGCTTCATTCTTAACTGATAGTTTAAATATCTTTCAGCCTCAGTCAAATCTGGGCTTATAAAAATATTTTTATAATTATCTGAATTTTTCAATTTTTTTGCTGCTGTTAATAATGGGTTTCTTTCGGAGACATCAGAAAGTTCGACGATAATTGGTCCTGGTTTAGAGGACGTAGATTTAATACGTTTGACAGATTTTGGTTTTGCATCAGATGAAATAGAAACTAAGATATTCTGAACCGTTTCCTTATCGTCGATATGCTTATCAGCAACTGATAACTTTGCAGATTCTTTAATGCCATAAATAATAACATTTTTTTCACGCTTCTTTTTTTGCTGTTGCTCAATGGCAAATGTGTTGATAATTTTTAGTTGTTCAATAGGCTGCTTTTTTTTTATGTTTTTGCTTGCAACTGTAACCCAGCTGGATTCGATACTACTGGTTGTGGTATTAGTTAGCTCATTAGGATTTTGGGTTAGCTTATCTATTATTAATTGTTGTTGCTTTATTACTTGTTTTAGTTCAGATATTTTGACCGACCATTTCGCAGTTTCAGCATGAATAAGTTTTTTAATTGCGTCCTCGACTTGCTTTAATTGAGCTGGTGTTAAATTAGTCATCACAGATGATTTTTTTTTTTTTTATATCAGTGATGTTTTTATGTTTATTTATTTGTTACAATTATTGCAAATTTATTTGTTACAATTATGACAAATAACTTATTACACAGGGACTAAAAAGATTCAGTATGTGTTTTTTTCCGTGTTATCATATTTATTTGTATATATTTAATTTCTTTATATTATTTGTATATGTTTATATATAACTTTTTTATATGTATTTTATATATAATGGATATATAATTTACTAATATAGTTTGTGTCAGAGCGCAAAAATTTAGCTTATTGTTCAGAAAACTAAAAACAAAGAACAGGTGCAAACGCAACTTTTGGCGAAGAAAAAGAAAAAAAAAAAAAAAAAAAAAAAAAAAAAACTTTTTATAACTCTGTAAAAAAAAACTTGTTTTTCTTTCTTCTTTTTTTGCGTCTCTCTCTTTTATTGCGTCTTTCACTGGGTTTTAAAATTTTATATGTGCAAATAAAAGTTTTTAACCATTGCCATAATATAGAGACAATGACCAGGGGCGGGTTTTGTCACTCTTCAAAGAGGGGTCTAAAAAAGTCTTTTAAAAAGAAAGTTTGTATCATAGTTGATTCACAAAAGAATATTTCTGAAAAAAAGACTTAAAGGGAGGGGGGGGGGAGCTACTACCCTATGCTTGTTTCTTATTTCCTCAGTACAACCTGGACTTTCGAAAAGCACCTCTAATACCAGGATTGATATTACCTGTTGATATATAGATCGATAGGCCAGGCGTCGTATTGAAATCTCACTTCTATACGCAAGTTCCAATACTTCTTTTACACTTTTTTCCTTCGTTAATTACATAATTAGTGATCAAATTTCTTAATTCAACATTATTATCATTGTCTTTGTGCGTTATTTATTTCAAAGTTGTAAAAAATTAAAGAGAAAACGGGCTTAAATTGTATATAAGGAATTTGAATTAAATGAAGCAATAAAAGCAAAACTATTATTGGCAGTTTTTCTTTATAATTATCATTATAAAGAAAAACCGCCAGATTAAATGCAAAAAACCACTAGATTAAATGCAAAAACCGGTATCATTAAAACTTGCATCATGATTTTTTACTTATATCTATAGCACTAATATTAGATTTGATTTTAAAATAAATCGAATATAAGTTTTATAGCCTTTACTTATTGTTGTTTTTGTTCGGTTATTATATGTTTTATAAACAGTTATATATAAAATTGATCTGAATAAAAAAAAAATCGCAAAAGGAAAAATCCAAACATATGGAGTTAAAGTTATTTGTAGACATCTGCGTCTTCTCGTATCCTTTAGGAAGTTTGGCTTGTCACGGTAGAAAACGATAGTTTATGTTTCGTTCTGTTTTTACGAAACAAAAAAATATCACATCGTTTGCTATGTTTATACATGTGTGTATGCCTGTAATTTTCAAATTTTTTACTATACTACCAGAAGGAACCTCTAAGTTGTGCTTATTCACAATTCTTAGCTAATAATTCATTAAGAATTTGTAAATTTAATGTTTTAGAAAAGGTTGGCCATTATATGACATTTGCTGTTAACTATACAGTTGTGTTATTAAACCTTCTAGCAACCTGTATTGGGTAATTAAGAACTAAAAGTTGCATATAGAAATAGCCCATACCATAAAAAAACGAAATTAAATTTAACTTTTTTTCAAGAGGTCCGAAAAATTTTAAATTCTTGTGGCGAAGAATTTTATCATTTATTTACTTTTGCCAACATCTTTTTTTTTGAATAATGATCTGAACAAATTAAACTGACAGTGTATCTTATTTATTCTTTTCAATACGTTCTTTACAATACGTTACACAATATCAAAACGTAATTTTCTTACGCGTTATGAAGTTATAGAGTTATGCAGTTATACAAGTTAGCACAAAGCTCGACATTGTTTTCATCAGTTGCTCAAAATTTTTATGTACTTTTACATCGCACCAAACATTTAATATTTCGCTGAACTAAAAGTTGAGTTTGCGAAAACGTCTATTGCGTTAAAAATTAGTAATTTAAAGTTTTTAAAAATTAGTAATTTAAAGTAAATTAAGTTTTATCATGTTAATTTGCTTACCAGCTCATTCGTCACAGTTTGGCGCAAATTACTTCAACAATTTTATGCAGAGACAAAGTTCAGCAACTTATCAAAAGAATGTTTTAGTCACCTGCAAAAAAATCTTTTCAGCTCTGGTAAAGTTTTTACGCGTACCCAAAAAATCACTGGGTTTCAGAATACTGGCTTGTTTTTACTCGACATCAATAAAATTGATTAGTCAAAGTTGCAAAGTGCTAATACGTTCGAAACACCGTCATCTAAATCTGAGCCTTTATTATCTCAACAACCAGAATTTATGATAGTACCATCACCAATAATAGCAATGTTGTAGTAATTCGGGCAATGCAAAAGGAAATTTAAAAAGAGGTTGAAAAATAATTGCTATCAGTCCAATCACTTGTAGTACCTTTGCAACAAACGTTACGTATCTAACACGTTGACACAAAACAAGAAGAAAATGTAGATGTGCAAAGGTTCGAAGGGGGGAGTCTCAACAAACCTGAAATACTTGAAAGATTGAAAGATCCTGAGAGCAAAAAAGCAGCAAAACAAGCTAAAAAAACAGTGTAAGCTTAGTTCTAATGGTAAACAGCAAATAAACCAAGCAATAAGTCCAATGAAAATATTAGCTGTAAACCAATTTAAATGTAAAATGCGCTGAATAGTTTTAGGCGAAGCTTCAATAAGTCAAAATATTGAATGGCACCAGTGTGAAAGTTTAACTCGCAAGGTTTGTCAAACATGCATATAAAACGATACGTAAAAGGCGCTGATTTTAATTGTACCAAAAAGTGCCGCACAACTTTTTGCGGTACTCTTTGGTAACCAACAAAAAACAACTAAACATCATCTCGAGAAAAAAAAATTTATTTTATTTGATTGATTTTTTAATTGTTATTATTGATTGTTTTTTTTAACTATTATTAGTTTAAGTAATTAAATTGCGACTTTGTTGATAGATAATTAGGTTGTTATTTTGTTGATAGATAATTAGGTTGCGATTTTGTTGATAGATAGTTTTTAGACTGTCTAAAAAACGTTGTTTTTTAGACAGTCTAAAAAACTATCTATCAACAAAAATATTACAACACAACTTTACCTTGTAAAGTTGTGTTGTAATATTTTTATAATTTTTAACTTTTTTTTTAGGATCGTATTAGAGCATAATGCTTTCCAACTGTTGTCCAATGTATATGTTGGAACTATGAATAAATCTTGTGTTTAAAAACTATAGAAACTTTATTTAAGATTTAATCTTTTTGTTTAAATTTGTTATAAATAAAAATTAAACTTGTAGTTTTCTTGACCTAATATTTAGTCATTTTCTTTGTTATGTTTAATTGTTTTTAGGCCTAATTTTAGGTTTGTAATAGACAGGATTTATGAAATACTGGAAGTTGGTAAAAGTTATTTGCTGTTTAGGCAGAGGGCGCGCAATAGTTGAAGGGATTAAAAATATTGTGTTTAGATACCCAGGTAGGTTTGATTTAAAATTTTGTGCGTAAAAATCTTTTCGCAAATTTTATATGGCTGTTATAATAAACTTAAAAGTATTTGATCGAGTCATTTGTAAAAATTTACTTATTATTTATATTTTAACATTATAATTTTTTTTCTCCTTCTTATTTTGTGAAATATAAGCTTTTCTATTTATTGTGAGAAATATTTTTCATCTGCTGAACTCTCACTTTTTTGGAGCTGGTATATTTTATTTATATACCGTTAAATGGGCGTTGCAAATTGTTTAGTCAGTTCCCTAGTAGTTTGGAATAGTGAAAGACTTCCCATATCGCATGTAATTAATAGTCAAGTTAGGATCAGAAAAGGTTTTAAGCGATATACAAATTCATTCACAAAAAATTCAATATCCAAATATAAAATTTTGGCACATAGTACTGTATGTGCCGAAATAATATATTTGGATTGTTTTATTAAAGCCATTTACGAAAACAGTTCCACGATTTCTATTATTTGCGCGCATCTAAACATGCCCCAGAAAACACATAGTGACTTTAGGGATTGTCCTTAAATTACGCAACGTTAAATTTAACTAATAGACAAGATCAAAAGTTTTTCTTTGCATAGTCTTTAATTAAATAAAAATAGCCCTTCAATTCCAGTGAAAGTCGCCGCGCAAAAAAGTAAATGATCTCCTACTTCTATTTTAAAATAAGTTTAGCGTTGCGTTGGTTTCCTTCACATTATGGCTGCTAATCTCAACAAATTTCTGTAGGTTTAATTGATTTGTTTGTTTAAATAAGATGTTAAGTTGTTTAATTTATTCAATTACGGTGTTTGTTTTTTAACGGTACGTTTTATAAAATTAATATTAAAATGATTAAATAAAAATCAACGCAAAAGTTGTTTAAATAAGAGGTAAAGCTTACAGCAGTGCCGTGGCTAGTGGGTTGGAAACCCCTTTATTCTCTTTTAAAAAAAACCAATTAGTCATTTGGGCCCCAAAATTTTCAAAAATTTGCCACTAGGTTTTATAAAAATAAAAGTTTCTTAAATTTGCAAAAAGACTCCTAAAATTGCTGCCCCTTTCTTCCTATTTGTTTGGTAATATTTACTATTCCCGTCAGTCACTTAAAAAAATATTTTATCTAAAAATTGGCTTGTTTTTACCCATTTTTGGCTTATTGGCGGGAATAATAAATACTGTTCAATATTATTCGTTGTTAATTTAAAATGTTTATGAAGGTCTATGTTATAACATATTAACACTAACATAATAAGAAGAATCCCCAAGAATTACTAATGTGTCGCCAAGAATTACTAATGTGTCATCCAAATATACTGCTCCATTGTAAAGCCTAGAATGTCGAAAAAAGTCTAACTCTCCTTCTTGATAAAATTAGTTAATGAGGGAGGTTTCTCCTTTAGGTAAACATGCATTGGAGGCATCTCACCCCTTAGTCTATCTCTCCCGAGTGGCTTTCTATCTGTGACAAACAGAACCTTGGCCATCTCCTCCATCTGCGCAAAGTTATTACTGTCCTTGGAAGCCAAGAACATTACTACCAAGGAAGGGTCTAGATACCAAGTGTGGTTTCTCCACGATTTAAATACTAACTTGCAGCATTAGTTCAGCTATTTGCCAATAGCTGAACTGATCCTAAATAAAATTAATTCGAATATTATTTTTACCTAAAATCAAGCTTGCGCAATACAAACATAAATAAAAAACACTTTCATTATTTCTATTACTATTTTTGTGAAACAAATATTGCATATTGCACAATGAAATCACGCCATGTGTTATTTTTTTATCATACTTTTTCTATTTTACCTATATAGAAGCAGAGCCTGGAAACTCAAAAGTAAGGAACCAGGAAGTGTAAAATATGGCAATAAAGTCTGAAACAAGACATGAACAGTTGGTTTTCTGGCTCAACGGTTCTTTTACCAGCAACTTTGGAATTGAAGTCTGCATGCCAGCATAAGCAACGGTCGGTCATGAAAGTAAGCCAACCTTGTGCATGCTCCTCTGAGGCGTCCAATATTTGAAGCTGTAATTTCAAAACATATTCCACATATCCACTCGCCAATATCATAAGAATCCAACAACTTTTGAATTGCTTCAAACTGAGCCTCGCCAGTCCCATGAGCTAATTTTGGAACACCAAGAAGATGTGTTTCTCTCTCGTGCTTTATAAGAACACAGTTTATCTATAGATTCATCTGTTGATCCTATGTATTCCTTGATAATTTCCCCTCAAAATGCACAATAGTTTGCATATCAGCATCTGTCACTTTTTTTTTTAGGTTAGCTTTGAGTGCAGCAGCGTCCTTGTGTATAATCTAGTCTGAGATTCTTCGTCCAGGAGTTTTAGTTAATGTTATTATGTCTATATCTCCACCAAACTGCTCTACAACAGAAACTATTAAAAGCATTTACTTGGTGAGGACTGATCTTCATACCAATGGCAGTTCTGACAGTTTTAGACAAAATATTCTTAGGCATAACTAAAATTTGTTCTGAAGTCTTTTCCTGTGGTATTTCAAAATTTTCGTCATCAAAGCTAGGTTCTTTTTCTGTTTTATCTGATGCAAAGTCAATGTTAACAGTGTCAGATTTAACCTTAACAAAAGCAGTTGGTTTTTCCTGCTTCCTTTGTCTTTCCAATCTTTGTGCTACAGACTCAAACCTTTCATCAACTTTAACAATCAACATCTTTCTTTCTGTCATCTGATCATGAATAAAAGCTTCATCCTCTAAGTTGCCCTCGGTCATCCTTAATCTACTAGATTTCCAGACTTCTTTTTAGAAGATCCATATCCAAACTTGCCCAAAAAAAACTTTGATAAAAACAACTGTTGTTTTAAAACTCTTAATATGCGCCTCAAAGAATAATCAAAGCAAATGTAATTAGCTTAGTTCACTTCACATATTTTGACTTATTTTCTTAATTAACCCAGAAATTTTATAAAGTCAACCAACAGAAAATTTTTAAATTTAATTAATTGTTTTATATTAACAGAGATAACTATATTGAAACTTGTGACCTTCAAGTTTAATACTAAACCTCTTACGCGATGCTTCATAGCCAGCTCCAACTTTCTTTTTAGATTTACTCAGGTTAATGTACTGTTCCACAAACTGATTAACACTGTCACGAAGATAATGGACTGTCAGAACTGGAAATCCTGTTCTTCTCCAGGGAATAAAGGTTCCAGAAAGGAGACATCCAAACTCACAGTTAGCACCATCTTCAACACAAGATAATCTAGAAAAAATTTGTTAAAATAACAATCTTTGTCTAACTACATAAAAAAGGGGAACAGATGTGTTCGAGGGATTTTTTGCGGAATTTTTTGTGGATATATAATTTAATAATTCACATTCTGTATCCATTTGACAACAAATGGTAGGATTAATACACATGTAAGAGGCTGTCTATTAATTACGTCAACCAAACTTTTTGAACAATTTGTCAAATTTCCAGAGATCCCTCCCCTAAAAAGTTACGTCAATTTTTGATTACCACCCCCCCTCCCCTATACAAAAATTTTCCGTTATTTAAGCAATGAAGCTTAAAAAGAAAAAATTGTTGACATCAACTTTAATTGACCTCCCTCCTTCCCCCTTGTCAACAATTGTCAAAAAAGTTCACCCTCCCTCCCCCTAGTTTGTTGACGTAATTAATGGAGAACCCCTAAAACAATGTAAAACAAACCTAAAAGTTTTATTTTGAAGAGGGCAAGACACCAACTCTTTAACTAGTTTCCTTGGATACAGATCACTGAAGTGAAGATAATGTGATGTGTTTTCTCAAAGGAAGCTGGTTCCTCTCCATCCTCTCCAGGGTGTTTCCAACCAGAAATCTTTTTCTTTTGCAGTAATTTGTAAATGTGTTTTTGGCTGAGGACTAGGAAACCTCTCCCATTTTCTAGTTCTCAGCTATACAACTATCACTTTTAACAAGCGCAAGTAATTTATAAAATATCACAAGTGCAATTCCCAACTGGCTCAGAGCGCGTGAATATAAACACATTCATAAGTCATGACTTTGATAAATATTCTCTATCAGTTGGGACGTCGTTATTTAAAGCACGCACGTAAGCTATTGTTGCAATGCGAGCCACTTATTAATGGTAGATTACAGGACACTTAAATCCTAAAAAGGAAGTTTATATATGCGTTAATCCTTTGTTAGAATTAATTAATGATTTATGAAGTCCTAAGAGATTATCTTGAAGTTGAATGGATAAACTATTCCCACTGAACGTACAAAAAAGCCCTAAACTAAGGAAATTCTAAACTTTAAAACCATCGGCGGGCGTTTAAGTTGACTACTTGAAAAAAAAAAAATTAAAAATCTTCATTATATTATACAAAAAGACCTTTAAGAAACAGTGTGCATCAAAATTAAAAGACAATTAAAAGGATTGTATTGCTCTGGTAAGTCACTTTAATTTTTCTTCAAAAATAATCATGTTTTGATACAATAAGTTTATCTGTGTTAATTTTGTAAGCAACTTGAATTTAGATATAAAAAACTGTAGGGGTCAAGGATATGATGAAACCAGTTCTGTCTTTGAGTATATATTAATAGTTTTTCTGCTCAGGTTCAAATTATAAGTTCAAAGGTCTTTTCAATTTATCTTTAATTTAGTTATAACAACATGTGCCTTTGATTTTAATTTACCTGTTACTTGGTTACTGCAATCAAAAACTATTGATGCCTTAGATGGTTTGCACCTTATTACAGCTCTTAAAAATAAATTTGTTTCCATCAGAAATGATACAGATAGTTTTCAAAATAGCTGCTAAAAAGCATCATGTTTGCTTTTAAGTAAAGCTGACATTTTGGTTTTGAAACTAAGAACCTAGTCTATTCAAAAATATTACTCTAATGTTCCATCAGAGTCTGTTTCACATTACTATAAGAGAGCTGCTACTATCCTTTTAATAGATTATGTATCTATATCTACAAGATTTAAATCAGAAACTACAGCTGCATATATAGGGTTAGCTATTATTTTCATTTGATATGATTTCTTTTCTTTAAAGCCAATTGTGTTCGAGGCAGCAGTTTAAAATGTTCTGTGATTTTTATATAGATTTTTTCCCTGACATCAGTGCGTTGAATAGCGAACTGGTTCTTAGCAAAAATATTGGGAAAGATTCTCTGGAATTATTCCTGACAATATATCCTTAACTCTTAAATCAATATCATTTCCTGGATTTGAAAATATTAAGATAGCTTTGTTGATACTAGGGACACTTCCTGTTATTTATGTGAGTGTGTAACTATACAAGAACAACAATGTACTAAATAACTACTTAAACTATACAAGAACAAGAATTTCAGAAAATCAACTTAATGATTTAGCATTAAGGTATATCCATCAAGAAATTTTTCCTTGTATTGATTATGTTAATAACAGATGTTCTATAAAAAATCACTGACTTTATTTCAATAATTAATGTTTATGCTGCTTATTCTAACACACTCTAACAACTTTTGTTTGGGATTAGCTATATGAACATTTTGTTTGGGATTAGCTATATGATTATTTTGTTTGGGATTAGTTATACGATTATTTTGTTTGGGATTAGCTGTATGATTATTTTGTTTGGGAATAGCTTTAAGATTAGTGGTCATAGTTCAGGCAAACAAAACCCTCTTTTTCTGGCATTGATTATCTCATTCTATTATTTTCTATTTTTGCAACAAAATTTAAAAGAAAAAAAATAATAATAGTTTTAAATAAATTTTTTTCTCAATCAACCTAATAATGTTTTTAAGTTTTTGTGCCATTTAATTTATTTTTTTACAGTAACCGTTCAAAACCGTTACTTTTTTTTTCATTTGATCAAAAATGAGCTCCTTTCTTGTTTTTAAGGTTTAACTTGGTTTAACTTTTTTTTATCTTAAATTTTAAAAATATATATAAACTTTGTTTGGCTATGCATATAAGGCGCTTTTTTTTGTGCCTTAATAACTATTGTGTTATTTTTATATATATATATTTTTTTGATGTTGGGTGTTGGGTTTTTGTTTAATTATTTTTATAAGTCATAACAAACAGAAACTAAAACAACTTGTGTTCTAAGAACAGAAGACGTCAGTAGAAAATTCACTGACGTCAGAAGACGTCAGGAGAAAATTCACTGTCTCAAGATTCAAAAAGCATTCCTGACGAAATAGTTAAAGTTAAACCTTTTTTTGTATAAGTGCGAATTAATTTACAACTAAGTACCAGTACGAGTACTTCAAGTTCACCATTTTCATTTAAGATTTAGACTTCTTTTTAAAAAATAAATTGAATATAAATACAGTAAAATGTCTTATCATAAAAAAAAATTTTTAGCTTTAACTCCTATCTCTGTATAGTGCAACTCTTTGGTACTCAAGGATGAGCTTTTCGTAAAACAAGTGAAGCAGTTTTCAAAGAAAACAATGGAAACTTTTTAAAACTTGTTGAATACATTTCAAAATTTGACCCTGTTCTTTCTGAACATCTTCATCGGGTAACAGCCAAAGAAACTCATGTATATCATTAAGCAAAAAAATTCAAAAAAATTTGTTCGTGTAAAGTTTTACTTAGTTTATCTTGTGTGAACTGCAGTAAGCTTGGTATATTTCTATAATTCTTGACTGCACTGCCAACGTAAGTTGTAAAGAACAAATGATACTTGTTGTTCTGTTTGTCTATGCAGTTTCAGGAGACGAAGTAGACATGAGGGAACATTTTCTTGGATTTGTTCAGGTCTTAGATAGATCTGGGCAAGGGTTGATAGCTTGCTTGTTAGACGAGGTTAAAAAAAGGAACATCTTTACAATCAAACATGATTATGATCCATTTTCATAAGTAATGGATAAAAATCATGTTTGATCTATTATCTATGATAATGGATCAAACATGAAGGGAAAGAATGTATGGGTACAAAAAAGGATCCTTGAACTTAACCTACTAGAATTTTTTGTTTCTTGTGGAAGCCATCACTAAACCTTATTGTCAATAATTTTAGTAATATTTAGGAGATTTATATCTTTTTTTTTGGATCAACCCATAGATGGAGTATATTAACAAATCATGTAAATTATTTGACTGTAAAAACTCTAAGTGAAATCCGTTGGGATAGCAGGATAGACACTTTTTACCCTTTGCGATACCGTATTGATGTGGTTTGCAACGCTGTCTATAAATCCACATTAGCTTTCAATATTGATGCTTTTCAAAAGTGTACCGCTGTAGGAATAGCCAAAAAAACTGCAGATTTCAAATTCCTCTGCTGTTTTGTTATTTGGTATGATTTCTTGTTCAAATTTAATTTAGTAAGCAAAACACTTTAGATAAAAACTCTTAATCTGCTGACCGCTTCAAAACTGAAAGTGTCTAAACTTTTTCAGAGAACATGAGATAGAAAAATAGGCTATAAAGTGTTATTACAGATGCAATGGAGCTGGACAAAAACTGATCATTGATTCAAAGTTTTCTTAAGAAGTTGTGGGCAAGCCGAGCAAGATTAAAAAGCAATTTTCCTATAAAGGTAACTGATGAACCTGTAAAGTCGGCAAAACAGTCTTACAAAGTAAATTTCTTTTTTTTAGTTTTAGGCTCTGCACTGTCTGCTAGTTTTTGTAGTTGTTTTGTAGTTTTTGTCGTTTTAGACACTGCAGTTATAGAATGTTTGCATATTATATTTAATATTTTTGAATATACCAAAAAAATATTTGAACTGGTCCTGACAAGGGGTTACTGAATTATTTATAATAGCTTATGGGAAAGCTGTTCAAAATTATTAGTCAACTTCAGGTATGGAATATTAGATATATTCGACATTTTTATAACCCTGGCTGACTATATATTTTTTAAACATTTCAACTTTTTTTTTTTATTTACATAATGCCTATTTATACTCACCCTTTTTAGTTAAAAAATATTTATTTAGAGTCTGTTTCACCAAATTCAGCATTTATACTTCAGAAATCATTAGAATTAGCCGCCTCTGTTGAAACCTCACAAACTCATGGTATTACATTTGGATCACTAGGTGAACTTGGTATTAAAAACGGTAAAAAAAGGTTAAATGCTGAAGAAATTACGAAATCGCCATTTAAATCTCAGTTAGAGTAATCTTTAACTTTGAAATTTAAGAACAAACAACCACATAAAAAGAACTTTAAAAACTTTGAAATTTAAGAACAAACAACCACCTAAAAAGAACTTTAAGAACTTTGGAATTTAAGAACAAACAACCACATAAAAAGAACTTTTAGAACTTTGAAATTTAAGAACAAACAACCACATAAAAAGAACTTTAAAAACTTTGAAATTTAAGAACAAACAACCACATAAAAAGAACTTTAAGAATTTTGAAATTTAAGAAGAAACAACCACATAAAAAAAACTTTAAGAACTTTGAAATTTAAGAACAAACAACCACATAAAAAGAACTTTAAGAACTTTGAAATTTAAGAACAAACAACCACATAAAAAGCGCATTCAAGAAACTATATCTATGCATCAATCCTGATGCTAAACTTGTGATTGATAAATAACCTTGTGCAATGTGTGAATACAGTTATGGTGATTCTATTGATCCTTATTTGAAGCATAATTGGGATAAATGCCATAAATGCCAAAAATATTCGCACGAAGCAAATTTTTTTGTCGATAAACATAAATATGTCGATAAACATCTGTTAATTTTGACAGAAATGTTCTATTTGCGCATACTTATCGACGAAAAAATTCGCTTCGCGCGAATATTTTCGTCTAGCGGAAATCCGCCTCAAAACGTGCTGCTGTTTGTCGTGTTGATGTTAAAAAAGTATTTACTAGTGATGTCTGTTTGAAAAACTGATGTTTTAAAAACAGTTACACTCCATATATTGATAAACTATTTGTAAACTTTCTCAAATAAATCTTTTGTTTAAAAGTTGTGTTTGAATTTTCTATTTTTTTTTTTTTTTAAATGATTAACTTTTGAAGTTATGTAAAATAATATTTTATGAACTACTTAAGAGTTTATAAACATGAATTCTTATTTAAAACGGAATTTACAAACAATAATAGTCGAAATAATAGAAATTATTCATAATTCCATTTACAATTTTTACTTTGGAAGCACCTTTTTTAATAAGGTTTCTCTTTTGGGTGATATATTCCTACTTTACTTAAAAAGGTGGTTTAAAAAAGTATTAATCAAGACGTTTGCAACGCCCTTACATAGCCATTTAGGCATTAGGTTGTTGTAATTACAAATTCCATATAAAGACAGTTACTTTACAGGATGCAGATTTATAGTTGTTTATGATATTTTAGCTATATCAATACGTTTTCAATAAACTTCTTAATTTTCTGAAGTATTAGCCTTTTTCAGACAGCATCAGACCTGGAAACTAATATTAACTTGAGGGGACGTTTTTTTTTTAAAGCGCAATATTTTTTTATGTTTTGAACTCGTTGTTTTTAGGTAGTTTAATTCTTTTCTTAATTATGAAGTGGTATTGCAGCTCGTATTTGTGTTTTAGCAGAGTTAGATCTTAGTATATTAGCATTCACCGCGAACGAACGTGTTTTTTTTTTCTTACTGTTATTAAAAAAATTTCAAAATGGCTACTAAAAATTTTACATCTGCACAATTAAAAGATATTTTGGAAATTCATGAAATTACTATTATAAAGATGTTTAATGATAGAATTGAAAAGCTTGAAAACAAATTAAACTCAGTAATTGACGAAAATAAGGAGCTAAGAAAGGAATTTGGCAAACTTAATAAAGCTGTTGAATTTGGGAGTAGTAATTATGATAAAATAGTTGCTGATCATAAAACTTTAAAAATATCATTGATAAATGAATATGCAAATACTAACATTGCAAATACTAACATACAAATACTAACTTGTTTCTTTATATAACGAGTATTTGTAAATTTATATAATGAGAAATTTGTTAAAAGTACTTTACGCTTACTATAGGGGCTTGATGACAAGACTTCTGTCTTCTACTTGCTCCTGTCGTTAGTAATTTTTTTATTTAAATTTTATTGATGAAAATTGTAAAACAAGAACGTTGTAAAATGTTTATAAAAGACGAATTATATATATAAAAAAACAAAACAAAAAAAACAAACATGATTAACAAATTGACTCGAAGACAGAAGTCGACGCAACAACTTAAGATTCTGTTAGATTAAAGATTAAAGAGATTAAAGATTAAAGAAATTGAAAAGGAAAGTTGGGAAGACAGTAAAAATAAATTAAGAGAGTTTTTAAATGATAAACTTCTGCTACAAGAAAACTTTGAAATTGAAAGAGCACATCGAGTTGGAAAAAAATTAACTAAAAACAATAAAAAGAACAGATCGATCGTAGTCCGATTTCTTAACTACAAAGACAAACCACGATATTAAGAAAATACACGGAGATGAAATTATGGACTCAAAAGATTTACATTAATGAAGATTATAGTAATTATACGTTGGAATTGCGAAAAAAACTCCTGAATGAGGCAAAAGATTTAAGGGCAAAGGGTAAGTACGCTAAAGTTATATATAATAAATTAATCACACGAAATTTATAAAAGAAACACTTTAATCTCATTTCGATTATGTAAAAGCAAAAATAAAATGGATTCTAACGAAACCTTAAATTTTGAGCCAAGTTTTTATAATTTTTTTCAGACTAACAATTTCTTATTAGACGATGAATCTGATCCTGATCTTAATTATTTTACTGATTCTGGTGCTTTGCAAAATAAATGCGACTACTTTTATTCCCATGAAATTAAAGGATTTCTTGATCAAAATAATATTAACACAATTCACATTAATATCTGGAGTTTAAAAAATTTTTTTGAAATCTTTAGTAATTTTATTGAAGAAACTTGTAATATATTTAATATAATTTGCTTAACAAAAACTTGGTGCAGTTCGGATGAAGTAAATTCTTTTACCGATTTTGAACTGCCGGGTTTTAATGTAATTTCATAAGCACGAAAAACAAATAAGCGTGGCGGAGGCGTTCTTATTTATGTTAAAAATAACTTACGATATTTCACCCGGGATGACATGAGCACCTATGATGCTGTTAAAGAGGTTTTAACGATGGAATTTTTAACCGAAAAAATAAAAAATAAAATTCTAAGTTGTAGTTATCGCTCACCTTCAGGTGAAATTAAAAATTTTAATTTGTTTCTATGTAATGACGTTATTAAAAAAAGTAACAACGAAAATAAATTTATCTACTTATTGGGTGATCTGAATTTAGATTGTTTTCAATACCACGTCAATAATAATATTAAAAGATTTTATAATGGCATTTTTGAAAATGGTACGATTTCTTTGATTAGCAAACCGACAAGAATTACTCAATCAATTGCCTCTTAAATTGATAATTTTTTAACCACTGATGATTTCTCGAATTTATGGGGTTTTAATTATTTTATCAACAAACAATTATTAAACATGCTTAATCTAATGAATTATTTGACATGTTTTAGTTTTTAAGTTTTGGAACTCTTCTATTGTAATATTGTATGTTAATTTTTAATTTAATTTATGATATTAAATTACTTTTTATTAATTTCGTAATAAAAAGAAATTTAAAAAAATAAATAAATAACAAGAATAGAAACATTGAAAATAATGATAATAATAAAAAAATAATTATAATAAAAATGAAAAAAATACAAAAAAAAAAAAGGAAAAAGAAGAACAAAAGTATTAAATATATATATATATATATAATTGATATTGGATGTATGCGTATCTGCCAATATATGTGCCCAGCAAACCTGTAAGCGTTGAATCAACGTTGAAAACCAGTCGCAGCGTAGAAAAAGCGTTACAGTCACAAAAACAACGTGCTTTCAACGTTGAATCAATGTCTGTTTTTGTATACTAAATCGCGGTAGATTGAAACGTTGAATAAGCGTTGAAATTGTAACGTAATTTAGCCTCTCAAAATAAAACGTATATTCAACGTGGCATCAACTTACGCAAAAAGCCACTTTAGAAACGTTTCGAAGTATATGCTTTATCAACGTTAAAAACAAACCGCTTTTTAAACGTTACATTTTCAACGTTGAATAAGCGTATAAATGTAAAGGTATCTTATCTTCTCAAAAAAATGCGTTTATTAAACGTTGAAAATAAGTACGCAAATAATCACTGTAAAAACGTCGCAAAGGTAATGGCTTATCAACGTTAGACATTAGCTGCTTTTTCAACGAATTTAAACTATTTGAAAAACAACACTTATTCAACGTTATTTCAAAGTGGTAATTAAGAAACGTTGAAAAAGTGTTACTTTGCCAACGTTAATAAAACGTTGTTTTGACAATGTTGAGGAAGTGGCACATTGAAAATTATTGTCTCAATAACTAGCCATTACAAAAATAAATTGCCGTAATGGAAAGGCAAGGAAAACTTGATAGAATGCATGCATATGGTATTAATATTTTTTTAATAAAGTTATATTTTATAGCCTATTTTATTGCGACTAATTTAAAACTTTCAGATTTTATATCAAAATGTATATAAAGTACATAAATCTCAGGGTAAATTCGATTTATTCAGCTTATTTTTGTCAATGTTTTATTTTGTTTTAAGTTGACGATTTTAATAAAATGCTCAACTTTTTTAAATATTTATTTCTTAGTTAGAAATAGTACTTAGTTTAAATACGATTCACATTTTTAAAATATTATCAAAATTAATAAAACCTAAAAAGTCAGACTAAATTAAGTTTGTTAACAAAATAAATTTTTTAATTTATTTAAAAATTATCACTTATATATATATATATATATATATATATATATATATATATATATATATATATATATATATATATATATATATATATATATATATATATATATATGTATATATATATAAATATATATATATATATATATATATATATATATATATATATATATATATATATATATATATATATATATATATATATATATATATATATATATATATATATATATATATATATGTATATATATATATATATATATAAATGTAACTATACATACATATATATATATATATATATATATATATATATATATATATATATATATATATATTTATATATATATATATATATATATATATATATATATATATATATTTATATATAAATATATAATATATATATATATATATATATATATATATATATATATATATATATATATATATATATATATATATATATATATATATATATATGTAACTATATATATGTATATATATATGTATATATATATGTATATATATATGTATATATATATATATATATATATATATATATATATATATATGTATATATATATATATATATATATATATATATATATATATATATATGTATATATATATTATATATACTATATATATAGGTATGTATATATATATGTATGTATATATTATTAAATTATATA